>JAJIBD010002129.1:0-45733 GCA_021461705.1 Cryptotis parvus | reverse complement strand
TCTTTTTTTTTTTTAGTTTTATTTTTTTTTTTTAATTTTTTTATTATACCACCGTGAAACATACAATTACAAAGGTGTTCATAATTGGTTCTTGGTAATACAGTATTCCAGCACCCATCCCTCCACCAGTGCCCCATTTCCACCACCAATGTACCCCTCCCCTCCCATCCCCCACCCGCCTTAATAGCAGGTACCCCAGTTTCCTCTCTCTTTCTCTCTCTCTCTCTCTCTGTCTCTGCATCTCTCTCCTCTTATTTTACACATTGTGGCTAGCCCTGCAGATAGTTAGAGTTAATCACTTAAGTCTCTTTGTGTATATTCAGTGGTGAGTTTTAATCTGCCATTACAATTTCCCATATTTATTAAAACACTGGTATCTATATCCTATTAATGAATGCAGTCATTCTATATCTGTCCTTTTCCTTCTGACTAATTTCACTCAGCATGATAGACTCCATGTCCATCCATTTGCAGGTAAATTTCATAATTTCATCCTTTCTGACAGCCGCATAGTATTCCATAGTGTAGATGAACCACAGTTTCTTTAGCCAGTCCTCTGTTCTCGGGCATTTAGGTTGTTTCAGATTCTAGCTATAGTGAATAGCGCAGAGATGAATAAAGAAGTACAGATAGTGTTTCTGCTATGTGTTTTTCGGTCTCTAGGGTATATTCCCAGGAGTGCTATTGCTGGATCAAATGGGAGCTCAATATCTAGCTTTCGGAGGAATGTCCATATTGTTTTCCAAAAGGGCTGGACCAGTCGGCACTCCCACCAGCAGTGGATGAGAGTCCCTTTTTCCCCACATCCACGCCAGCACCGGTTGTTCTTGCTGTTTTGGATGTGTGCCAGTCTCTGTGGGGTGAGATGGTACCTCATTGTTGTTTTGATTTGCATCTCCCTGATGATCAAAGATGAAGAGCACTTTTTCATATGCCTTTTGGCCATTCGAATTTCTTCTTTTTTGGAAGCTTCTGTTCATTTCTTCTCCCCCATTTTTTGATGGGGTTGGCTGTTTTCTTCTTGTGGAGTGCTACCAGTGCCTGATATATCCTGGATATTAACCCCCTTGTCAGATGGGTATTGGGTGAATATCCTTTCCCACTCTGTGGATTGTCTTTGTATCTTGGTCACCATTTCTTTTGAGGTGCAGAAGCTTTTCAATTTTATATAATCCCATTTGTTTATCATTGCTTCCATTTGCTTGGTCAGCGGTGTGTCGTCTTTAAAGATACTTTTCGTTTCGATGTCATAGAGCGTTTCTCCTATGTTTTCTTCGATGTACCTTATAGATTCATGTCTGATATCGAGATCTAGAATCCATTTTGATCTGACTTTTGTGCATGGCGTTAGAAGGAGGTCTAAGTTCATTTTTTTACATGTAGCTGCCCAGTTTTCCCAGCACCATTTGTTGAAGAGGCTTTCTTTGCTCCACTTAATATTTTTTGCTCCTTTATCGAAGATTAAGTGGTTGTATATTTGTGAGTGCGTTTCAGGATACTCAGTTCTATTCCATAGGTCTACGGTCTGTCTCTATACCAATACCACACTGTCTTAATTACAACTGCTCTGTAGTAGAGCTTGAGGTTGGGGAAATTGATACCTCCCATCTTCTTTTTCCCCAAGGATTGCTTTAGCTATTCGTGGGGTTTTATTATTCCATACAAATTTCAGGAGTGTTTGTTCAATTTCTTTGAAGAACATCATGGGTATCTTTATAGGGACCGCATTAAATCTGTATAAAGCTCTAGGGAGTATTACCATTTTGATAATGTTAATCCTTCCAATCCATGACACTCTCAATTCTCCACAGCCACCTCCAACCTGCGCCCGTCCCTCACTGATGCCACCCCCATAGAGACAGCGGTCACCAAGCCGCTGTCAGGGGTGTGGACACACACCTGCTCCCAGAGCAGCCCTCGCCCCTACCTCCCATCTCCCCTGCTCTCTCCTGGCCCCATGACAAGTCTGATGCCTTAGAACCACTTGGGTCAGGTGAGGCCGCCACCCCAGGGAAGCAAGGAAAAGGCTCAAGTCTTGGTCTTTGGGCTCTTTACAGTGACCTCCTCCATAACAGGAGGACTCCAGAATAGAGATGACTCTGCCGCCCACACAGAGCTGAACACCCCCAAAACAGGACTGTCCAGACAGAAGACCAGCGTCCAGTGGTCCCAGCACAAGAGCTCACCAGGGCTCTTGATGGCACCTCGACCCACCTGGAAGCCACACACCCTCACCCCACCCTGTGCACACCAGTGCCGGGTGTTTCTTTAACTTCGTCTCCACAGGGGGCAGGTATCGCCCTCCTTCTTGGCTCTGGGTTTCTGGCCCTGCAAACCTGCTACAGTGTCCAGGTAAAGCTCCATAAATCAGAATGCATGGGGGGGGCAGTCAACCCCAGAGAGCGACATACTCATGCAGTCCTGCCAGGCCCCTTTCCTGGTGGTCTACTTACTGAGCCACATTTGGGGACATTGGGCAGCAAATGGGCTACTGAAAATGGACCCACACATAGTGCCAGAGTGCCGGCAGCATCCCTGACTGAACGCAAGATTCTCTGGTCCTGCCCCGTAAGCGCTGCGCAGCTGCTATGGGCTCCCAGGGAACATGCCGCCAGAACTGTCTGCAGGATGTACTAGAAAGATGAGACGAAGCCATGGGTCAGCCTAAGAGGCCAGCGCTGCTCATGCTAAAGGAGTCCCTGCAGAAAGGCAGGCAGAAAAGCTGGGAAAGCAGTGGGATCTGAGGGTTCCGTTTGGTACCACATGCATGAGAACGTAATTGGGGGATTCTGGGGCCGGGAGGTCTGGACAGGCAGCTCAGCATAAAGCACTACCCTGGGTTCAAACCTCACCACAACCCCACGAAAGAGAAACCAAAACATATGAAAGTCTGGATCACTTGTATCACTTGTATCACTTGTCTTCCCGTTGTTCATCGATTTGCTCAAGCGGGCACCAGTAACATCTCCAAATGTCCTGTCGCGTGCTATAGTGTAGCCCAAGGGCATCTGCTCGCTCCAGGAACACGAAGAGCCTCAAACCATTCCTTCAGGTCACGGGAATGAGGTCTATAATTGTTACCGGTTTTTAGCATATCAAATACAACACGGGTAGCTTGCCAGGCTCTGCCGTGTAGGTAGTACACTCTCAGTAGAAGGCTCTCATCTTGAGCTTTACTGATGAACCGCAAAAGGGGGAGAGATCGGCTTTTCTCTTGGGTGGAGCTCTGAGGAGTTGTGGACTCTAGATGTTGAGAATGACTGATCTCATGGTGTGGGGGTTCCTCTGGCTCCTTGCTAGTTCACTGGGATGACAGGTCACAGCTAGAACCTGCCTAGAACTGTATACAGTGTATAAATGTGAAAGATCCTGGGAAGGACCTGGTCCTAGCTTCCATTATTGTCGACAACTGTGCACCAGCACAGCTTTGGGTATGGAGTGTCTCTCTTCCGGTGTTGCAGGCTGTGGTGGTTGGGAGCTCACAGCCACGCCCACCGACATGGATGTGGAGGAAAGGGAGAAGGAGCCAAAATCCCAGCCAGCGTGTCTGCCCCCCACCCTGCACATGTGAGTGAACCCTAGGAGCTATGTTGGACTCAGCCAGGGAATGAAAGTCTGGATGCCAGTCCGAAATTCAAAGAAATTTTGGTCATAACACCCAGAACCAGGGAAACTTTTGAGCCATCTTGTTCAGTACTGACTAAGTAGTATACACAAATCATTGTTTGTAAAGCAATACCTATTAAACAGTGCTTTACACAGAAATGGAGATTCTGATACCCCAGAACAGCTGGGAGCAGCCCTGGACAAGAGTTAGGAGTAGCCCCACCAGAAGTGACTCCTGAGTGCTTAGCCAGGAGTAACCCCTGTGCACTGCTGAGGTATGCCACACCCAAAACACAAAGATAATAAAAATAAAATCAGAATTCAGGGGGTTATACTTGCTCTCCTTCATTGCATAGAACCCACAATTCCCATCCATCCCAGACCCTCGGCACACCATCCAATCGGAGGCTCCCCAGGCAGCTCAGTATGTGCCCACCCTGCTGACCCCCTGCCAACCCCCATTCTCCTCCTGACATACACGCCCTGGCCAACACAAGTGTGTTTCTACCCACAGGCTTCCACAGCAGTGGTGATGGTGGCACTTTCATCTGTTACAGAGAGTTACAATATTAAACAGAAAAAAAAAATCTGGATTCATTTACAGTTCAATCCCTGACACCCCAGAGGATCCCCAAAAACTGCCAGGAGTGACCCCTGAGTGCAGAGCCAGGAGTAAACGTTGAACACTGCTGACAGTGGCACATAAAACAAACAACAAAAAACCCATAAATATTAATAGTGCTATAAACATGTACCTGAACTATTTTCTTTAATTTTAGTAAATAAAAACCAAGAGAGACACAGAATACTGACAGAGTGTATATATCCTTGATTTTGTTTTTGTTTTTTAATCTATTTTCTCCATTTCAAGTACAAAAATGTTTTTAATGAAGTTCAACCCTGAGCTGGTGAGGGATTCTATCAACCCATTAGATCTCTTTTACTCATGTCTGAACTCCACCTCATGAAACACCAATCCTGTGCCCATCCTTGTCCCTGAGTCCCCTGCCCATCCCTGTCCCATGGACCAGGACTCAGAGGCTTGGGAACCAGCACCCTACAACATGTCCTTGGAGATGGTGACCGGAAGGTGTCACACAAACACCACCCCTACTCTGCCCAGCACGTAAACAGCGAGAGAAAGGGTTGAAGAGCAGAGCTGAAAAACAGGAAGCCCTGCGGGCAGCAGCTCGCTGGACCCAGTCCCCTGCCTCAGGAAGGACAGAGATGCTGGTGCACAGGGGCCCACCCTGGCCCACACCCAGAAGGTCCACCATGCTCAGGGTCAGCAACAGCACTGCCCCTTTAACATTCCTTCCACTTCCTCTGCTAGAACCCGAGGTCTCTTGGGGTGCAGGGAAAGGCCGGTTCCAGACCTTCTCCCCCCTCCTTCCTGCTGCACCTTGCAAGAAGGCAGGATTGAAGGAGCGCATTTGTAGGCATAAGGCACACAGATTCTCCTAACACGCAAGGATTCTGCTGGTTGGGAGTGAGTCAGTCACCCAGAGCCTGGGCATTATCTGATTAGACCTGATGACTCAAAGGCCAGCCACGGGACTGACTTGGTAATTGTCATCATCTTTGTCCTCGTGATCAGCCTCCTCGCTGGCTCAAGAGAGGAAGCAGTGACTGTCAGCAGCCACTGCGGCCTAGACCCCTCCCAAACCATTCCTGCCCATCTCCCCTCCAGAGACAAGGGGTGGGGTGAAAGCTGCTGCACAGGCGTCCACACCCACTATGGGCCCACCCAGCAAAGTGGACTTGAGCGAACCCCACCCCAAAGCAGCTGGATTTGCCAGTTGTGTTCCCATGCTTCCGTTCAGCCAGCTACAAGGCAGGAATGAATTTTGGAGACAAGGGTAATGGAGAGGAAAAGCTCCAAATGCCGAGAGGTCTGGAGGACACCTGTCCCCGACGGCGTGCCAACCTCATTACCCCACTCACTGCTTTGTTGATTGGTTTGTTCCATGTTTGAAACCCCGTTGCTGGCATGGCAATGAACCAAACAGACCCAATTCCCCTGTCCTTGGGGGCTTCACTAATGTAAACAATACCAAGTCAGACGGCAAAGGAGCAGCGCAGGAGAAGCAGCAAACCCAGAACTCACATGGGTCAAAGAGAGAGAGTACAGAGGTGTGCGCTCGCCTTGCACAAAACAAAATGGAAACCACTTGCAGGGCAGGAGAGAGGGCACAGCAGGGCATTATAAGCTGACACTTGAACAGAAACATACAGGGCATGAGGGAAACAACCAGGCAGATTCCACTGTGATGGCAGTAACAGACACGGCCAGAGAGCTGGCGCTGTGGTAAGGCACTGGCCTGGCACACAAGCCAAGCCTGGTGCAAATCCCCAGCGACACATACGATCCCCGAGCACTGCCAGGGGTCACTCCTAAGCACAGGGTGAGGAATAGTCCCAGAGTGCTGCCAGCTGTAGCCCAAACCTTGCACACAACCCTCCCCACCCCCAAAAAATATATACAATGGCAAGCAGAGACCAGCACATTCATATTGGGATTTGAAGGTAGTGACAGGCAGAAGTATCAGCTCTGTCCACCCACTAGTGGGAAACAATGACCCAGAGACCCCCGCACCACCACCCCCACACACAGGTCCCTTCACTCAATACTGACCCAAATCTTGAGCTGGCGGACCAGGGAGGGAACCCCTGGGGCAGAGAGGCCAGACCACCGCCCCACCCTGAGGAGCTGCTTGAACAGACCACCCTAACATGATCCCTCAGGGCAGGCGTGTGAGTTTTAACAAGTATCTGTGGATGCAAAAGGCCCGTAAGGACAAGAAGTTCAAGCGCTCGAGACGTCTGAAATGGAGATGACGTGACCCCCTCAGTCCAGATGCAACGTGTCCATCAAATGAGCAGACATGTCCACTCAGGCCTAACCCAAACCCTCCACGCTGCAACTGTAAGTCAAGAATGGGCATTGCGCATGGGGGACACCACACACCGCTCCACGGGAGCCACCTTCAGCCCCCAGTGGGTGCAATGGGAGCTTCGAAGGTGGGTGCCTCAAAGGTCTGGAGCTTCTGGAGGGCAGGGCCCAGGGTTTCCTCTCCCTGGAATCCAAACTCCCAGGTGGGGTATAGAGGGAGGAAGGAAAGGAGCGGCCACTTGGGCCCCCTTACAGACAGGGGCTGGTTCTGTGCTGCTGGACAGCTCAGCTCGCAGGCCAGGGGGGGAACACATCTGGTGTGTTGCAGCCTGAGAGCTCAGCTCAGTGTTCAGGCTGAGAAACTCAGTGGCGTAGCCAGGATCCCGGGACCGGCTAAAGGAGGATGGGCAGTGAGAAACTTGAGAGAGGCCAAGAAACTGAGCAAATGGGGGTCGACTCTAGTCCCGAACCCTTGACGCTAACTTTGCAATTTTCAGGGGCTTTGCTCCCGGGGTTCACCCCCCAACGCCGCTCGCTGACCACTTTCTTACACGCAGATACTGTCTCTTACACACGTCTCCTTCCCTCCCCTCACACAGGGGCAGGAACGACGGTGTGGGCCAATGGTATGCGCAGGTGTTCTGTGGCACTGATGCTTGTGCAGACACACCAAGGGGGCCCGTGGCCTGCACCCTGGCACACAGCAGGCACCAGAACTCCTGGGGGCTCTTTCCCTCCCGGTTTAAGTGGTCTTGCCAGGAGGGGACAGAATTGGCACCCCGGCATCCCATCAGAACCCACCAGAGACGACATGCTTGAACCCAGAACCCATTTCCACATGGCCTCAGCCGGGCCAAGTCTCTCCTTGCCTCGCGCCCCCTTTGGGCTTCCTCAGCTGCCTCTTTGGGCTCCCGTGACACAGACTGGAGATGTCATGAAAAGCCAATGGCGAAATGCACCCAGCCCAGTAGAGGATGTGCGGGAAGGAGCGAGACAGGCTCTCACAGAAGGGGAGGACAGAGGAGCCCAGCTGCCATAGGAGGGCACCAGGCGGCCCCATGCACGCCCCCTGCAGAGGCCACCCCCTCCTTTCTGTGCAGCGTTGGAACAGATAGAAGGAGCTGTGGGGACAGAGAGACACGACGCCCACTTCCGACAGCTGAGCATGAAGCCAGGCGCACACCCCAAGCCAGAGGGAGGGAGGTCGCCAAGGCAGGGGACTATGCCAGGAACTTACCTGCCTTGCCACCTTCCGTGCCTCCCAGTAGGGCTTCGAGTCTTCCACGGCCTTGCCGATTTTCTTCACCAGTTCATCCAGCTTCAACGTGGCCTCCACCAGCACGGAGCGGAACTTCTGCCGCGCATCCTGCAGCAGGGAAGAGGAAACAGGGCTCAGGCCCTGGGGGAAGCCGCCCACAGCCCACCCCGTCACCTCTCCTGGCCTGCCAGCCCCATCCAGCAAACCTCACAGGATGGGGCTCGAGCAGCACCACCAGTGGAACTTTCTGTGATGCTCACGGGTTCTGCTAACTGCTCCCTCTGGTGCGGTGGCCATGAACCACACAAGGCCACGGAGCTCCTGCCACTGGCCGGGGCGACAGAGGAACACATTTCTAAGGTAGTCAACTTTCATGAAATTCGTTAAAAGCTGTATGAAGCCAGAGGTAGCGCTAACACAGAGGACAAGGTGCATGCCTTGCCACTTACTAATTTATCTTCTCACCATTCCATTTGCCACCTCTTAAGGTTTTGCTGGAATAAGCAATCTAGAGCAAATGTGTTGCGCACCAAAGGGGGCAGGGTGGGGTTGGGGGGAAACTGGGAATATTAGTGAAGGGAAGGTCACACTGGGTGGTGTTGGAACACTCAATATTTGAATCAACTGTATAATGAGCAACTTCATAAATCATGGTGTGTTAAATACAAATTTAAAAATAATAATCGAAAAACAAAACGGTGCATGCCTTTGGTGTAGGGGACCCCGGCTGAGCGTTCAGCACCACATGGTCCTGCCTACATTGCTGGTACAGCCCCCCAGAACATTTCAAAGGGAACTGAACCAACCTGAAGTCTGATGATACAGGTCAAGGTCAGACTCGGGGAACAGGAACTACAGAGCCCGGGCAGGGAGCAGAGCCAGGCTCAGCGGGAGGGGAGCGAGGCCTGTCTGAGGGGACTCGTGGAAGGGACACAGCTACCCAGGAACAGCAACTAGCATTTGGGGTCTTGGTAAGAACTGGGGGGATGTGCAAGACACTGAGTGATGGACTGAGCCAGGCCAGCTTGACTGGCAGAGCAAAATCAAAATACCACCCTCGGGACTAGAGCCAGAGCACAGTGGGCAGAGTGCTTGGCGCTTGCCTTGCAAGCTGCCGACGTGGGACTCCTAGCCCCAGGATCCCACCTGGAGTGATCCCTGAGCTCAGATGGAAGCCCTGAGCACCACTAGATGTGGCCCCCCAAAAAAATTTAAAAGGAAGAAACCAGACAGACCCTTTGAGGTCCTGGGAAAACAATTTCAAAGAACTGAAGCCCCTGGCTTAGAAAATCATTCTTGAGGGCCAGGCTGGGCCTTCCTGCCTTCTCCTCTCCCCACGAGCATGCGGCCAACACCGCCAGCTCTGCACGCGTACATGTGTGTGTGGTGGTCATGCACGCTGCCTCAGAAAGGGGAAACAAATTCAGAAAGAGGAACAATCACACACCCTGCCGCAGGGCTTCCCCTGGGACAAAACGGCCCCCACTGGAAACCGCCAGAGTGCCCGCCTCTCAGTGGCCACCTAAAGGACATTAAACAACAAATGGACGGGCCTCTGGGGCCAATGAGTGCTTTGAGGGGTGAAGAAGGCTCTAGTCTCATTTCAAGCCTTGGGCCGCCAAGGCTGGGTGTGGCAGCAATGTTTGCGCCTAAGGGCTGGAGCGGTAGTACAGCGGGTAGGACACTGCCTTGCACATGGCCAGCCCAGGTTCGACCCCCTGAGCAATACCAGAAGTGATTCCTGAGTGCAGAACCAAGAGTGACGCCTGGGCACCACCAGGTGTGGCGCCAAAAAACAAAAGACAATGAAAAAGACAAAAGACAATGCCAGCTTTTCAGCCTACAGGATGGGGCCTGTGCCTTCTACCAGGGTCTCTCCGCCTCCGAACTCTTTCCCATGCTGACACCAGCCCCCTCCCCAGTCCCGAATCATCAGCATCTCTGCCCACTCTCCTATCAGCCCAATTCACAGTCACCTGCTTCAGCTTCTTATGAGCAACAAGACTGAGCTTGTTCTCTGGAGCAAGTGCCACAGACATACAGGCCCACAGAGACCGGCACAGCTCCTCTGAGCATAGTCCCACGTGACTTCGGTGAATACGGGATGGGGAGGGAGGAGGTAAATGGCCTAAAGCTGGGAATTGAGGCAAGAGAAAGAAATGGATCCTAGCTAAAGAGTTAAGAAATGGTCTTTGTCGTAAGACCATGAAAAGGTAACATCTCTGAGAGTCACTTTTATTATCTTTTATCCCTTTGTATCTCGCAAACGAAGGGCAGGATGAAGAATACAAATAGAAAACATCTACCAGGTCCTGGGTGCGAGCAGGGAGGCAGGGTTACCAGAGACCCCACAACCCTATAACTAAACTCCCAAGCAGAGGGGCCCTGACCTGATGTATGGAGGACCCACGGCACAGTGTGGCCAGTGTTTTGTACATGCACTCACATGCATGACCAGATCCTTGTTGGCGCGGCAACCTGATTTTCCCTGTGTCTAGATCACAAGAAAGGACATGAAGGTGGAGCTGGCGCCATAACACAGTGGGTAAGGTACTTGCTGGGCAAGTGGCCGACCTGGGTTTGACCCCTGGCACCCCACATGGTCCCCAGCACCGCCAGGAGTGGTCCTTCAGCACAGAGCCAGGAGGAAGACCTGAGCTCTTTCCATGTGTGCCCCCTCCCTGAAGAGAAGCAATGGAGAGAGGGACACAGAGGGGCTTCTAGATGGTCAGCATGTGACTCCGGGAGGTCACAGTGAGAATGGACCCTAGAGCCAGTGGCCAGCAGGCTTACTGGTCCCTTTGGCTTACGTGATGTTTACCGCTTATCAAGAAAATCCACTTTCCGGGTTTTGTTCTCTGTACCTGAATCACCTTCCCTCCCCTCCAGTCTACCCGCTCCTTCTCTCTTTCCCACCAGTCCCTGGAGATTCCAACATGACCCAAATCTGTTCTGGGCACTGATGTCAGGAGCCCACGGGGGCCTCTCTTGTGGGAGAAAAGGGAGAAAGGACGCAGACTGGCGAGCAGCCATGCAGGCAAGGTGTCTTAAAGGCTTCACTCAGCAGCTGGCACGGCCACCCACAACCACGTCCAGTCAGTGCCAGGGCTGCCATATCAAGGTTTTACACACGAAAGCACAACAGGTCATTAGTGCTTGAGACCACAGAGCTGGCAAACAGTAGAGGCAGAAATGGCGTGTGATCAGCGCTAAGACCAGCACAGAGACACGCGCAGAAATGGGCAGCGCAAGTCACCAGAGCGGCCTGGAGGAAAGGGGGTCTCACCGTGAGACCCGCAGGCAGGGATGCGCAGGCTGAAAACTAGTCAGGGCCACAGCATGGGGAGCACAGGCACTTGAACTTGCTCCTCCAAGGGTGGAGGGAGACATGGTAGAGTTGCCCAAGATAAATCTCAACTCTCATTCCAGGCACCCTTTGGCAGCAATGACTTCAGCTTGTTCTACCATGTGAGTAGCACTTACGTAGCTGGGCTAACCACATTCCCACGATAGAATTCTGCAGAAGAGAAAGGGGCTGAGGGTTGGGCGAGGAGGAGGAAGGAAGTGAACACTGCACCTTCTTGGTAGGATCCAGAAAAATCAGGAAGTAGTCACAAAACTATCTTATATTTTCAAAGGGCTGGAGTAGATAATACAGCAGATAGGGCGCTTGCCCGGCATGTGCCTAAACTGGGTTTGATCCCCAGCAGCCCATATGGTGCCCTAAGCAGGAATAATTCCTGAGTACAGAACTAGGCGTAAGCCCTAAGGACTGCACAGTGTGGCCCGAAAACAAACAAAAACTCTCCAGAGCAACAGACACCAAAGCTGACAGTCAAGGTTTCAGATGCCTATTTTGACCCAAAATATAATCAAGGGACTTTTTTAAAAAATGAATTATGACTGTTCTAAATTTCATAGTAGTCATGTGATATTCAAATCCCTTATCTAGGGGCTGGAGAAATAGTACACGGGTATAGAAACAGGATATATGCATATGGCTGACTCCAGTTCAAACCCTGGCATTGCAACACTGTCCTCTGAGCACCCTCAGGAGTGACCCCTGAGCACAAAGACAGGAATAGCCCCTGAGCATTGCCAGGTGAGACCCCAAAACCAAACAAATAAATACATATTCAAATATTTATATAATTTACAATGCATTTGTAAACATTTTGTACAATTTGGAAGCATAAGTGTAAATACCTAATCAGCTAAGGTATATTAAAGTGATGTACTGAGAGAAAGTTTGCGGGGTGTGTGAGGATGGGATACAAGTGGAAACACAAGGGCAGGATTTTTTTTTCTACTTTTTACTTGTGGGAAAATATTTCCGTGAGTGGGACCTGATCCAAATTGGGTTTACCAAAGAGTGAACAGGCTGACCCAGCAATTCTGATAAGCAGATTTGGCGACCACAGGCCTGGTTAAGTATGTGACCACCATGGGATATTAAATTTAAGAAACTTGTGTTGGCGTGAGCATCTTTCTCTATAAGTGGGGCTGTTTCTGGAGACAATCATGTGTGACTGGCCAGTGCTCAGCCACAACACACCTATTCACCCTAAACAAACCGAAAGCAAAGAAGCAAAGGCTGTCTTCTCCCTGAAGAGAGAAGGTGGGCCCGGCTTCTTCAGTCTTCCACAGAGGACCACAACTACTTGAGGAATAATTTCCCACAAATACTGGAGTGTGGGAAACCAAAAGCTTTTCAACATAAGAGCTGGCCCAAATTTTTCTTGCCTCTCACCCTAGTCCCAGAAGCGACCGCAACCCAAAGCCTGGTCAGCCAGATATGAATCCTTCTAATTTCAATGGCCGTTGAGAACCAATGAAACTTTATTCTGTGTCTTTTCTGAAACTGCTAGAAAGAGGAACTTTAATCTACATATTTCTGCAGTGCTAGAGGTCAAAGTCAAAGCCTCACACATGTGAGGAATGCACTCTACTACTCAGCCACATCCCCCAAAGAGGAACTTTCCTCCACTGAAATGGCTGAGAGGACAGAATGAAAGTTCAGAGCAGAGGCAGCCACTTTGGCACCATGAGGGAAAGTCTGGTGAGAGGGATGGAGAACAGAAGGAAATGAGAATGAGAACAGGAGCAAGAAAGAAAAGGCAGCCCCAGAAATACCCTGAGCTTCCAGATCTAACATGCTCTATAGTTTATCTATCACACATCCCCAGAGTCAAAACAGTGCCCCCACCAGTCACCATGATTCTTGTTTTATTTGCTTCTTCTCCAGTTACAATTATATCCCTGTCCCTTGCAACTGAATTCTGCCTTTTTTAAAAATGGAAATGTTTTAAAGAAATGATATTAATGTAGCTAGAGGCCCTCTTCACTGAACATACCCAGGAAGCACTGGGTTTAAATGGTTTCTGCCCTGACAATAAAGAAGGACACACACAGAGCAGAGGCTATGCCACGACCCTGGGCTTCATCCAGTTAAAGCACTTCTTCAGATCCTCCTGAAGGTCTGTGTACACATACCAAAGTCACTTTCCATCTGTCAAATTTGTGCTTTTGTCTCATTTCCTAGTTTGAGAAAAGACCTGACCACATGACTGTGGTTGCTTGTGTCCAGCTCCTTATGCACGCACGCACACATGCGCACACACACACTCATCTCTCTCTCTCTCTCTCTCTCTCTCTCTCTCTCTGTGTGTGTGTGTGTGTGTGTCTCTGTCTCTGTCTCTCTCTCTCTCTATGGCTGCCCTCAGGGATGCCCACGGCTGGAGAGCTGCCTTCAGATAAATGAGCCAAGGAGGAAGGGGGGGGGTTCAGAAACACTCACTCCAGGACAGCAGACAGTTCTCTCCCGCACAACAACAAGCCACCATGGCTGGTAGCAGCTGTTTAGATCAGCACTTGCAGGAGTTCTAAAGGGCTCTCAGCCCACGGAAGCCTCAGATCTTCTAATCTGAAAACGGTGTCCTATCCATTAGATGACTCACACCAAGGACAATCATTCAGACACAGAAACGCTGAGGGTGGCACAGCTGCCTGGCCTCAATGTGTCAGTGTGTCAGAAAGAGCCCCATGAAAACTCTGTGGTGCCCTTGGGAGTGGGGCAAGCCGTGTCCCTGCCCTGCCAAAGCCCCAGCAGCCACACCCATACGCCACTGCTGCCGCCACGCCAACAGCCTACAGCCTGACTCCACAGCTTCACCAAGAATCTCTGCAGAGACACCAAACCATGTAAATACCAGGTACCCCAGAGCTAAACTTAGAACTCTGGGGTCTTCTGGGAGTGGGAAGCCTCCCCCACCCCCCCCGTACTTCCACAAATCCAGGCAACCATGCCCACCTCTCATAGGGGCTAATATATCACCCACCAGCCCTACTCTTCAGATTCATGACCCAAATCTCCAATGATACGCAAGCCAAGCTGCTGAAACTCATGGACACACGGTCTCCCAGGCTTAAAGCTCTGGGGCACCCTCGGGAGGAGGTTGGGCTGAGTCCCCACACTGCTGTAGCCCCAATAGCTGCACCCACACCTCACTGCTGCCACCATGCAAACAGCCTACAGCCCAATTCCATGACTTCACTCAGAATCTCAGCAGACGCTTCCCAGTTGTACTGCTCCTAAAGTTTCTGGACTGTGCGTCACATACGTGGCCGTGTGACAACTCCAAATTCCACAATACTGAAATTCCAGTAAGGACACAGAAGATTAGGATGAGAAAGTAACCTAGACATCAACTAAACCCACAGGCATAAACAGTAACACTGAAGGCTCAACTAGCAACAAACAGCTTAGTAAATCCTCAGACACAGACTTGACAACCCCATGGTGGGATATAACAAGTTTTCACAAATTTTCCTTTTTACTTAAATATTTTTGATAACTTCTTCAGCCATTTGGCTGTATCAAGTAATAGAAAACAAATTATTGTGTACCTACTAAGGGGGTGTGGGAGGTGGTTGGGAAAGTGGAAAAAATGGTGAAGGAAGGTCACTCAGGCAGGCAGTAAGATTGGTGTTGAAACATCTAAAACTGGGGTACGCTGCTGGGTGCCCCGACAAAATCCGGGAGCAGGGTGTAGGGAATTCCCTTCTGCCCCAGGGAATCGGTGACTGGCAGACGGAGAAAGAACGCAGGGATTCAGAAGAGTTTCAAGAAGCTTTACGTACACAGCTTCTGGCATACAAATCAGCAACAGGAAAACCCCGAACTTAGGGTTCCCGGCTGGGCCCGGCCACATGTAGGCCAAGATGGCTGCCACCATGTGTTAAGGCCCAGCAGGGAGGAGAATAGAGAGGAGAGGGAAAAGAGGCAAAAGGGGTAAAAGAGAGCGCCGAGAGAGAGAAAGGAAGCAGGCTACCATTTTACATTCCTGCAAATAGACCGCCCACTCCAATGGAAAGGCATAAAGCCATCAGGGTCAATTCCCTCAGCTAATTTATCCCAGGACCTCACCTAGACCCTTGAGATGTTAATGTACCCCAGCCAAGATCTACACTGGAAGTGCCCTGCAGGGTAGAGTGGAGGAGGGGCATCTGAGATGAACTCTATCTCAGAATACAAAGGCATGCATCTGTACCAAAGAATAGTCTATTGCCAGTTATATATTTCTCCAAGCCTTCACAACAGTCTCATTTTTACTTCAAGTTGTTTTGTATATGAGCTTTTAGACTTATTAGAGAATCATGCTTCCTTGCTTGGAAGCAAACAGCATTTTTCTCTGGTCTAATTACTTAGAGATCCAACGTGGCCAGGCAAATATACCAGTAAGATCTAACTAGTTCCACGATGATTGTGGCAGCATGAGAGAATATTTATACCAGCCAGTATAGAATACATGGTCAGATGAGCTGCCACATTCAAACTGTCCTCCTCCCTATCTACAAAGTGGCCTGCAGGGAGGCAACTCCAGGCCAGATGCAGAGGCTCTGGGTAACAGTGTACTGCAACACGTGGTGTTTAAAGTTTTAAAAAAATACAGCCAAGGCTGGAGAGATAGCAGAGAGAGTAGGGCGTTTGGCCTGCACATGGCAGGCCTGGGTTCGATCCCTGGCATCCCAAACGGTCCCCCAAGCAGTGCCAGGAGCAATTCCTGAGTGCAGAGCCAGGAGTAATCCCTGAGCATCGCTGGGTGTGATCAAAAAAAAAAAAAAAGAAAAGAAAAAGACAGCCCCGATCAGATAACCCTCAGCTAAAGCAAACCCAGAGGCACATCCTGGAAACGACCTGCCAGGATATATGCAGAGACTATCCCTCCTATCTGGCCAATTGATCCACTAATTTATGCCTCTGTGCTCTTGACTATATTGAGAAAAATGGCCTATCCCCAGCCATGGAGTCTGCCAGAAGCCAGTGAAATTAAGATGGAACATCAACTTTTAAAAATAACTGCCCTGCAAATGAAAAGATGGCAACGAACATTAAAAGATCCTTTGGTGGCGTCGTTTATAAATACCGACTTTGGTCGTGTAACAGGATCTGCTCTCAGAAGAACCCTGTAAGAGTGGCTCAGCAAGAATGACCACAGGGCCAGAGTGATAGTCCAGCGTCTGCCTTGCATGTGGCCAATCGGAGTCTGACCCCCAGCATCCACATGGTACCACCAGTAGTAATTCCTGAGTGCAGAGCTAAGAGTAACCCCTGAACAACACTGAGTGTGGCCCACACACAAAACAAACAAAAAACGAATGACCACAGGGGACCAATGATTATCCCCAGAATCTAAGCAAAAGTAGGGAAAAACCAGATGATGAAGTGCTCAGTCTGGCTGCGGTTGTGCTCATGGGTGTCACATTTTAAGTGTAAGAGGTCTTGGAGTTTGGTGTTTCATTGCACCAGGGTTCTCAAAATGCAGTCCAGGGCCTCCGCGTGGGGAGGGAGGGTCCCAGAGGCCTTTCCTGGAAGTCAGCCAGCTCCAAACCATTTGCCTTTTTTAAATTTCTCCTCCCACGAGCATTCAAAGGCATTTTCAGAGACGATCTGCTAGTGACCTCACAAGAGAAGGGCAGCAGAGGCGGCTATGAGAATCCAGTTCTATTAAGCCAGGCATGAGAGTCTGGCAAAGCAAAACACTTTCTTGGGAGGGAGAGGTAAGGAAAATCATTTTTTCCCATGAAAATAGATTATGTTGCCATGTAACAGGTTTATTATTTTTATTTCTAATAAAGTGGTATAAGTGTTTTTCATTTCTTAGTTGTCATTTCTAACAAGGTCAATATTGATGGCTATAGCCCACCTAAGCAGGCTCTCTGTGGCCCTCAATGATTGATTTCAAAAGCATAAAGAAATCTGTGGTCAAAGGCCTCCCTCAGGCCTGCATGGTGGCACCAGATCACACCCCCACTTTTCAGACCCGCCCTGCAGAGACTCTTCTGACAACCTGTGTCCTCAGTAACTGTGCAGTTATCTCCCTGAGAAGGAAGCTTAGCCCTTCCGAGTCGTCAAGCTACTGCGTGTTCACCGTACCTTTAGCAGCACATCTCTGTATTTGCTAGAATTAGGACAGTGATGTACCTGTCAGCAGGAACATTCTAGAGTATGAAAGGCACCACCAGAAACATTCTGCTGGGGTCGGAGCAATATTACAACATGTAGGATGTTTGCCTTCCAAGTAGCAAACCTGGGTTTGACCCCCAGCACCCCCATATGGTCCTCCCAGGACCAGTGCCAGGAAAGATCCCTGAGTGCAGAACCAGCAGTAAGCCCTGAGCTTACTGAGTATGTATGGCAAAAAAAAAAAAAAAAAAAAAAGAAAAAGAAAAAGAAAAAGGGAAAGATAAAGAAACATTCTGACTTACATCTGAAACATTTACAAGTGTACTAGAAATCATATTTTTCCAACCCAGCCAACCTATCCTTGTAGAGCACTTGTGGTAGCGACTGAAACACAAAGAAACCACTTAAATTTGCGCTGGATGAGAAGGGAGCCAAGTGCTCTCCAGGGGCCCTGAGGCAGAAATTCCTACAATCATGGAAATGGACCAGTTCATGCAGAGGCCAAAAATGGTTAACACAACACTTGAAACAGGACAAGCACAAGTACTGTGGATTTCAAAAAGGGACAAACACAACTAAGTGGATTTAAAAAAAAATTGTTTTCATTCAAATTCTCGTTGTGGGGATGGAGAGACAGCACTTGTGTTGCACAGCACTGACCTGGGGTCGATCCCCGTCACTGCATATGGTCCCCCCAACCACCTCCAGGGAGGGTCCCTAAGCAGAGATGAGTACCATGGGGGTGTCATCCAAAACCCCTGAGAGAGAGAGAGAGAAAGGAGATAAAGAACCTGCCATGGAGGCAGACTGGGGGAAGAGGGAGGGAGGTGGGGACATTGGTGATGGGAGATGGGCAGGGATGGAGGGATGGGTGATGGAACACTGTAGAACAAAAATTCAAACATGAACATCTTGTAATTGTATATCTAACGGTGGTATAATAAAATATTAAAAATAAATAAATAAAATTTGGAGACTTAAAAAAAACCCTTCCATCAAAAAGAAATGGTGACCAAGATACAAAGACAATCCACAGAGTGGGAAAGGATATTTACCCAATACCCATCTGACAAGGGGTAATATCCAGGATATATCAGGCACTGATAGCCCTTCACAAAAAAAAAAAACAGCCAACCCCATCAAAAAATGGGGGAGAAGAAATGAACAGAAGCTTCCAAAAAAGAAGAAATTCGAATGGCCAAAAGGCATATGAAAAAGTGCTCTTCATCTTTAATCATCAGGGGAGATGCAAATCAAAACAACAATGAGGTACCATCCAAAACAGCAAGAACAACCGGTGCTGGCATGGATGTGGGGAAAAAAGGGACTCTCATCCACTGTTTGTGGGAGTGCTGACTGGTCCAGCCCTTTTGGAAAACAATATGGGCATTCCTCCGAAAACTAGACATTGAGCTCCAGCAATGTCTAGTTTGATCCAGCAATAGCACTCCTGGGAATATACCCAGAGACCGAAAAACACATAGCAGAAACACTATCTGTACTTCTTTATTCATCTCTGCGCCTATTCACGATAGCTAGAATCTGGAAACAACCTAAATGCCCGAGAACAGAGGACTGGCTAAAGAAACTGTGGTTCATCTACACTATGGAATACTATGCGGCTGTCAGAAAAGATGAAATTATGAAATTTACCTGCAAATGGATGGACATGGAGACTATCATGCTGAGTGAAATTAGTCAGAAGGAAAAGGACAGATATAGAATGACTGCATTCATTAATAGGATATAAATAGATACCAGTGTTTTACTAAGTGTGGGAAATGGTAATGGCAGATTAAAACTCACCATTGAATATACACAAAGAGACTTAAGTGATAAACTCTAAATATCTGCAGGGCTAGCCAAAATGCGTAAAACAAGAGGGAGAGAGATGCAGAGACAGAGAGAGAGACAGAGAGAGAAAGAGAAGATACTGGGGTACCTGCTATTGAGGCAGCCTGTGGGTGGGTGGGAGGGGGTGGGTTCATTGGTGGTGGAAATGGGGCACTGGTGGAGGGATGGGTGCTGGTATACTGTATTACCAAGAACCAATTGTGAACACCTTTGTAATTGTATGTCTCACGGTGGTATAATAAAAAATTTTTTTTAAAAAAACCCTTCCCCAAAAATTACCACTGAAATAATCACTTGCAGCTAACAGTTGCCATTCTGGTCACCAAAATCCAGAAAATACACCAAGGAAAAGGTAGGCAGAACACTTCAAGATGTGGATCTCGAAGGTGTTTTAAAGGAGATGATGTCACTAGCAAACAGAAGCAACAGAAGTAAAAATAAACAAATAGCACAACATTGAATTTAACCGTTTTTACGTGGCCAAAGAAACATGGGTTACCTCTGAAAGACCTACCCAACTGAATGGGAGAAAATATTCGCACTGAACCTATCAGATAAAGGGCTAAACTCTAAAACAGATGAAGTCACACAGATCTTTTAAAAATGCAAAAAACTTACCAAAAAAGTAGGAAGAGGAAATGGACAGACACTTTCCAAGGGAGCAGATTGATGGAGAACAAATACGTGAGAAAATGCTTACCTACCACTTATTGTCAGGGAAACCAAATCAAGATGGCAAGGAGATATGTCACACCAGTGAGAATGGCACAGATCAAGGAAACTTGGAGCCACCGATGTTGGTAGGGCTGTGGTGAGAAAGGAGCTCTCATGCACTGCCGGTGGGAGGAAAACATTCTTGGGAAAGTAAGGACAGAGCTGTTACACGACCCAGCAATTACATTTCTATCTACCCCTGGGACACTAAGACTTTCATCCAAAAGGACATATGAATACTATTATTCATAGCACTTGGGACAACAGCTAGGATATGGAAATCAACCTAGGTTGAGTGAACCTAGGTTGATTTCCATAATAATTAATTAATCAGTGAATAATGAAGGTGTGGTACCAAGACACAACGGAATACAAAGGAAAGATGAAATGCGATTCTCTGAAACTGGTTGTAACTAGAGGATAGAACATTAAGTAAAGGCAGAAGGACAAATATCAATGATCTCATGAATCTGTGCTATATAGAATAATAGGAAGAGGGATTACAAAGTATCAAAGGAAGCTTTGGGGACACCCAAATTATCCTTGACCCTAGGTTACAGAAATGATACGGACGAAGAAGGAAATAAATCAAGGGGGAAAGTATTAGGAAGTGTGAGATCTATAGAAAAGATAGATGATGCCACAGAGCCAACAACACCAAAAACATGGGATCCAAATGACAACAACCCAAATGTGCCTGTCAAGGAGGCATGCTATGAAGGTGGGTAGATGAGGGAACCTGGGGACATTGGCTGGACAGAAGTTGGCACTAGCAGTGGGATTGGTTTTAGAACATTGTGTGTCTGAAACTTAACCATGAATATCTTTGTAAGTCACAGCACCTACCTTAACAACTAATTTTAAAGATTAAATATTTCAATTTAATTAAACATTTGATGAACTGATGAACCGTCAGAGCCCCACCCTATAGAAATATTATTAAGAAATAATTTTAATATGATTTTTAAAAAATATTTTATTGTATATATTCATTTATTTCTGGTTTTGGGTCACACCAGGTGATGCTCAAGGGTTACTCTTGACAGTGCTCGGGGGACAATATGGGATCCTTGGGCTCAAACCCAGGTGAGCCACGCACAAGGCAAACACCCTACCTGTGGTACTATTGCTCCAGGCCCTAATAGTACTGTTTAAATGGATACAGGTAAAGAAAGGAGAAAGGAACATCCCCCTAGATGGTATGCTGCCCTTGGGTGGATCTCCCAGGAGAATCTCCCTGAAGGAAGCCCTTTACATCTGTTTGTTTATGTTAATGTTCAACCACAACTATATGTGATTGCTGTCTCCCCAACCCTTCACAATTTAACTATAATAACCCTGACTTATCTGAATAAAGTCACCAAAGCTAAAGTGGTGAATAAAGTCATCAGCCTGTGGGCCAGTTCCTTTGTCCATCAGTGGGAGGATGACCATTGATCTCAAATGCACTGGGGAACCCTGGTCACCACAGGACAGTGATCAATTATTACCAACAGAACTTTCCTAATGATTCCTTAACATTCAGTGGCATAGTAATTAAGGACAAGATTTCCCTTTTAGAGAAACAAGGTAAAACCCAGTATCTGGGACAGAGGCAATGGGAGGCATCTCAGAATTCTAATCACTATACACTGACCAGTATTATTTCATGCTTGTATCTGATCTAACAAAACTAACAGGGCTTGAGAAAGCATCCGCTCTAAGGTAGTCTTTCCCAAACTTTTCATCTTTAGAGAGTAGCTGCTGCTTCAATGTCCAAATTTAAGTTGTATCATGTTAGTGAATGTCTTAGCGAACCAAGAATAGATGACAATGGTTCTCTGGTGTAGAAGCCTCTTGTTTTCAATGAACAGAGTTACAGGTCTGGGTGATTTAAACCCTACACATGTACATATAGTGACTGAGCCAGAAACAGAAAAATCCCAGCTTGCTCAACTCCTTTCAGTTCTATGCTAACACTTGGCTTAGTTGAGGAAATTAACAACTTAGTTCTGAGCCTGTGCGATAGTGCAGAGAGTAGGGCATTTGCCTTGTGTGCATCCGCCAGGGGCCACATCCCATATGGTCCCCTGAGCAATTCTCAGGAGTAATTCCCGGAGTGCAGTAAATGCAAGAACTGAGAGTATCTCACCCACATGGCAGAGCCTGGCAAGCTACCTGTGTTGTATTTGATATGCCAAAAACAGTAACAATTATAGACCTCATTCCCAGGACCTAAACGAATGGTTCAAGGCTCTTTGTGTTCCTGGTACGAGCAGATGCCCTTGGGCTACACTAGCATGCAACAGGGACGAATGGAGACATTACTGGCACCCGCTTGAGCAAATCGATGAACAACGGAAGACAAGTGATGCAAGTGATACAATTAAATATTTAAAAGGAAAAGGGTAATAAAGGACCCTCTTTCTCAGGGAGGAAACCAGAGGAGGGAGAGAAGAGATAGTGAGAAATAAGGCCAATGAAAGAGGCAACAGAGGGGCGAGGAGGAGAGGGTCTGGATTCCTGAAACTCCATCAAATCTAAAGTATGACTAGGGTTCTCTGTATCACTGTATCACTCTACCACTGTCTTCCCATTGTTCATCGATTTGCTCAAGTGGGCACCAGAAACATCTCCATACGCCCTGTCACAAGCAAGTGTAACCCAAGGGCATCTGCTTGCTCCAGGGACAGGAAGAGCCTCAAACCATTCTTCAGGTCATGGATTTGAAGTCCACAATTGTTAGTTAGTCATTATATGGGGACAAGAGGCACAAACCCAGACTGTCAGGGGCAAAACGGGGTGTGTGGTCTCCATATGCTCGAGGCTCCAACACTTTCTGACCTTGGGTTCCATGAGAGACTCCTACCGCCTCTCAGAAAATCCTTTCTTTTGAGTGACTGCGGGATGAAGCATAGGGAACCTAACCCCAGCTGGGCCAATGTCCAAGCTCCAGACTCAGGGGCGGACCTGACACTGCTCCCAGCTCCAGTGACAAAGTCAGTTCTCGTTCCCTCTTCCCATACCACTGCACCATCCTTCCTGGTTCTGTACCACTGAGAAATCCCCTCCACTCAGAAGGAAGAATTCAGAATAAGCAAAGATGGCGGTCAATATGGCTTCCACCCACTGCTTTCACTCTCAGAGGTGAGCAAAAGTCTTGGAATGCTTTTGGGTCTAAGTAAATTATGCTTCTCCTAGGCAGTAGGCATTTAGATTCAGATTTGTCAATAAAATGCTTCCAAATAAGCAGCTGTGCCCCTAGTCCCATATTCCAGGAAGTGGCAGTCCAGTTTAGCAGTCCACGTGGCCAGTGTCAACACTCCACAGCCAAAGGAAATACCGCCACTTGGACACTGAGCAGGCAGATGGCAGGTCTGCGAGTGGAGAAAAAGGATCCTTTGTGATGGTAGAGGAGAGACACACACTTAATTCAAAATAATTTCAGGCGGGGGCCGGAGTGATAGCCCAGTGGGTAGGGCGTTTGCCTTGCACGCCGCCGGCCTATGCCGGTCTGGGTTCGATCCCCGGCATCCCATATGGTCCCCCGAGCACCGCCAGGAGTAATTCCTGAGTGCAGAGCCAGGAGAAACCCCTGAGCATCGCCGGGTGTGACCCAAAAAGCAAAAAAAAAAAAAAATCATAATTTCAGGCGGGGGAAAAAGAGGGTAATATGCACACAAGATAACATCAAATTAAAATATATTTGGCATATTTCAGCACACATTTCCCAAAGATTTCTTTTATATAACCAGACCACAGAGACCAAAATCAGCAAACTAACATGGATGCAGTGTCATTATTCAGGTCACAAACTGCCTTCAGGCTGCATCGCCTCTCCCGGCCCAGGGGCCACACTTTATGCTTTAGACATCACCTCGCCCTCCGCCTCCTCTAACCTCTTAGGGTTCTGGGGTTTTGCCCTTCATGGCCTTTATACATAATCTTTACATGATAGGTCACAAAACAAGAGAGTTCACAGAAGAGATAGTACGGAGGATAACCCTTGCACACTGCCAACCAAGCATCCCATATGGCTCCTGAGCACTGCCAGAAGTGATTCCTGAGTGTAGAGCCAGGATAATCCCTGAGCATCACCGGGTGTGGCTCAAAAACAACAGAAATCGATATATTTGCTGTAATGATGGCCTTGTACACATGGGGCATGTGCTCGACCACTGAGTCACAGCCCCAGTACCACTTTAAAGGTGTTTTTATTATTTTTTAATATTGAGTCAGTTCTTTTATAAATGTCTGTCAACTTAGTAGAGATTCACTTTCATTTCATCTTTTTTTTTTTGTCAGTAGTGCCTAGATAAGAGACACAAATAGAATTCAACCAAGTAGGTAAAATTTAAATAGCCCAATACCCTAATGTCCAAAGCTTGTCTCACAGGAGGAAAAACATCCATGAAGCCTCTCTACTCTGGGCAGGGGTCAGGGTAAGAGGTGAGAGGCCCTGTAAGAAGGACTGAAGTGTGTCTCTCTCTCTCTTTCTCTCTCTCTCTCCTCTTTCTCCCTCTCTCTCTTTTTCTCTCTCTCTCTCTCTCTCTCACACACACACAAGCACACAAGACCGACACAGGATCCCAGTGCTTTTTCATATGAATATAGTCCAGAAACACATGTTTTCAAGCCCACAGGATTCTTTATGCAAGAGGAGGCTGAACTGCTCCAAACCACAGTGTTTTACTCGGTTTAACTATAAGCTGATCTCTTTCCAGATGAGCTCCAAGAGGTTAAACAGAGTTTCTCAACTTCAACACCGTTTTTCCAAAAGACAAAGATCTTGCTTTTGGCAAAACACGATGGACTGGGGAGAATTATGCTAGTGACAACAGTATTTCCCCGCAACGTGGAAAATAAAGAGCAAACACACCAAAGAGACCCTGGATTCGGCTAACAGAATGGTGGCTACCAAAGCGAAGGGAGGTGGGGAGGGGCTGAGTAGGACAGAAAGAGGGGCCCGGTGTTTGTGGCCACTGGACCTTTGGCGGAGTGTGTACAGATGCCAAGACATAAAGCTGTACATGAGAAATGGAAATAGTGCCCTAATCCACTGTCACCCCAATAAACATGCACATGGCACAGATAGTCCAGAAACCTCACAAATGCTCCGCGAGGTAGATTACATAATTGACATGTGTGCTTATCAGGGGTAACGTTTCAGCCACCACCCCGGCTGTTACACAACACGCCTTCTTTTATAATTAACTCGGGTTTTAGAATCAGGACAACATGGTAAGGTCACGGCCCAGTCTTGGAAAGCTCTGGAGCTCCAGGCACGGCCTCTGGAGGAAGCACGCAGCCCTCTCCACCCCCGCCGCATTCCAGGCAAGTGCTGTCTCGCTCCAGCTGGCTTTCCCGTCCTGTCCTCCCTCACAGCAGCTAGTCAGGAGGCAGAGAGGAGAGCAGAGAGTACAAAACAACCAGAATCGAAACCCACTGATCTAGTTTTAGAGGCGTGGGAGCACCGAGAAGGAAGCAGAGAAGCCAAATGCAGCCGCTTCCCAGGTGAGAAGTGTGGCGGCAGAGCATGAGAAGGAAATC
Source organism: Cryptotis parvus (assembly GCA_021461705.1). NCBI lineage: Eukaryota > Metazoa > Chordata > Mammalia > Eulipotyphla > Soricidae > Cryptotis > Cryptotis parvus. The sequence continues at coordinate 20,413 of JAJIBD010002129.1, read as the reverse complement.
TTCCATTTTCTGTTGAAGTCACCCTGGGACTTTGGGGGGCCACATCCAGCACTGCTCAGGACCTACGCGGGCTCTGCACTCAGGGATCACTCTTGGTGGGACACAAGGAACTCTACAGGGTGCCGAAGAGTGAACCTGAGCAGGCTGCATGTGAGGCAAACACTTGCCTGCTGTACTATTGGTCCGGTCACTACCCCAGGACTTTTAAAAGATCTATGTGCAAATGCAGTAAAGGGGATGCCTAGACACCCCCTGGCCCCAGAGAATTAGGTAAGACAGAGAAGGAAAGAAATTGTGGGGGGCAGGAAGAAAATGAGAAAGGGAAGGAACAGGAGATGGTGGTCAGATTCATCAACACTAAGCAACAAACTACAACCACCAACCTTAAAATGTGCCTGGCAGGCCGGGCAGGGCAGAAATGAGCAAGAGAACACTGATGGGCAGAAGTTGACATTGGTGCTGGCATTGGTTCTAGAATATTCAGTGCCTAAAACTCAAAAGTTAATAACTCAATAATCAATACATTAAGGTTCCTTTAAAAAATTTTTAAATAAAAAATTCTATGTGCAAACATTGCTTCAATAAAAACAACGTCTAAGATCTACTACTGCACAGAGTGACCAAGGGTTTTGATATTTCTCCCATCACCAAGACTCGGGGGTGACTAGTGGCTCATTCAGTAGGAGGCCAAAGTAAAATAAAAAGCTCAAACAATACCAGGGCTAGAAAACATCACCCCATCGTCTGATGTAGATGCCGCCAGTTCCCAGAGAAGATACGCATAGCCTCGGAAGGTCAAGTTCCTTTCCCCAGGATGTGAATGTCCAGGCAAAGATGGGAAACCTCATTCCTCGAGTCCCTAGACCAACATTCTTCCTTCTCACCAGCCTTGGGGAGAACCTGGGAACAGGCGCCCTCCTCCCCTCACAAGCACACAGCTCACACTGAAGGGCAGGGGCTCCAGCCGGAGTCTCTCAAACTCAAACCATGACTCCTCTCATATGAGCCCCATGACCCAGACTCAACCTTCCGGTGCCCCACCTCGTCCACATTAGGATAAATGACTGCAGTCTGGACAAGACTTACCACAGCATAAGCTTTCGATGGTGATGTCTGTATAGGTTATTCAATAAACAGCAAAGGGTAGGGAAGCAGGAACCACTGAATATTATTTGCTAGGTGCTGTTTCAGTCATTTGACAAACATGGCCTTATTCAAGCTTTAACAGACCAGCAAGGGAACTACTGTCCTTTTCACGTCAGTGTGTCACTGTCACTTGTCATTTGTCTTCCTGTTGTTCATCGATTTGCTCGAGCAGGCACCAGTAACGTTTCCATTCATTGGGAATGAGGTTCATTATTGTTCTGGTTTTGGCATATCGAATACACCACGGGTAGCTTGACAGGCTCTGCCGTGGCTCTGGGTTCATCCCAGGGAGTGAAATACAGGCAGGGCGGGGAAGCTATAAAATAACAATTGTCCTTAAACTATTGTTAGGTACACTGGTCCAGGAAGACTAAACACGGGGGCCTACTCGGAGTGGGGACAGGCAGCCTTCCCCCACCCGACCCTGCACTGCCAGAGGTCTCAGCAGCCACACACATACCAGCATCCATGTACCCAGTCCTGCTTTATGACAGAGTCAAACCAATGAAATCCACAGGTATACCAGAGCTCTGGGGCCTCTTCCACAGGGTGCCTGGCAGAGAATCATCCCAGTTCTACAGATAGATCCTGGAGCTCCAAAAGCATGTGACTGTATAGGCTGTCAGAGCTCAGAAGGAGTATAGCAAGTTAGATGGCAAAGTAGCATAGAAGCCCACTAAGTTAAATACGGGGAAAATAAAAACACAGGAGCCCCAACTTGCAACAAACAGCTCAGTAAATCCTCGATGACTTTAATAACACCATTGTGAGAAATCATCATTTTCACAAATTCTCTCTTACTGAACGAATATATAGAGTTCCAGATGCCGCTCTGTCTCACATTCATTGATTTAAAATAAGCCTTTGATTCTGTGGAGACTGAAGCAGTCACTGAAGCCCTAGTCAAACAAGGCGTTCAAACCCAATACATCAAGATCCTTCGTGAGCTGTATTACGGATTCACCACCAGGATCTCACCATTCTACAAAGAAGTGATCATCGATGTCAGAAGAGGGGTTCAGCAGGGTGATACCATTTCACCAAAACTCTTCAGTGCCACCCTCGAAAACATCATGCGACAATTAGAATGGGAAGGAATGGGAGTGAAGATAGATGGTCAGCAACTATACCACCTCCGCTTTGCTGATTATATCGTTCTAATATCACCAAACATTAGCCAAGCGGCACAAATGCTGGCTGACTTTGACCAAGAATGTGGAAATATAGGTCTACAGCTGAATTTCAACAAAACTATGTTTATGAGAAATGAACTAGTTCCAGAGGCCCCATTCACTCTCAATGGAACAAACATCTCTGAATGCAGCAGTTATGTGTACCTAGGTCGAGAAGTCAACATGATGAACGACCTAAAACCTGAGCTGCACAGGAGGAAGAGAGCAGCATGGACTGCCTTCAAAAGCATAGAAGAAATAGCTAAAAAAGACAAAGAACCTCTGGCTCCGGGCACATCTCTTCAACTCCACCATTCTCCCTGCATTAACATACACCTCAGAGACCTGGGCCCTACGAAAGCAGGATGAGAATGCTATTCGGGTCTCCCAAAGAGGAATTGAAAGAGCCATGCTTGGAATATCACGTGAATACCAAGTGAGAGAAGGAATCCAAAGTTCCGACCTCCATCGCTGTTCCAGAGTCAGGGACTCTGTCTCGTTTGCCAACGCATCAAAAATCAGATGGGCTGGACATGTAATGCGATCTGGAGATGACCGCTGGACTAGAGCCATTACCAACGATCTCAAGGGATGTCAAAAGACCACGTAGCCACCCACCTACAAGATGGTCAGACTTCTTTGTCAAGACCCTGAACGAACAGTTTGAGGCTCTTCGTATTCCTGAAGCAACCAGATGCCATTGGGCTACACTGGCACGTGGTAGGGTCAAATGGAAATATTACTGGCGCCCGCTTGAGCAAATCGATGAATAAAGGGATGTCAAGTGATCAAGTGATATTTCTGATAAGTCCACATACCGTTCTGTTTGAACAAGCAATATGAAATGAATCATTCTGTGCCTGCTAACGGGGCAGACTTCAGGGTGGGGAGTAGGAAACTGAAGACATGGTGGAGGGATGGTCACACTGGGAGTGGAATTGGTGCTGGAACACTGGAAGCCTAAAACAGCTGCATTTGTAAACCAGTGTTTAAATAAAGTTAGAGAAATAAAGTCCTTGCCAAGACCACAGAGTTTATTAAGAGGCAGCTTCAAACCCAGCTCATCACTGAACCCCAAGCCTGTATTCTCCATCCACTCTCTGAAGCTGGGGAGGTTGGGTCTCATGGCTCCAGATCAAGTTTGTCCATGATTTTTTTAAGCCAGCATTGCACAGCATTGTAATAGTGTGACTTGTTTCACGAAGTTCCACCTTGGGGAGATCTAGCTTCTAGCAAATGATGGTATGAGTATTTTATTTCCCCAGGGAAACTGCTAGAAAAGCCAGTCTCAGGGAGTGAAAGCAGCCTGTTAGCAGCTGCTCCGAGCTGCAGAACCTTTCCCTGGAATGAACACAGTGTCTACCCCGCTATCATATTTTGGGCTGTAGGCGTCACTCATGCTTCCTAAAGAGGCATTAAAGCCCCAGTCTAGCTTCTCGCAGACAAAGCAGCAAAGCAGTCCCTAGAAGCAGACTCAGAGAAAACTCCCTTTGCTCTTCTGGCTACTAGGCGTGTGCTAGCCAAAGCCCTGGCTTTGCTGGCTGGCTCACCAGGAAGGCAACTCCAGAGGCTCTGCGAAATGTGGCTGCTTCAGAAGTGAACAAAAGCACGTGGGCCGGAGATGGCGGACAGCTCAGGGATCAGGGGCACACCTTAGCATGTGCAAGACCCCAAGCTCAACCTTCAGCGTCACATGGCCTCCTGAGCATTGCCAGGTTTGGCCCCTGGTGGCCCCCAGAACCACTGGCCCAATGGCCAAGTATGGCCAGAACTAGCCCCTTGTCCCCTTTGGGGAAGCCTCTCCACACCGCCCTACACCACTGCCACAAAAAATAAAGAGAATGCATGTCTTCAGGCCTCAGAGCATTATGCTATCTAGATCACCACCAGGAGAGTGGAAGCTCTAAATCTGTGGCTCAAAGACAGACAGACAGACAGACAGACAGACAGAGAAAAAGAACAAGACAGACAGAGAGAGACAGAAAACAGGTAAAGAGCCTGCCAAAGAGGCAGGCTGGGGGAGAAGGGAAGGAATTGAGGACATTGGTGGTGGGGAAATGGGCACTGGTGGAGGGATGGGTGCTGGAACACTGTATGACTGAAACCCAAACATGAACATCTTTGTAATTGTATATCTCATGGTGGTATAATAAGAATACTTTTTAAAAAAAATTCTGTGGCTCTCGGGGCCGGAGCGATAGTCCAGCGGGTAGGGCATTTGCCTTGCACACAGCCGACCAGGGTTTGATCCCCGGCATCCCATAAGGTCCCCAAGCACCACCAGGAGTAATTCCTGAGCGAAGAGCCAGGAGTAACCCCTGAGCATCGCCGGGTATGACCCAAAAAAGAAAAAACAATTCTGTGGCTCTGTCTTCCCCATACTCCCTACTCCCTCCCTCCCTCCCTCCCTCCCTCTTTCTCTCCTTCTCCCTCCCCTCCTCCCCCAGTGAACCACTGAGGCACCAGAGGAGGTCAGTGTGCCAGAGGCCACCATGCTGATGGTCAGCAGTCTGGCTGGAATCTCAGGATGGTTTCCAGACAGAAAACCGTGTTCGGGGCCCTCCTCAGAACACCAATCCAGTCAAGCCTTCCGATGCCAGTTCCTGATTCCTGACTGCAATCACATCACACACACACACACACACACACACACACACACACACACACACACACACAATTCCCTTCTGCCCTCATATGATAACTGCTATCTGTCTGAGCCCTCTCCACAGTCCTGACACGCAAATCATGGCAAAAAAAAAGCAGTTACTTAAAGCTAAACAATCTGGAGTGAGTTGTTAGGATTGTGACCAAACAAGTAAGGCCAAACAAATGCCTCTTCTAAAACAAGTCCAAACCTGAGAGATGCAAACATTCTGTGACTTCACAGTGACCAGAACAGCAAAAGATTTCCTCTCCCTTTCTGGCAACCAAGGACAGGGCGGCTGAAGACAACTGAACCCCATCCATAAGTTTGGCTGAGCTGAGACCAGACAACAGATTCTACTGGGTGGGCTTGGCTGTGGTTCTAATTCTTCTCACTGTCTCCCTAACGCAGTGCCTTTCTATCAGAGCACACCTGGCTATTCCTTAGCTCATTCGGCAAAGAAAACTTGGGCAAATATAGAGCAACAACAAAAGTTTCTTGCCATCTTTCTCTAAGGAAAGGCCAGCAGCTGATGCTCTGAACTCCTAAGAACTGCTCCTGGTTAAACGTGCTGCACAGAGGTGAAAGCGCCTTCATTAAAAGCATCCATGTGTTTATCTGCCTGAACACCCAGCTGCCTGTGCCACAGGCGGAGGAAGTAACTCTCCAAGAGGAGCGCTGGGCAAAGATAACTGGGATGTCTGCCAACGGATGAGGTTCAATAGATGTTTAACTCATGCAGCCAAAACACACAGCCCCCAATACGCTACATGTCCCTATACTAAATGCTCAGGAGGAAACACTACAGCTCAATATTGCTAAAAGGCTGCAGTCGCCAGGGTGCACAGAGAGAGCAACAAACCCAGCAAATTCCACACCTGTCTTCTTCAGAAATGGGGGACACCCATGAACAGCTCAGAATCAGAGGGTGGCTATCTTGGGATATGGTCACGCCAGTGCAGTCAAGGTGCCATACGACAATAGCAGGCACCCAGCCAGCTAGCAAGGGCTCCAGGTGAGGGCCTATAAAGTTTCTGCATTGTCTATCTCGGTGCTCTTTCCATGGGGAAAAAAGAAGACAGCTCTGAGTTGAGTGCAGCAGAATCCACTTGTACAGCGCAGAGCTATTTCCAGGCGCCAGCCCGGGAGCCCCTTTACAGATGGCTTTGCTGGGGTGGCTACAGAGTGAAAGCACTTCGGTGTGCCCGCTAGTCCTGACCCATTTAGCAATGATATCAGCACTCTAGCACGGACGGCAGTTCAACTTGAATATCTACTCCTAGAGTTTGGAATGTTAATACCGCAGTTATCACTGGGTGGTTTTTGGAATTTCCTAAATGAGAATTTCATGGCTACAGACAAGCCTACGATTCTTTGACCCTCCTCTTTTCTTTCTTCCATGAATGACCACAATGAGCAGGCCACTGTCAGGTGATTCATGAAGCAAACCTGCCAATGTTTGGGGGGTGATCTACAGCAAGGCAGGGAGGGTCTCCTGACTCGAACATCCCCACTCCTACCCCATTCCCCAAAGATCTTTATCACAGTTGCTAAAATTCTTTCCTTAGAAATTCATTTATTTCTCTAAATATCTGCAGGGCTAGCCACAATGTGTAAAATAAGAGGGCGAGAGATGCAGAGACAGAGAGAGTGACAGAGAGAGAAAGAGAGGAAACTGGGGTACCTGCTATTAAGGCAGCATGGGGGTGGGCGGGAGGGGTGGGGTACATTGGTGGTGGAAATGGGGCACTGGTGGAGGGATGGGTGCTGGAATACTGTATTACCAAGAACCAATTATGAACACCTTTGTAAATGTATGTTTCACGGTGGTATAATAAAAAATTTTTAAAAAAAAGAAATTCATTTATTTGACTCAAAGACACTGTCTTTTTTTTTTTTTTTGGGTCACACACAGCAATGCTCAGGGGTTACTCCTGGCTCTGCACTCAGGAATTACTCCTAATGGTGCTTGGGGGGGGGGGGGGGCACATGGGATGCCAGGGACCGAACCCAGGTCCGGCCGCCTGCAAGGTAAATGACCTGCCCACTGGACTATGACTCTGGCCCCAAAGACATTGTCTTCTAACAGTGCTTCATTCTCCCTATCCCCTGCCTATGACAAAGATCAAGTAAGAGCATTGTAACACTCCTAAAACACCAAACAATGAAAACCAAGTCACCAGCATTCTCCTCGAGGGACAGCCTCTGGTAACACCTAAGGGCACCCCGCTCTGCAGTACAGTTTCTCAGACTACAGGGAGACGCATTTCTCTTTCTCCCACCAGCCCACTCTGAGCCAACACTTCATACAATCCAAAGAAGCTGGAGGGCTGGAGCGACAGTGCAGCAGGCTGCCTTGCACACACAGACCTGGGTTCGATCCCCAGCTGGGTGTGGCACCAAACCAAAGTAGCTCAAAACATGAAATGCCACCTGGATGTCACAGCCAAGGTCAAGCTGCTTTAGAAAGTGTTTTCTATGCTCCTTCTCTCCGTTTCTGCAACAGCATCACCTCCATTGGAAACAAAGAGATCGGAGTGTGCACAGCCTACCACGAATCCCTTTGGAAGACCGTCTCACCTTTTCTCTCTCCGACGCACAAACCATACAGTGTTTGTGTACATATGTTCACACACCTGAACTTTATTGTTTTACCACCTGTTTTCCCCACGAAATGCATCAAAGTCTTGAGCCCATGGCCATGAAAGACCATCTGCCAATGTGAGCACCTCCAAGCGGGCCAGGATCTGTCATCTTCATGGGCAGAGTTTTCAGCAGGAAAGTCTGAGGAAGGGCGGGAGGACAGAGGCAGCGCCTCGGCCATGTTGAAATGGTCCCCAGGGTGGGTCCTGCCTAAGAAAGCCTGGGGTTGGATGGGGGGGGGAGGGGGATTGCAATTCCAGGGCAGGCTCCTGAGAACCTGCTGACCCAAGCACATGCTGGACAAACAGAGACAGGAGGCCCAGCAACCCCTTCCCGGGCCGAGTCAACCGGGAGAGTTAGACCAGCACACAGCCCTACAATGATCCAGAAAAGCGGTGCCTGCCTTGAAGAGGGGAGACAGGGAGGGGCCAGAGACAGACTCCCAGGCCCTCTCCCCTGCACTGGGATTCAGCAGGCCTGGGTGAGGCCCGAGATCCTGCAGTCCTCACAAGGCCCGTCTGTGCCACACTGAACACTGCCGGCTTTGACGGAAGCGTTCAGAGCACTGTCACCAAAGCCGGCAGTGTTCTGTGAGGAAGCTCATGAAAAGGGGACACTTGGAAGTCGGGGGGGGGGAGGGAGGAAGGTGAGGGAGGCAAGAAGCTTCTAGAAGCTAAAGAATGGAGGCACTCAACATCCTCGAACACGCAGCCCACTCCGGCTGAGGACTCTCCAGATCTCACATGGATGGAGCCCAAGCTGAGTGGCCTCCAGAACAAGGACCCTGAACCCTGAGGAAATTCGGGCGCGAATACCTCAATTAGGTTGGTCGGTGCACAGGGGACAAGGCTCAGTAGGCCTGAAAGCAGGAAGGAACATTCCAGAAGAGTCCCAAGCGTTTCCTGCCAGGGCCCCAGCGCGGCAGCCTTCACCACTCAATTCCCTAAGAGCAGCTGCTTCACTAGCGACGCACAGCTGTGCACTCTTACAGAAACAAGGAAACGCGACACTGGGGTCTTTCATCTGTCCAAGGCCCCCACCAAAGTGGTCACTGCTTGTCCGTTCAGACACAGTCTCAAGGCTGAATGATTTTTTTTCCAGTCACAAAGAATTTCACATTCCCCACAGATCATACCCTATGGCCACATGTCCAAGACTGCACAGGCTAAACCAGCCAGTACATGCTCATACACTCCATGATACCTGCAATGGCAAAAATCACCTAGTGAAGAAGTTCTCAGGAACACAGACCTGCATTAGAAACCCAAGACCGAAGCCCTTCAGCACCTATTATGTGCCAGGGGTCTATAAAAACAAGGGTCGGCTCAGTGATCCTCAACAGTACCAGCCCTCTCCCTTTGGCCCCTTGCTCACAGCCGGTCTTGGCCAGAAAAATAGCAGGGCTAGGGAGCAGAGAGCAGAGACACGACCAGGCCCCAGTGGACAGCTCACTGGAGCCTTCTCCATACCTGCACCCCTCACATCCCAGGAAGGAGGCCTGTACCTCTCAAAGTACATTATCTCCATTTGTCCTCCAGACCGCTTGCGGCGCGGTTCATCAATAAATGCTGGATTTTGAGATGACTACAAGAGTATGCTACCCGCATGGCAGAGCCTGGCAAGCTACCCGTGTTGTATTTGATATGCCAGATACCAGTAACAATTAGAGACCTCATTCCCGTGACCTGATGGAATGGTTTGAGGCTCTTTATGTTCCTGGAGCAAGCAGGTGCCCTTGGGCTCTACTTGCATGAGACAAGATGTATGGAGATGTTACTGGTGGCCGCTCGAGCAAATCGATGATGAACAGGAAGACAGTGATACAGTGATACCACCTTGGGGCCCTGCACCAGAATCCCAACCCCAAATCACAGACCAGGAGAAATCAGGCTCCAAAGGGTCAGCGGTCCCCAAAGTCAGCAGATCTCATATGTTTTCACTTCCCTGCCCTCTTTTGTGTTGCAATGACCAAAGGTCACAAACACTTGGCTGTGGGGCTCTCCAGGGGTCAAACTATCAAGCTGTGGCTCTCTGCAACACTTATGGTTGCCGGACACACCAGGGCTTGCACACCCAGCATTTCAACCCTTAGCTATGGTGTCGGGAACCCGTTTGGCAATGCTGCCTGCTCGCGCACGGACGGCCATCCGAAAGATCAAACTCACATACTTGTGCTTACAAGGCAAAGTGCTTGGCCACTGAGCACCATGCCCCAGAACTTGGATTCGAGCCCATGTTCCCGATGCCCACCCCAACTCAGGAGTTGGAATTTTGATGTTTATTTTCTTCCCCTCTATGACCATAGAGTAATATGACTTCAAAACAAATTAACTTAGAAAATGTAGGAAAATAAAGGCAACAGCTATTGTTCGTCTCTCACCGGGTCTAAAAAGTTGATCTTTTCAGGCATTTTTTTAATACATAAAACCAATTTTTCATAGCACCCATACATGCTGCTTGGAACTTGCCTCTGCATATTTACCTATCTTTTTATGTTAGTAATAAACTGTCATCATCTTAAGGCCTGAATTCTCTCAGTCTGTCTCAACACTGGATTCAATTACTAACTCAATCCCTTACAGCAAGTCACTTAGACCAACAGTTTTAACCATGCTGAGATGAATGAGCAACCCACACATCATGCGGTCAGTCATTCTCAACATCCAGACTCCATAGTTCCTCAGAGCTCCATCCAAGTGAAAACCTGATCTTTCCCCTATAAGTTTCATCAGTAAATGCTCGAAATGAGAGCTTTCTACTGATAGTATACCACCTTCACGGCAGAGCCTGGCAAGCTACCCGTGTTTTATTTGTTATGCCAAAACTAGTAACAATTATGCTCTTCCTGTCCCTGGAGCAAGCAGATGCCCTTGAGCTACACTTGTTTGTGACAGACGTATGGAGATGTTACTGATGCCCGCTCGAGGAAATCGATGAACAACGGGAAGACAGTGATACAGTGTGATACAGTGAGATGAATATTATTTGACCTGCATCCTTGACAGATTATTCACTTAGAATAATTTTGGGGGGGTGTTTAGAGGCAGAGAGACAGTATAGTGGGTAGGGTACTTGCCTTGCATGTAGCCAAACCAGCATCCCACTAAGACCTGGTCTACTGAGTCCACCAGGAGTGAACCCTGGACATATACCCAGGGGTAAGTCCTGAGCTCCCCCCAAAAAATATTGATTGTTTGGACTGTACTGGCGTGCTCAGGGCTCACTTCTGGCTCTGTGCTCAGGGAATGCTTCTGTGAGTGCTCCAGTGCACAAACCAAACCAGCCTAACTGCATGCAAGGTAAGTGCTTAACTCCTGTATTTTTCTTTCTCTCTCTCTCTCTCTGCTTCTTTTTTATGATAAATTTTACAAATCTGTAATTGCTGGTTCAAAAATTTCTGTCCTCCACATGACAACAGAGAGACAGAGAAGAGACAGAGAGAAGAGAGAGAGAGAGAGAGAGAGAGAGAGAGAGAGAGAGAGAGAGAGAGAGAGAGATCAGGTGGAAGGACAGCAACCTCTGAGGTAGGGAGCAGAAGTCCAACCACACTGATGGTCAAACTCCAGGTCAGAGCCGTGGGGCAGCGGCAGCCCTAGCTCAGGTCCCCCAGGGCCACTGGAGACCTCAAGTGTCTGAGCTTTACAACCAGCCACTGGTAAAGTGCTGCAGCAACACTGCTCCAGCGGCAGGAGCCATCCTTGGGGTTGTGGCTGTCCCTCCACTATCAGGCTCCAAACGTCCCTCCCTAGCGACTTGCCCCCCCATCCCATCACCCCCCACTCTGGGTCCCCAAAGCTGACGCCTTGACTGCAGGCCCCCAATCTAGGAACGTGGGGACTGAGTCTGAGGTTTTCCTGAGCACCCGCACAGGTGGGGGTGTGGGGGGATGGGAGGGAGGCATGACCCCTCTCCAGTCCAAAGGCTATTAGAACCGGTCTCACCAGGGGCCACAGAGATAAGGGTCTCCTGGCCAGGACCAGAGGTGGGTGCCAGCTTCCAGAAACAAGTTTTTCTGGCTCCTCCCCCTACCCTACCCCCATGTGGGGCACTTCAAACATCCCAAAGCACTTCCTTCAAAACTATCAATAGGGGCTACAGCAACCCTGTGCCTAGCTGATCATGAGGCGCCCAGGAGGGAAGGCAGGTTCTGTGGCCTTCCCTGAAGAAGGCCCACCATCCCAGCAGAGCCTCGCAAGAAACCAGAGGAAGCCCCACACCATGAGGGCTGCCATTTTCCCATCCGACTCCACAGCTCATCAGAGCTCCACCCAGCAGAAGAGCTCATCACAAGCCCTGCTCGTCAGAGTCCCACTCTACAGCAGTCAATTTCAAGCCCAGGTATGCCTGATCCAGAGACTCAGATACATGGGGCAGATTTGCCACCGGCTCTCCCTGTGCCCAGCTGATTATGAGGTGCCCGGGAGGGAAGGCAGGTCTAACCCTGGCCCACCAGAGCCTCGTGGAGAAGTCAGAGGAACCCCCACACCATGAGGGCCACCATTTTCAACATCCGGACTCCACAGCTCGTCAGAGTTCCACCCAGCAGAAAAGCTGATCTTTTCCTGTCTCGCACGGCCACTTTGTGGCCACACAGTTCATCAATAAATGCACAAGATGAGAGACCACTACAAGAGTATCCCATCCGCATGGCAGAGCCTGCAAGCTACCCGTGTTGTATTTAATATGCCAAAACCAGTAACAATTATAGACCTCATTCCCATGACCTGAAGGAATTGTTTGAGGCTCTTCATGTTCCTGGAGTGAGCAGATGCCCTTGGGCTACACCAGCAAGTGACAAGAAGAATGGAGATGTTACTGGTGCCCCCTCGAGCAAATCAATGAACAATGGGAAGACAAGTAATACAAGTGATACAAGGGGCCACAGCAATAAGTCCAGTGGGTAGGGCATCTGCCTTACATGTAGCCAACCTGGGTTTGGTCCTCAGCATCCCATATGGTCCCCAGGAGTAATTCCTGAGTGCAGAGTCAGGAGTAACCCCTAACCATCATTGAGTGTGACCCCAAAAGCCAAAAAAAAAAAATCAATAAGCCAGAAACAGCACAGGGCTAATGCTCTTGTCCTTCATGCAGCTGACCCTGGATTGAGCCCCAGCACCACATAATGACCCCTTCACACTATCAGGAGTGATGCATAGAGCCAAGGGTAAGCCCTGAGCACTGCAGGATGCAGCCCAAAAAAGAAACCAAACAACCACACACACAACTTAAGTTTTGAAGGCCCAGTAGGCATACACTCACACTACACACACACACACACACACACACCCCGCTCACACTCACATAGGTCTTGAAGGAAAAAGTGCTGGAATTTAAGTCTGTCCTCTCAGTAATGAAGCTCTCTCCCTAACTTCAGTGAGAGCTGGCCAGGCTGTTTTCAAGTCAAACCCGTTTCCTAGCTCAACAGTTACCCCTGCCCCAGAAGGAAAAGCTTCCTGGTTTCTGGCGGCGAGAGGGTTAGGCAGACTCCATAGGATATGGGGAGAAGCTCGCTGCAAGCAGATGGAACACTGATGTCCAGAACCAAGTGCTGTTTCAGTCACCCTCCAAGTCTGCTCAGAAACCAAGAGCCGAAAAGTCACAATGAGCTGCTCTCGCCCCGCGTGGGGAAGGACAGCAGGAAAGTGTCAGCTGTGGCCTGTCTGAAGCCAGGAAAGCTGTGTGGGCAACAGGACCCTGTAGTGTCTGTCCTTCCTCCTTCCTCTGACTGTTTCATGCCCTAGACAAGCCTTACCAAACCGCGGGAGCAAGCCAGGAAGTGATGACAGCAGCACACGTCAAGGTGAAACAAAATCCCTGGCATGCAACACTGCAAAGCTTGACTAAGATGATACTCAGAAGCGCTGTGCTGTGTCTAGTTTTAACACACACTCGAAAAAGATGGTGCGCAAAAGGAGAGAGGGGGAGAGAGGAGGGAGTTAGAGGAGGAGAGAGAGAGAGAGAGAGAGAGAGAGAGAGGGAGAGAGAGAGAGTCTGCCATAGAGGCAGGCAGGGAGTGAGGAAGGAATCAGGGGACAATGGTGCTGGGAAACGTGCACTGGTGGAGAGATGGTGCTGGAACACCGTAAGACTGGAAACCATGAACAGCTTTGTAATGGTCTGTCTCTCGGTGATAGAACAAAAAAAAGTTTTTCTTTGAAAGATGGCGCTGACACCATGCATGTGAAGAATCCATCTGCTATTCACTTGCGCCCACCTAGCAGAGCTCTTCCACCATGAATGGCCTAATCGGCCTCTGCTCCACGTCTCCCACTAGTCACACTCAGCCACCCCCAGGTGGTCCTCTCCTGCTCCCCCTTAACGCTGGCTGGCTATTCCCTCTGTCTGGAATGTTCTTTCCTCCTGGGCTGCACTTTTCCAGCCATGCTCTCAGGGAACCAAGTTCCCACCCTACCCCATCCCCAAATATTCACTCTGTCTACGCCTGCTTGCTCTGTTTCTCTCTCCAGCGCTCTGACCCATTCTGGGTTTGATTTATTTTGTTTGTTCACTTTGGGGGGCATTGTTTTATTTGGGGGCTGTTGCTTTGTTTTGGGGGTGTTGTTTTATTTGTTTCCAGGGGTGGGTGTTCCAAGCTGCCAATACTCACCAATTGAGCCTTGGGTTTAATGCTAGGCCCTAAGTGCTGGGAACAGCAGGGCCACTGTGCTAGGTCTGGGGGGACAAAAAGGATACAGGGTTTGAACTCGGGACCCAGTAAAACTACCGCCCCACCCACTGAGTTTCCAATGCCTATTGCATTTCCTCCCTCTCTTTAAGGCAAGCCTTCGCTGGCTCTCCGTCCACACTCTTCACTGCTCTGTCTCTATCCCCCGAAACCGTCCCTCAGCACACAGTAGTTCTGAAAATGCACCAGTACTAGTGGAAACAGGTGCCGGGCAGTTCACCTGTTGGCCTGTCTCCTGGGGTTTCCCTTCAGCAGAGTGAGGAGGTTGGGCGGGAAATCAGAGGGCAGAGGGACCTGACGCTGACAACCCAGCCCAGAGCACGGAGAGTGGCAGCGAGCCAAGTGATGACATGCCTGGTGGCTGTCATCCAGGGGCCTTCTGGGAACTTCCGACTCTGAAAGGCCAGACAAGAAAGGCAACTAAAGGTGAACCCCAGACCTATAGCTCAGCCTCTGGCTGCCTTGGTCCATTTCTATGAGACACTTAGGGGCTACTCACTGCCCACTCAGCAGCCAGTTCAGCCAGACTCAGACCAAGTCAGGAGAGGGCCTGGGCTCCCCCATCTGGAAAAGAAAAGTGCCCCCAAAACCCTCCTCCCCAAGACACCCCGGAAGGACATCTTGTCACTCTTCAGTACTGAGTGAACATGGAGCCCTGCTGGGGCAGGGACCCACCATGGGAACACACACAGTACACACACATGCACACACACATATGTACATATATACGTCACCTGAGGGGGGAGCAAGACCACCTCACCCCAGGAGCAGTTTCTATAGTGACTGGAGGTCCTGCGTCCACTCAGGGCCAGTGTCCTGCACTCTACAGGGCGGGTGTTTAAGTGAATTTCGTAAGCAAAGTTGACCCCTAATCTCAATAAACTAAAAAAGGAAAAAGAAACGCCCCCTGAGTGCTGTGCTGCTGCTGGTGGTTCTTGAGGCCACGGGCCCACCCAGGAGAGGAACTCGCTCATCTGAGCAGGCTTCAGGGGGCCCAGGTGAAACCAGACTATTCGGGGTCTGGGTGAACAGAATGCCTGAAACAGCTCTGGATGGAAGGCCTAAAGCTGACAGGGAAGTGGATAGAGGCGTAGCAGGAACCAGAAAATGGGGTTTGGGCCCAACAGTCGCCCCTGGGAGCAAAGGCGACAGACACAGCTGCTGCCGAGGAAACAACTACCGCAAACATCTCCACCACTGACCAGAGACCGAAATGGCTCTTTCCTGCCACAGCCCCTCACTGCCCACCGTTGCTCCATCTGCTACTCTGGCTCCTCGAGGCCTGTGCTCAGGTTCCTCCTAAGACTCCTCTCCCAGGCTGGGAGGCGGCTCTCGGTGCCTGTCACAGGCCCTTGGGGTGCTAGCAGCAACTCCACTCAGTACTTACCTGCCCCTCCTCACCCTCTGTTCCAGCATGAACTCCCTAAGGGCGAGGCCTTCTGAACTCACCTCTGGATGGCCAACAGTCCCAGACACAAGGCCACTGTGGCCGTGATTGAAGGCCACCATGATGGACATGGACACAGGGAGAACACACACACACACTCCACCCTCTGATCCCTATTCCCACAGTGTGACAAGCACCCGAAAGCTGCAATGACCTGCCTGGTGAGAAGCGCCCGTGAGCCTTGGGCTGTCCCAGAAGCAAATGGAAACATACTCGAGGTATGGAATGGCACCAGGTTTTAAAGACTGAGCACAAACACTTAGGTAAAAATGTATTTGTAATATTGATCCATGTTGAAATGTTACTGTTTTAGATACTTGGAGTTGGGTACCATATGCTAAAATTAATCCCAACTGTTTCCTTTCACATTTTATCATGGCAAGCAGGCAAATGTCAGTGACCTAAGGAGCCCCAAATGCAGCTCCAGGCACCCACGGTGGCCTGAGTCCCATGGAAAGGTCGGCCTGCAACACAAGTCGGTTCTGACTGCCTCTTTCAACGCCACCAAGCACGGTCCAGAACAAGGCAGGAAACACCTGTGCCGTGGCTTCCTGTGACAGACAAATTCCCAAGAGTATCCTCAGAGAGATTTGAAAATTAATGCCAAAGAGTTTAGCCTTAAACATCAAAGATGATGCACTTTGACCTCTGAAGGTAAACTCCAAGGGCTGAGATGAGGGGCCCGCGTATTCATTACCTAGAATCTGATAGCACACAGGAATGCAAATAATTGATCAATTAATCCTCTACGTCCAAAACAACTGCTTTCAAATGCATTTATTTTAGACAGCAGGATAGGGGAGCTGGAGACTAACCTGGCTCTCCCCTGTCAGCTGAGCCCTGCGGTGCCCAACCTCCTCCGCCCACCTTCCTGGCCCAGGGTGTCATGGTAGGATTTTCTACTTTCTACATGGTTGAAAGTATTCTCTAATCATGGCTATTGAGCCCTGAAGTGTGGGTAACTATGGCTGAAGAGAAGATATTTTAACTACTCTTTTTTTTTTTTTTTGCTTTTTTGGGTCACACCCAGCCATGCTCAGGGGTTACTCCTGGCTCTTTGCTCAGGAATTACTCCTGGCAGTGCTTGGGGAACCATATGGGATGCCGGAGATCGAACCTGGGTCAGCCACATGCAAGGCAAATGCCCTACCCACTGTGCTATCGCCTATCGCTCTGGCCCCAAACTGTCTTTTTTTTTTTTTTTTTTGTTTGCTTTTTTGGGTCACACCCAGCCATGCTCAGGGGTTTCTCCTGGCTCTGTACTCAGGAATCACTCCTGGAACTGCGAATTTCACAACAAACTTCTCTATCTCTGGGATCACCGCATCTCAACTTCGGCTCTCACGGCTCTCTCCCCAGTCTCTCTCTCTCTCTCTCTCTCTCTCTCTCTCTCTCTCTCTCTCTCTCTCTCTCTGGTGTTAAGGCTTATAAAACTACTTGGTAAATCCAAAGACCCACAGGAAAGGTAGTGTTCTGACCTTGGTGCTTAACTGTGAAAAAATATCTCAACATGCAGATTTTACCTCCTTTGGAGGGAAGGTGCAGTACTCAGAGCCAACTACCATTGGAATAGAAAGATCAGGTTAATCTTTCACACACGGTTCAGTGCAACAAGCTTTTAATACTCACTGCCACATCTAGAGCCAGTACTTTCGGGACTGAGCCATACAGTCAGAAGTCAAGGCAGTGTCTAGGGGCCAGAATGCAGCTCAGTGGGGACCAACTGCCATGTGTAGCCACGTTTGAAGTGCTGGGTTCAATCACAGGAAGGAAGGTGCCAGGGAATTCTGGTGAATTATATTCCTGCCACCCAAACCCTGACCCTTAAGGACCAGATGTTTCCTGCCCCTTCCGCTGATCTTCTACCCTCTTTCTCCACGAGCAGGCCCTCCCAGCAGCTCCCATCATTCCTTCAGTTCTCTACCAGCGATTCACAAGCATTCAGACATATTGACATATTGGAAGTTGGGGCAGAGAAAGTGTTCAAATTTGCTGATGGATGGTACAAGCAAGCCCTTCTGAAAAGGCAGAGACTAATCATAGCCGTGAAGAATGCTAATCCATTTACACCCAGGTTGGAGGGTGCTCATGAAATTCAAATCAAGTTCCAGTCTTCCAAGATTTTTCCCAGCAGGAAAGCCCTTCCCAGTCTAAACAGCTTTTAGTTACCATTAAGATAATTATTTTCTACACTCCAGCAGACAAAGAAACGAGCAGAGAAGTGAAAATGGGACAAATCATTAGGAGGTCAGACAAGAGAAGCATGGACCTGAGGGAACACACACCGTGTCCAAGTGCAAATAGAAGAGCCCAGCCTGAAGTCGGAGGAAGGCCTGGGAGATCATTTACCATCTTCCCTGAATCGGCTACAGCTCATGTCCCCCATCAATCCTCACAGCTTTGCCAAAGACCATTTGCTTTAGGAACCCCAGCCGGTACAACGGTCTACACAGCCCTTGGTCTTGGCCCCACAGAGTGTCGATGATGAAAACCATGTGAAATTGGATCCATACATCCTCCCACAGGCTGGGCAGGGTGGTATATTTTATCCTGTCAAGACAGCAGCTGTTTCTCAACGCCAGGGAGAAGACCAGCTCTCCCTCCAGATAACACAACCTACGATCCAGTCAAGCTTCTAGGAGTCACCAGGCTCCATCAGAGGACAGGGACCCGGCATTCCGTACCTCAAGTTCAGTTTCCCGTCTGTTGATATCATCCGTGGACTGATTTAACTCTCCAGTTCTCCCTAAGGAAGAAAAGAGCAAAGAAAGAGGGGGGGAAAGGCATATAAGGAATTGGTTCTTTGTTTCCAGTGTGACTCAGCCCGTGACCTGAAAAATTACTCTAGCACACGCCATCAGAAGAAGGACAGGTAGGTATTAATTCTCAAGGGAAATAAATAATTGGACCTTGGCTCCAATTCTCCATATCAGCATTTTCTGAAACCCTTTTCTTCATGAGATCCCTTTGGAAAACGTTGCAAGGTTCCAGGAATTTTTCTTAGAATGTAAAATATTTACTCCAGGTATGTGCCTGCAGGTAAACCCACCTGTTTTAAATGGTTTGGGAGGGCCAAGTCAAAAGCACCTTCTCTTTGCCTTAGGCAAGACCATTGCAGAAGAGACAATACACGAAAATAAGCAAGGCCACGGTACAAACAAAAAACCCAGAAAAATCATTTCTATCAAGAGCAGACAGAATTCTGGGATTAACTTATTGGTTGAATATTCTCTATAATGAGCTGAAAATATGAGCTTGTTAATTATTCAACTGCCTTTTTTTTTTGTCTTAACTCAAAGGCTTTAAACAAAAACTCACAAACTGGCTTTTTGTGAAAAGCATCCAACATGAAGTTAACTCATTTTATCGGGCAGACAAAGGATCTTGTTAACAGAATTCTGATCCAAGAACACAACTCCGCTGACTTCAATTAATAGGATAGTTCCTAATGCAAAGGTTTTCCACCTGATCCTTATCTTGCTAATCTGACAAAACAATTCATTTCAACTCCCATCGCTGACTTCAATGAGTTTTTAATTGATCCGTGCACTGCAAACCCGATTAGCGCTCCAGAAATTGCAGGTCATGTTTAAAAGCAACATATTTTTTTTCCCCAAATGATTTATGGAAAGGCTATAACGGGAGTCCTGAGAACTAACTAGCTTTGCTTTGGTCTTAGAAGGGTGAGGAGGTTAAGCTGTCACCTGAGACCTCAGCTTGGAAATTGCTTTTCAATTGCCCCTTAGAAATGGAGGCACAAAAATAAAACAGCCGCTGGTGTCCCCCATCTAGGCTCGGCTCCTCTGCGGTCCCCGACGTCCATCCACCCCGACCTCCTAAATCAGAGAAAAGCTGTTTTACACCAGGTAAAGGCCAAGTCCAGGATGGAGCCTGGATGACAATAAATCCCTGTTTCTTAACAATAAATCGGCAGCGAGGATGGCCCGGCCGGCACCCCTGCCAGGTGAGGGGAGGGCTGCGACCGTGGGGCAGCGGTGCCAACCCACGCCGCAGTCACGGGCAACGCCCCCGGCCCGGTGCCCGGCGCCCCAGCGGGCGGCCCGAGCCCTCCCTCCCCGCCGGCCAGCGGGTCCGTGCCAGCGGCTGCGAGGCCGGGTCGGGTACCCCAGACCCGCATGGAGCCCGGCCTCCCCTCATCCATCCACACCTGCCCCCGTTTCCTCTTTTGTTGCACATCAGCCAAACCGCTGGACACGCTGCCGCGACCCCCGATCCTGCCTGGGATCCGCGGGGACCCCCGCCCCATACAATCAGGGCCGCATCCACGCGGGCTCCTGCAGCCGCTCCAAGCCGGGTAGCATGAAAGCGGGTACTGAGACCCTCCTTCTCGCCGGAGAGGGGGACTAGGTAGCCCCCGGACCCCGGACCGCAGGCACTAGGGGGCTGCGCAGCGGGTGTCCGGGGTAGACGCGTCCCCGAGGCAGCCCCGCGCCAAGCCGCCTTAACGCCTGGGCTCCCCCCCCCCCGTCCCCAGCACCCCTTACCTGGATCCGGGGGTCGACCTCTTCCTCCTCCCTCCTCCAGTCCCGGCTCCATCCCCTCCTCCTCCCTCCTCCTCGTCCTCCTCCTCCAGGTCCCGGGCCGGCGGCAGCACCTCGGCCGGCTCCTCGGAGCGGCTCCGCTTCAGCGCCGCGTCCATGCGGGCGGAAGGGCGC
>JAJIBD010002128.1:0-275213 GCA_021461705.1 Cryptotis parvus | reverse complement strand
TACCTATCTTGCATGAGGTACCAGTGAAACTTGGTTCCTACATCCTTACTACCCACCCAAAATCCCAGAACAGACCAGACACCTACGTAACTGTACTATTTTGTCATCCAAGACCCCACATTTGCAACCTACAATAGTCATAATGGTAAGGCAACGCAAAGTTCCATCCAGCTCTGTGAGTGAAGTCACTAGTCCAGATGAGCCAAGCAATACCAATGAGTTGTATAACCTCTCTGATAAGGAATTTCGGAAAGATTTGTTAAGGGAGTCATAAGGAATTCAAAGAAGCAATGGAATGCAAACTCAATAAAAATACAAGAGGACATGTTAGAAGAAGTGAGGAAAATGCAAATGGAAGTGGCATATATTAAAAATGAGGTAAATGAAATGAAAAACACAGTGGAAAGCCATCATAGCAGAATAATAGCTACTGAAGAAAGAATTAGTGATCTCGAAGACGCCGTTCCAAAGATTCTCTACACAACACTAGAAGATAGAAAAAAAGGACTCACAATTACCGAACAGACAACAAGAGATAATCGGGATGAAGCCAGAAGAAACAACATACGGATCATTGGGGTCCCAGAAGGGCAAGAAGAAAACCCTGATGAAGAAGAAACTGTCAAAGCCATCATTGCTGAGAAGTTCCCGGAACTAAAAAACACTTGCCTCAAGATCCAGGAGGCCCGTAGGATACCTGCTAAAAAGAAACCCCAACAAGAATACTCCAAGACACATCTTAATTAAAATGACAAAAACTATAGATAGAGATAGAATACTGAAAGCAGCAAGATCAAAGAAGGAAATCACGTACAAAGGAACATCTCTAAGATTTACAGCAGACTTCTCTGATGAAACACTCCGAGCCCGAAAACAATGGTGGGATATTGTGAAAAGGCTCAATGAACTGCAGGCCTCACCAAGAATTCTTTACCCGGCCAGACTCACATTCAGATATGAAGGAAAGATACACAACTTCATGGATAAGCAACAACTCAGGAACTTCATGGACTCAAAGCCAACTTTAAAAGAAGGACTGAAGGGTCTACTGTAATACGACCAAACCCATAAGCACAACAAGCAAAAACAGAAAGATGGCACAAAATCCGATGACAATAATCTCTCTCAATGTCAATGGTCTAAATGCACCAATTAAGAGACACAGAGTAACAAAATGGATTAAAAAATTGAACCCAACATTCTGCTGTCTACAAGAAACACATCTGAATAATCAGAACAAACACAGACTCAAAGTCAAAGGTTGGAAGACCATTCTCCATGCAAACAACTCCTCCAAAAAGGCTGGTGTGGCCATATTAGTATCAGATAATATAGACTTCAGGCTGAAAAAGGTTAGAAGGGACAACGAAGGCCATTTCTTATTACTTAAGGGGTATGTACACCAGGAAGAAATTACACTACTAAACATATATGCACCCAACGAGGGGCCAGCAAAATACATAAAACAACTGCTAAGAGACCTCAAAGAAGACATTGACAGTAGCACAATAATAGTTGGAGACTTCAACACTGCTCTATCAACGATGGATAGATCAACAAGACTGAAACTCACCAAGGAAATATTGGCCCTCAAGGAAGAAATGGAAGAAAGAGAGCTAGTAGATATATACAGGGCTTTTCATGCCAAAAAAGCTGAATACACATTTTTCTCTAGTGCACATGGAACATTCTCCAAGATAGACCACATGCTGAGCCACAAAGCATACCCTCAATAAAATAAAAAGATAGAAATTGTGTCAGCTATCTTTTCAGACCATGATGCACTGAAAATGGAAGTTAACCGTACACAGAAACAGGGAGTCAAACCAAACACCTGGAAACTGAACAGCTCACTCCTGAACAACAAATGGGTCATAGAAGAAATCAAACAGGAAATCCAAAGATTTCTGGAAACAAATGAAAATGAAGACACCAACTATAAGAACTTGTGGGACACGGCAAAAAGCCGTGTTAAGAGGGAAGTTTATAGCTCTGCAAGCATTCATCAGGAAACAAGAAAGGGCCCACATAAATAACCTGACTACACAGCTGAAGACATTAGAAAAAGACCAACAAAAGGAGCCCAACCCAGGCAGAAAAAAAGGAAATAATAAAACTTAGAGAGGAAATCAATGAGTTGGAAACCAAAAAAAAACAATCCAAAAGATTAATGAAACCAAGAGCTGGTTTTTTGAAAAAATAAACAAGATTGACAAACCATTGGCAAGACTTGTAAGGACAGGGAAAGAGAGAACCCAAATAAACAGAATCAGAAATAAAAACGGTGACATCACAACAGAAACCACAGAAATCCAAAAGATCATCAGAGATTACTTTGAGAGCCTGTATGCCGTGAAACATGAGAATCTAGAAGAAATGGATCAATTCCCTGAAGTCCTATAACCTCCCACGGCTGAAACAAGAAGACCTCCAATACCTGAATAAGCCTATCACCATCGAGGAAATAGAAACAGTAATTAAAAAGTCTTCCCAAACACAAAAGCCCAGGTCCAGACGGATTCCCTAGTGAATTCTACCAAACCTTTAAGGAGGACCTACTGCCTGTCCTTGTTCAAGCTCTTCCAGGAAATAGAAGAAACAGAAACACTCCCAAACAGCTTTTACGAGGCACATATCACCCTGATACCCAAAGCAGGGAGAGACAACACAAAGAAAGAAAACTACAGACCAATATCCCTGATGAACACGGATGCTAAGATCTTCAACAAAATACTAGCCAACAGAATCCAAAGACTCATCAAGAAGATTATACATCATGACCAAGTAGGATTCATCCCGGTATGCAAGGATGGTTCAACATTCGCAAGTCAATCAACATAATACATCATATCAATAAGAGAAAAAAATAAAAACCATATGATCCTATCAATAGACGCAGAGAAAGCATTTGACAAGATCCAGCACCCGTTCATGATTAAAACCCTCCAGAAAATGGGGAATTGAAGGGACTTTCCTCAAGATAGTTACAGCCATCTACCAAAAGCCCACAGCGAGCATCATTCTCAATGGGGAAAAGTTGAAAGCCTTCCCCCTGAGATCAGGGACAAGACAAGGTTGCCCACTCTCACCTCTTTTATTCAATATAGTACTGGAAGTACTTGCCATAGCAATCAGAGAAGAAAAAGGACATCAAGGGCATCCAGATAGGCAAGGAAGAAGTCAAGCTATCATTATTTGCAGATGACATGATATTATACCTAGAGAACCCTAAACTCTCTACCAAAAAACTCCTAGAAACAATAGACACATATAGTAGAGTGGCAGGATACAAAATCAACACGCAAAAGTCGGTGGCTTTCCTATATACAAATAACGAAAGAGAAGAAAGGGATATTAAGGAAACAATTCCATTCACAATTGTGCCACAGAAAATCAAATACCTAGGAATCAACTTACCCAAGTGTGTAAAGGACCTGTATAAAGAAAACTACAAGACACTGCTCCAAGAGATAAAAAGAGGACACAAGGAAATGGAAACATATTCCCTGCTCATGGATGGGGGAGAATCAACATTGTCAAAATGGTAATACTCCCTAGAGCTCTGTACAGATTCAATGCAGTCCCTATAAGGATACCCATGACATTCTTCAAAGAAATTGACCAAACAATCCTGAAATTTGTATGGAACGATAAACCCCCAAGGATAGCTAAAGCAATCCTCGGGAAAAAGAAGATGGGAGGCATCACCTTACCCAACTTCAAACTGTACTACAAGGCAGTAGTAATTAAAACAGCATGGTATTGGAATAAAAACAGACCCGTGGACCTATGGAATAGAATTGAGTATCCTGACACCCAACCTCAAACACATGATCATTTAATCTTTGATAAAAGGTGCAACGAGTCTAAAATGGAGTAAGGAAAGCCTCTTCAATAAGTGGTGCTGGGAAAACTGGGCAGCGACATGTAAAAAGAATGAATTTGGACCTGTGTCTAACACCATGCACAAAAAATCAGATCAAAATGGATTAAAGATCTCAATATCAGACTTGAATCCATAAAGTACATTGAAGAAAATATAGGAAAAACCCTCCATGACATTGAAGCTAAAGGCATCTTCAAAGATGAAACATCACTAACAAAGCAACTAGAAGAAAAGATAAACATATGGGACTACATGAAACTAAAAAGCTTCTGCACCTCAAAAGAAACAGTGACTAAGATACAAAAAGCAGTCCACAGAATGGGAAAGAATATTCACCCAATACCCATCTGATAAGGGGTTAATATCCAGGATATATCAGGCACTGGTAGAACTTTACAAGAAGAAAACAAACAACCCCATCAAAAAATGGGGAGAGGAAATGAACAGAAACTTCAGCAAGGAAGAAATTCGAATGGCAAAAAAAACATATGAAAAAATGCTCATCATCACTAATCATCAGAGAGATGCAAATCAAAACAACAATGAGATACCACTTTACACCACAGAGACTGGCACATATTCAAAAGAACAAGAACAACAAGTGCTGGCGTGGGTGTGGGGAAAAGGGGACACTCATCCATTGTTGGTGGGAATGCAGGCTGGTACAGCCTTTCTGGAAAACAATATGGACTTTCCTCCAAAGACTAGAAATTGAACTCCCATTTGACCCAGCGATACCACTCCTGGGAATCTACTCTGGGAAGCCAAAAATACGCAGCGGAAACACCATCCCTACTTTTATGTTCATAGCAGCATTATTCACAATAGCCAGAATCTGGAAGCAACCAGAGTGCCCGAAAATCGATGACTGGATAAAAAGCTTTGGTACATCTACACAATGGAATACTATGCAGCTGTTAGGAAAAATGAAGTTATAAAATTTGCCTACAAATGGATGGAAATGGAGAAGATTATGTTGAGCGAAATTAGCCAGAAGGAGAGAGACAGATACAGAATGACTGCATTTATCTGCATAACATAAATATATAGGTACATAATATGATACCAATATCCAAGATCAAGTGAAACATATATCAGGAGGTCCTGTCAAAGGTGGAAATTATCACAAACGTGTGGGAGTCAGAGGCTAGGTAAGACAGAAATGGAACAGTGTGCTAACAATTGTTGAGGGTACTAATGCCAACCTAGAACTGAACATTAAATAGAGGCAAAAAGATACACATGACAACCCTTTAATGTATGTTCTGTAATCCATAGTCTGGAGGGGAAGGAAAAGAGAAAGAGAGAGAAATGGAAAGAAATCAAGAACCTGCCATGGAGCAGGGCTGGGGGGAGGGGGGAGGGAACCGGGGGCGTTGGTGGTGGGAGATGGGCACTGGTGGCGGGATGGGTGCTGCAAACAATTCAGTATGATTTGTTGGCAAAGTGCTACACCATTTCAATGAAACAATGTATGTTTTAACTGAACTAAAATAAAAAAAATAAAATTAAAAAAAAAGCCTAGTTAAATTTAAAATTGATGTGAAACACAAAAAACAAATCAAGTTTTTGTATATTCTAGGCTCTATTATTTGATATATTTGATGGAAATGAATTAAAAGCAAACTGGAGGAAAAAATCACATATTTTAATCACATATTTTATTACCATTATGACACTTCATTCAATTAAAAATGTACCATATTTTCCCTTGATGGATCATTTTTTTAATATTTTTTAAACAGAAGCACTTCAAGCTTGCCAAAGGGAAAAAAAAAACAGATTATTCACCATATTTCCCCCCATGCATTCTGTGTACAACTAAAAAAAAGTATTTAAGCACTTTTTGCCTTAGATATATTATAATTGACATCACCATTGTATTGCAATAACTTAAATGAGACTGTATAGATAATTTTAATGTTTTATTTAAAAGTCAGTCTCTACATGCTCCTCTCCTTTAAGCACAATATGTTGTTCTAATATAAAATGATAATGCAAGTATATTAAGATAAAATGTTGATGTCTTTGTGAAATATCATTTATTTTAAAATATTCATGCTAAGCTCATGGTTGAAAAGAAAGTAAATATGAAACAAAAACACAGCCACGAGTAATTTTCCAATAATCCCATTAAATAGGAATTTTAAGCATTAACCATAGAATCCTTTCTGCAAATCACAATATATACGAACATATGAGAATTTACAAAGACCATAATTAAAGATAAAAAGGTTGGAGAGATAGAACAGGGATTAGAGTATTGCCTTGCATACAGCTCAACATCACAGTGCCCTCCAAACACTGGCGAAAGTGCTCTCTGAATAAAGACTCAAGAAAAAGATCCAAAACACTTCCTAGTGTGTGCTCAAACAACAAAGAGGAGATTAGAAAATTTATTCTACTGACCATCAAATTTATTATCATTTTGAGACCATCAAATTTATTATCATTTCGAATTAGTGATCTGTGAGTATATAAAAAAGAAAAGACTGCATATGCAAAATGATAATAAATTTGATGGTCAGTAGAATAAATTTTCTTATTTCCTCTTTGTTGTTTAAAGTGTCTGGTGGTTAATTCTCTAGAATTATTTTTGACTGTAGAAACTGATATATAAGGATATTAAAAAGATATAAAAATGAACATTTTATCATTTTTATTGCATGTGGCCTTGAACAAATTTATTTCCTTGCTCAGTTTCCTACACTGTTAAATAGTACAAATCCATACAATCATTGTATCACTGTATCACTGCCTTCCTGTTCATCATCGATTTGCTCCAGCGGTCTCCAATAACATCTCCATATGTCCTGTCTCATGCTAGTAGAGCCCAAGGGCATCTGCTTGCTCCAGGAACATAAAGAGCCTCAAACCATTCCATCAGGTCATGGGAATGAGGTCTATAGTTGATACTGGTATTTGGCATATCAAATACAACACGGGTAACTTGCCAGGCTCTGCCATGTGGGTAGAATACTCTTGTAGTAATCTCTAAATCCAGCATTTATTGATGAACTTCACGGCCGCTTGCGGCTGTTCGAAAGCAGGGGCTGTGATAGGCTGGTCTGCTGGGTGGAGTTCTGATGAGAGGGAAGTCCCGGATGTGGAAAATGGAGGCCCTCATGGAGTGGGGAGTCATCTGGCTTGTTGTGAGGCTCTGCTGGGGTGGCGGGCCAGGGCTAGGAACCTGCCATCCCTCCCAGGTGCCTCGTGAGCGGCTGGGCACAGGGAGAGACAGTAGTAGCTCTGCCCCATGTTTGTGAGTCTCTGGATCAGCATACCTGGGCGGATTTAAAAAAGACTGCTGCAGGGTGAATCTCGATGAGCCAGGCTGTGATAGGCTTGTCTGCTGGGTGGAGTTGTGATGAAGGGAAGTCCAGATGTGGAAAATGGAGGCCCTCATGGAGTGGGGAGTTATCTACTTGTTGTGAGGCTCTGCTGGGGTAGCTGGCCAGGGCTGGAACCCGCCATCCCTCCCGGGTGCCTCGTGAGCGGCTGGGCACAGGGAGAGTCAGTAGCAGCTCTGCCCCATGTCTGTGAGTCTCCATAGAAAAGTGAAGATAAAACAAATTAAAATGTTATCTAGGTTAAGGATCTGGGAGCAACTATAGGAGGCAAAAGTAGTTTCCTTGTTTGAAATTGATCTGGTTTGATCCCTGGGAGTAAATTTTGTACATGTGGTTCTCCAAACACCAAGAGGTCACTTTTGAAATAGAGCCAAAAATAGCTACACATAGCCAAGTGTGGCCAACTATACCCACCTCAAAAAAGATCTAATGGGTTTAGAGTAATGTTCCTTTATATTAGTAAAATACCTTTTTTAAAAGGTGAGAGCAAGACTTTTTGTAAAAATTTGCCATTTTTATTTTTGGCAATTCATGTTATGGCAATCAATTGAGCCTTTGCCATATACCATATACCAAGAGGATGCATTTCTTTTACTTAAAAACAAAAAAAGTCTGTAAAATACTCAACTCAACCAGGAAGTATGAAATCCAACAATTAGACTTCAATTACCTTCTCATTTGCAGACATATCCAAGTAGGCCTGATGAATGGAATATATTATATTACATCTTATGATAGATTACTTCTATCATGTAATCAGACTATGGAATTGAGACCTAAATTGTTTCCCACAAATGTCTTTCAGTGAGCACCTCCTCACCATTCCAAATATACTCAATGAAACATAAATGGACTTAGAGAAGATGTCATTTTAGGAGGTAATATTCTGGTATTACACCTGATTTAAAATATATTCCACTGTTATATTTGAAATAAAATAGTTTTGTAAAAGTGATAAAAAGTTATTGTTTTTCATTTATTTTTAAAGTGATTTTTATTGTGTAGATGTACCACTGTTTCTTTATCCAGTCATCAGTTCTCAGACACTCTGGTTGTTTCCAGATTCTGGCTATTAAGAATAGTGCTGCTGTGAAAATAAAAGTGCAGGTGGTGTTCCCACTACGTGTTTTTGGCTTGCCAGGGCAAATTCCCAGGAGTGGTATGGCTGGATCTAATGGGAGCTCAATGTCTAGTCTTTAGAGAAATGTCCATATTTGTCGGGGAGCTCCGCTGGGTCCCCCAACAGTGCCGGGAAGCAAGTTCCCTTCTACCTCCGAAGCCAGCGAGGAATGGATGAAAACTCAGGAATCCGATGTAGTTTTAAAAGGCTTTACTTATCACAGGTTTAGGCATACAAATCAGCAAAAGGAAAAGCCCGGTGCTTAGGATTCCAGGCTAGAACCCCAGCCACGTGTAGGCCAAGATGGCGGCTACCACATGTAAAGGCCCTGTAAAGAGGAGACAAGACAAAACTCCCAAGAAGCGTGTGAGCTCACAAAGAGAGAGCCCAAAAAAAAGCAGAAGAAATAGGCTAGTATTATACCCCTGCAACTCGGACCTCCCTCCCACAGTTATGGAAAGCAGGGAGGGTCAAATGCCCTTAGCACCTCACCTAGGCCCTTTTATATGCTAATGTTTTGAGCCAAGATCTGCCTGGAAATGCCTTTATAGGGTAGAGAAGGGGGTTTCTGAGGTAGCATGTCTCTGTACCAAAGACTAATACTAATGCCAGTTAAATATTTCTCCAAGCCTTCACAAGTCTCTTCTACTTCATTATAGTTTTGTATTTTAGTTGCCTTTGAGTATATCAGGGAGCCATGCTTGTTTGCTTGGAAGCAAACAGCATTTCTCTCTGGTCTAATTACTTAGGGATCCTACGTGGCCAGGCAAATATGCTGGTAAGATCTAGCTAGTCCCACGATGCTTGTGGTAGCATAGGAGGATATTTATACCAGCCAGTACAGAATACATGGTCAGATAAGACTGCCACATTCAGACTACCCCCTATCTATGAAGTGACCTGCAGGAGGCAATCCAGGGCAGATGCAGAGGCCTAGGCTTTTAGGTGTCCTGCAACACATATTGTTTTCCAAAAAAGGCTGTACCAGTAGACATTCCCACCAACAATGGATGAGAGTTCCTTTCTCCCCGCAACCACGCCAGCATTTGTTGTCCTTGCCCTTTTGGATATGTGCCTGCCTCTGTGATGTGATATGATATGGCTTTGTTTTTTGATTTGCATCTCTCTGATGATTAATAATCATGAGCACTTTTTCATATGTCTTTTTGCCAGTCAAATTTCTTCCTTGTCGAAGTTTCTGTTCATTTCTTCTTCCCATTTTTTTTGATGGGGATGTTTGTTTTCTTCTTGAAAAGTTCTACAAGTACCTGATATATCTTGGATATTAACCCTTATTGAATGGGTATTGGGCAAATATTCTGTGGACTCTCTTTATATCATGGTCACTGTGTCTTTTGAAGTGAAGAAGCTTTTTAGTTTCATGCAGTCCCATATGTTTATTCTTTCTTCTAGTTGCTTTGTTATTCTTTCTTCTAGTTGCTTGAAACACATGAAATGGTGTTTCATCTTTGAAGATGTCTTTAGCTTCAATATTGTTGAGGGTTTTTCCTATATTTTTTGACGTACTTTAAAGATTCTCATATGATATTGAGATCTTTAATTCATTTTGATCTGATTTTTGTGCATGGTGTTAGATAGAGGTCTAAATTCATTTTTTCACATGTAGCTGTCCAGTTTTCCCAGCACGACTTGTTGAAGAGACTTTCCTTACTTCATTGAGCAAGGAATACTATGGAGCTGTTAGGAAAAAGTAGGTTATAAAATTTCCTTATAAATGGTTGGACATGGAGATCATGTTGAGTGGGATTAGCCAGGAGGAAAAAAACATATATAGAATGACTGCATTTATTTGCATGACATATGTGTGTGTCTGTGTGTGTATGTGTATGTATATATATAAATATACATATATATTTATATATATAATATTATATCAATATCCAAGGTCAAGTAAAGCATGAAGACATGGATTAAGAGGTCTTGTCAAAGGTAGAATCTACCAGAAATGTGCGGGAGTTAGAGCTTAGGTAAGACAGAGAAGGGAACAATGTGCTAATAATTGTCAAAAGTGATAATACCACACTAAAACTGAGCATTGAATACAGTCAAAAATATACACATGATAACCTCTAAATATATGCATTGCAATCCACAATGTGTAAAAGAAGGAAGAGACAGAAAGGATAAGAAATAAAGAAAAGACATAAAGAACCTGCCATAGAGGCAGGCTAGGGAGGGAGGAGGGAATTGGGAACATTGATGGTGAGAAATGGGAATTGGTGGAAGGATGGGTGCTGAACACTGTATGATCAAAACCCAAACATTAACATCTTTGTAATTGTATATCTAATAGTAGTACAATAAAATATTAAAAATTGATTTTTATAAAATACTGGGATTTCAATGTTGTTGATTCTAACTTTCATGATATATTATTCCTCTACCATACTCATTACAATTATGCCAGATTCCTTCCAAAATTTCATGTGATCATGATGAGAATCGGATGACCACTGAAATATATTTTTAGGACAATACATTCAACTTATTGTTGGACTTTTATTAAACTAAGTGAGAAAAAATAATCATCGAATGAAAATATAAAAATCTTCACAGAATCATCAAATGATCTTTGTGATTTTCCAGCACAAGTGATAGACGTTGGCAATTATCTGAGTAAACTCTTTTTTAGAAATAATTTTCAAAAGATGTGCATATAAAATAATTTTAGTTTCTTGGTTTGTGATGTGTGAAGCAAATTTCTTTCCCTCTCACCTAATAAAAATCTTTAATTGTCCAATCTTTGTAAATGCTATTACAGATAAAGTTCATTTGGGAAAGATAAACACTGCAATTTTGTGAGAAAGAGTTTTCTTTGAATATCACTGAATGTTATAACTATATGGCATTTACAAGATATTTTACACATCTACCCTAAAGGTATATATTGCTGTTCTTATAATTCTTCAGCTTATAGATAACAAAGAATAGTAAGATAAAATGATGTGACTGACAGAAATTGCAACTAAAATTTGAATTAGATACAATTCTAGGTTCTCATGCCTTTTGTTTACCAAGCAAGTCATTTTGTTGAAATTCAGAATGCATTTGGAAATAAATTGTTGGCTTCCTCATTATTTGGGACACAAATAAGGGATGTGTGGTAATTCTGAAATTACTTTCGCTTTAAATTTCTAGTTGGAGATCAAAATAAAAATAGCTTTGAGAGGGAATCAGGATTTAACTATATACAGGAATACATCACCTGAAAAGCACTGAATGTTTTTTAACATTATCAGGATAGCTGTTTGACATTTGAAGAAGACAAAAGGATTCATCCAAGATTATATCTACACAGTGCATGACCTATATAAAATATCCATAACACTAAGCAACAAGTTCAAAGAGATAGCAAAATAATGCAGAAGTCTGAGAAACCAGGCTTATTGTGGGAATGAAAATGACTGTTCTTTATACCTGTGAGATAGAATAATTGCAATGATGTTGCTTAATAATTGAATATGGGCAGAGCTACAGAACAATCAAAATAATAAAGTGCATGTTAACAAGAGACACATGTTTCAGTATTTTAAATATTAGCCTTACCTAGATGGGTATTCCAATTACTGAAAAATATATTACATATTGCTACATTTTGTATAAAGAGACCCCAGGAAATATTTACAAAGGCACTGCCAGGGAGTTTCTTAAAAGCGACTATAGCCCTGGTGTGATAAAAAAAGGGGGACCATTACAGCTTTTGTGTACAGCCAAGCTTAAGGACAAGGCATGAAGGGGTCAGATTTAAAGATAAAACTTTTTTTCAGATTGGGGTCATAATAGCTAAAAGCCAGGAACATGCCTTGAGCGACATAAAAACTAAATCAGATCTGTTGAAATTTATTTTAGTAATTTCCAGATGAAAATAGTGGGAGAAAAAAACGGGGAAAGGAACATCTTTTAACTAGATGAATTATAGAGTATCAGATACTCTTGCAATTTCAGCATACAGTTGCCACATCTGGCTTATGAAAGTCTTGTGGAAATATGATATTGATATTCATTGAGAGCTATACGAACACATAAGTAATAGTCAAGAGAATTTTCATTCCATTTTGGTATGCCAAATCGGTGCACCTTACAGTTATTTGACCTGATTATGCCTGCAACTTCCAGTCATGGAAGGGAGTCAAGCTAATTGTTCCCCATTGGTAGCAAATTTGGAATCAGTTCAAAATCTTCTCTTTTCACGAAGCCTTCCTTCAATTTCCTGAATATGTTATCTCAATTTTCTTTTTGACTCTTAAAGCTGTAGACTTTTCAGAATAGTCTAAAAGGAGACAAGGTCATTAGAGAACAATATGATGCAATTACTTAAACCAGAGATGAGCAAATGGAGACTTGTGGTCTTATGAGATCCATTACCTCTTTTTCACAGACTGCATATAAGAATTATTTTTACATTTCCAAGTACTTGGCAGAAAATGCCAAAGGAACTGTCATATTTTGGAACAAAAAACATTACCACATATTCCTTATTTGCATTCCAAATAAAGAGGAACTCAAACTTTATACCCATAAAGATTTATTAGAAAATGTCCTTATACATGTGTATATTGTCTAAGTAGTGTACCTCACTCTTTTATTTTTTAATCATGGCCACCCTCTGACTTTTCATTCCTATTACTCCAGTGCTTAAGAGTTGACCCCTAGTCTCATTCAATGGCTCCACATTTATTCAATTTTCACTAGTGACCTCATGGAATAAACTGGGGAATCACAGGGAACCATTTAACCTCTTGTTGAGAAGCATAAAAGTATTGGTAGCTCTTTCTTTTTTTCTTGGGGATAGGGCATGTTTTGGGCCACACATGATGGTACTCAGGGCTTAGTCAAAGTTCCTCACTCTGGGATCACTCTTGGTGGTTTGTGGCAGACCCTTTGGGGTGCCAGTGATCACACCTGCGTCCATCACGTGCAGAAAAAGTGCCCTACCTGCTGTTCTATCTGACTGCCATCTAAAGGCTGCTTTCATGCTGCAATGGCAGAGCTGAGCAGTTGAAAAGAAACTGTAGGATCTACAAAATCTAACATGTAATAAATGTGGTGGTAGATTTTGAATATCATAAACAGATTGGGTCATATACTTATAACAAGCAATTTTTTAGTGAATTCCCTTTTGCCACTATATATTATTCATTAAATTGTGAATTTTTGAAACACATATCTATTATAGTTTTTTGCAGACAGAAATATAAAAAGTAACATGTTTATTGAATTATTATAATTCAATGAAATTATTTATTCACTTAAAAATTTTTTTTGTGACAGGGGCCTGAGCAATATAGTCCAGCGGGGTCGGTGGTTGCCTTGCATGAGGCTGGCGCAGGTTGGATCCCCGGTATGGTCCCCTGAGAACTACCAGGAGTAATTCCTGAGCATAGAGCCAGGAGTAACCTTTGTGCATTGCTGGGTGTAACCACCTCAAAAAAACTCAAAAAAAATTTTTGGTGAGATTCTTAAGGGTATGCTCTTGAACTCTGTGCTTTGGAGTGATACCTAACTGTGCTCAGGGGACCACATGTGGAGCCCAGAACTAAATGCAGGATTATGGCCTATGCCGCGTTATCCCAAGCAAGTTACTGACCCTCTATACTAGTCTCAGGCACTGATGGAGATATTCAATAATTAGACTTGTAATTATGAATAAATAATGGTTCTAGATATTTCAGGGATATGAATCAAGTGCTAAAAATATTGCATTGCTTGAAAAAGTGCTTTAACTCAGTTGTTACTAGAATGACTTGCCCCCTGATCACCAACATTAAAAATAATAATAGTATTGCACGCAGTAGATTGACATAAAAACAAAGAACATTCTTTGAGGGGTCATGATTTCATTAAGGAAGGAATACCAATTTAAGAATACCATATAAATCTGAAGAATATATTAAATATTAGAAGCAGAGACTCCACTATAAATAATACCAACTGTTTAGTAACCATCCAGCATTTTGCTTAAAATTATTATTGTTGTTTTAAAATTTGTGCCACTTCAGGTCATGCTTAAACCTTGCTCCTGGCTCTGTGTTTAGGGATCACTCTTGTTGCAACTCAATGCATCATATAGTGTAGCAGGGATTGTATGCAGGTTAGTCACATGCACTGTATTCTGACCTCGTAGCTAAAATTTCTTAAATGTTTACTACATGTTTGGTTATATCCTAGTTATATCTTCCTTCATTAATCTTCAGAATAAACTCGTAGGTAAATTTTATTTCCATTTCATTTTAAATATGATTAAGCATAGAATTTGGAATTAAATAAATGAGTTGGTATTGGGTGACACATGCTACTGAAACTTAGACTCAGCTACACTTAGCTTATGTGGAGAGCTGGTCCCTGCCTTTGGGGAATCTCCAGTAAAGACACAATTGGAGCTGGGCAGAATTGGACTACTTTCATAATTTTATATGGCATAATCTAATATCCTTCATTAGATGAAGGACAATCATGCGAGCAATCTGCTTTCTGAAAAGGATTCAGCACAATCGACCATATCCACAAGGTAAACAAGCTCATTGAAGTTTGTAGGGAGTTCAAGATGCCACTCTGTTTCACATTCATTGATTTAAAGAAAGTCTTTTGTTCTGTGGAGACTGAAGCAGTCATTGAAGCCCTAGCTAAACAGGGCGTTCAAACACAATAAATCAAGATCCTTCATGAGCTGTATTATGGATTCACCACCAGGATCTCGCCATTCTACAAAGAAGTGATCATCAATGTCAAAAGAGGGGTTTGGCAGAGTGATACCATTTCACCAAAACTCTTCAGTGCCACACTTGAGAACATCATGCGACAATTAGAATGGGAAGGAATGGGATAGACTGTCGGCAACTACACTACCTCCACTTTGCCAATGACATAGTTCTAATAACACCAAACATTATCCAAGTGGCACAAATGCTGGATGACTTTGACCGAGAATGTGGAAAGATAGGTCTACAGTTGAATCTCAACAAAACTATGTTCATGAAAAATGAACTAGTTCCAGAGGCCCCATTCACTCTCAATGGAACAAACATCTCTGAATGCAGCAGTTATGTGTAACTAGGCCAGAAGTCAACATGATGAATGACCTAAAACCTGAACTGCGCAGGAGGAAGAGAGCAGCATGGAATGCCTTCAAAAGCATCGAAGAAATAGCTAAAAAGACAAAGAACCTCTGGCTCCAGGCACATCTCTTCAACTCCACCATTCTCCGGTGCATTAACACACGCCTCAGAGACCTGGGCCCTACGAAAGCAGGATGAGAATGCTATTTGGGTCTCCCAAAAAGGAATTCAAAGAGCTATGCTTGGAATATCACGCCTCACTCAAGTGAGAGAAGGAATCCCGGAGTTCTGACCTCTATCACTGTTCCATCATCAGGGACGCTGTCTCATTTGTCAAGGCATCGAAAATCAGATGGGCTAGACAAGTAAAACGATTTGGAGATGACCACTGGACTAGAGCCATTACCAACTGGATCCCAGGGGATGTCAAATGATCATGTGGCCACCCACCTACAAGATGGTCAGACTTCTTCACCAAGACCCTAAACGAACGGTTTGAGACTCTTCGTATTCCTGAAGCAAGCAGATGCCATTGGGCTACACTGGCACGTGATAGGGTCAAATGGAAATGTTACTGGTGCCCGCTCAAGCAAATCGATGAATAACGGATGTCAAGTGATCAAGTGATATGGAATGAATATTTTTTATCATGAATCTCGCTTGCCCCAGATCAATATTCTGTTCCCACAGGTCCCTGAGTGGGACCTCCATGCAGATATCCCAAGAGTACTTGGGCACCGTGGATCAATGGATAATGTTATTAATTCTCCTAGTTCAGAGACATGCCAGTGTGTGTCCAGGCAAACTAATGTGTCTCTGACTCTAAAGGTAATTCCAAAGTAAATTATTCTAATGGATTTTGGACCTTAGTGGGATCCAAAGTCTGGGATCTGCTAGCTATATATTCACAGTAAAAAATATTAATGCCATTTCCTACAAATTACATTCTGAACTGCTTTCTGTTTCAGAGATGCAGCCCTTCCTCTCTCTGCTAGGGAGATTTTTCCTCTGGAAATCAGCTCTGGCTTTTGTGAAGCTTGAACCAAAGGCTCACATAAAGATATACGTTTCAAAAGGGTCATTTACCTCACTACATCTCTAGATAGTCCAACCCATGATGGCCTGGGCTGGAAGATTTTGGAGGGTTTCAGTCTACAAAAGAAGCTAAGAAGGGCCAGAGCAATAGTCCAGCGGGTAGGGTGTTTGCCTTACACGCGACCGGCTCATGCTGGCCCGGTTCGATCCCGGCATCCCATATGATCCCAGGAGCACCACCAGGTGTAATTCCTGAATGAAGAGCCAGGAGCAACCCCTGAGTGTCACCGGGTGTGAACCAAAAAAGAAAAAAAAAAAGAAAGAAAGAAGCTAGGAAGAAAAGAAGGGGCTTTTTTTTTTTTTTTTTTTTTTTTTTTTGCCGTTTTGGCTTCCATTGCGGTTTCCTCTCTACTTCCTCTATCCCTTCTCTGTTGGGCTTCAACTTGTGTGACAGCCATCTTGGACTACACGTGGCTGGAACCTAGCTAGGAACCCAGAGTCTGGAGTTCTTCCTGTTCTTGGATTGTTTATCAGAACCTGTGATAGTAAATCCTTTTAAAACTGCTGGATTCCTGAGTTTTCATCCATTTCCCACCGGCTTCAGAGGTAGAGGTGAACTCACTTCCCGGTATTGTTGGGGACCCCAGCGGCACCCCGACAAGTTGGAACTAAAACCATGCAATTTTTCTCAGTTAAAAAGTATTTTTATGGAAAACAATTGAACACATATGTATGCCATACATTTTAATTTATTGGGAATCTGAAACATGTTAAGAGAATTAGGTGATGTGGCATCATGGTTGAGTAGTACTAAATGTGGAATGAGAGATGAAGAATTTCCCAGGATTCCCATTTCTGAAAGATAATGGGAATCATACCAAACTGAGTGTTCTGGGAAACCCCAGAGTGGGACACGTGAGCCTACCACACATCCAAAGTGTCCCAGAAGCTGAAAACCTCCATATTTTACAATTGCTGCCATGTTCAAGGCTGAACTCCACAGCTAGTAAGAGCTCCACCCAGAAATTAATCCTTTGAAAAACTCAGATATGCTGGTTTTGTGACTTAAATCTCCAGGCTTTCACATAGGGATGGGCTGCCTCCCCGCATCTCCCTGCTCTTCCGGAAGGCCTGGCAGTGGTCCCCATGCCCCAAAGTCACTGCCCTGTTAATAGTTTTACTTCAACTTAATCACTCCATTAAACATTTTTGAATTCTTGGAGCATGAGGCAGGAAACTCTACACACTGATAAACCTAATAGCACACCACATTTAATGGGATGTAAAATAGAAGGCAACCAGTAACAAAATATATTCACACAATGCCTATCCTGTACCAACGAATAGTAACTTCTTATACAAGAGCAAAATGGATCCATGGTGAGACTGAACAATCTTTACTTTCTTCTAAGAAAACATTTCTTGATCACTTTTAGAAAGTTACCTATCACAAGCAATAAAAAATAAATGATTGAGCATCTGCGATAAGGGCAGGTTTAAGGGGTGGTTGGGAAAATTGGAAGTAAATGTGGTGGGAAGTTTCAAGTGGGGATTGAATACTGAATGTATGTAACAAATTAATATGAGAAATTTTGATAAAATATTGAGTATACATGGCTCAATTTGCAAGTAACAGTTCAGTAAAAAAGGGCCTCACTTTAGGTACACCATTATGACATATATGCTGCAAAAAAAAAATTAAAAATGAAAATAATTTGTGCCTGCAAAGGAACAGGCTTGAAGTGTGGATGGGAAACTAGGTACTTTGGTGGTGGTAAGGGCACATTGGTGGTGGAACTGGTTTGGACTATTGAATACCTGAAACAACTGAATTGTGAACAACTTTGTAAATCATGTTATTTAAGTAAAGTTATAATATTAAAAAATGAATGGGAGTTGTTTGTGAATCTGTCACAAAGAAATAAGAATTTAATTCAATATGAGAAAGTGAATATCTTGTCTTAGGGATGGTTAGAGATGATTGAAAATAATGATACTGTGTCTGAGTAACAAATAGATGTGTTAAAAATGAAATTTAGAGTAGGAGAAGGTAATCGGAAAAGCAGAAGCTTGTTTTGTTGTAAGAAATGTGATCTGACCTTAATAATGATTCATCATAATAGTATTCTTCCTTAATCAAATGAGGATTAAAAGGAGTATATATATATATATGCACATATATATACATACATATAGATGTATATAATTTAAGAATATATATGTTGTTTTATTAATAAAGCACCATTTGATGCTTCTCTTCTAAAAAGAATTTTTGGGGGTAGAGGTGTACACCACTTATCTTCTCCCAGAAATGATAGACTATAAAACCAATATAAGATGATTTTTTCTGTTATATTTAGAAATAAGAAATATAAAATAGATAATAAATAGCACACTGACATCATTAAAATTAGCAGCAGGAGTCACAAAATTTATACAATCATGAGACTGCTCAAGATATTAGAGTCAGAGCATCTTTGAAACAAAACAAAAACAATCCACTCCTCAGATCACAAATGAAGCCTGTGTGCTCAACCTAGTTTAGCCTTTCTTCATATTAAAAACAAAACACATAGACCTGCTTTCTACTTCAAATCTTTATCTCATTAAAATTTACACTTCAAGGGACAAGGTGAAGAGAAAGGCAGTTATGATAATTACATCTTCTCACCCATGGTGCGTTACCCTCTTTATATTTTAGTGGGCAATCTAATTCCAAGATCTAAAAAAGTTTTCTTCAAACTAAGTGAGAAACAAGATGATATTCCTACGTGAAAGGTATTCGCAATTATGTGATGCAGACCCTGCTGAAAACAGAGGAGGTTCAAGAGCAGTGAGTACTTGGTGTGAGTTTAAAGGCCAACAAGCACTGGAATATTAAAGTATCAACAAAACATGAAAACATTAACTACCCTAAAAATCGTTTTTACCTCTGTATGAATATTAATATGTTATACCTTTGCCTCAATTAAGGTTGTTCCATAGCTGTTAATTTGTATTTATCTCTATTCAGTTAAGATTGTGACCTTTACAGCAACAGGAAATAGATCCCAAGTTGTTTTTATACACTATTTAGTCTTCACACTATCAAAGGAGGCATGGGCTGATAACCATTTTTAGTACAAGAAAATGAATGATCATGGATGTTATGAGGTATTCCCATTGTGACACATATAAATATAGCATTAAGTATAAATGTTATCTATATATTTCCAAAGATGCTAAATTATTATTTATGCGTTTATAATATAGCCGAAAAGTATCCGCTCAAGTCTATCATTAGCTCTTTGCACATAGTAGTTATTTTTTTTTGTCTCTGAATATTTGAAGAAAACAACCCTATATTTACTGATTCCTATCACTTGCTTCAGTCTTGAGTAAACCAAATAGAGCAGAATCATCTCATAAAGAAATGATATTTATTGTATAATGGTTCTCAAAAAGTTATAACAAGTGGCGGGTTCTTAATTTATTCATGCTTGGGAGGTGTTAAGGCATTCCCAGAGATTTAAATCATTTATTTATTAAAACTATGACTTTAAATTTTCGCCTGCTCCAGCAAATCGATGAATAACAGGATGTCAAGTGATCAAGCGATGACATTTTTGATGACATGATGATTTTTAGGGGATATCTGAAGACCACACCCAACACTATTTCATCTTATTCCTGTTCTGCCTTTGGGGTTACTTCCAGATCATGCTCATTGAACCATAATACTGTGCTAGGTTAGCCTGGGGGTTGATTAGGTGCATGACAAATCACTTTACCACGCTACTATCTCTTAATTCAATAAAATTTCATTATTTTTAGACAACATTCTATTAAAGATATATTATGTAGTCATATTTGAGGAGCCAAATGCATGTAGTTTAAATTCCCAAATGTATGTAGCAAAATTCTTTGATAGCATAATAACTTCCTTATAGTATGCTTATATGAGTCATTTAAATCTTATTCTTTGTTGCTCTTAGTTAATATTACTAACTACTTTATGTTTATTAAAATACTTAATTTTTATTCAGAAGAAAAGATAGTGGAAGATACTGTATTCAGAATTTATCCTTATCATAACTTATATCAATGATACACATTTTAATAAAATAAAATGTAAGTGATGATGTCCAACCTATGAAGTTATGTTGATTTTCCAAATTACAATTTAATTATTCCTAATTTCTACACATTGCAGTTGACCTGCAGCAATTAGAAATAAGTAAATAATGTAACTCTTACCAGCACCTATCCCTACCAAATGTTTTGTTCTTATGAAAGCTGATATCAGAAAAAGCTACACACATCACATTTTAATTAGTGAGCATATATAGATATGTTTGTCAACAAAGTCCAAGATTTTTGTCTTTTTCAGAATTCTGGCATATTTATTCTATAAAAACTTCTCTCTGAGACTGCTTAACACTCAATGTATCACTGGGAAACAACCAATCTATCAAAACTAAACTGATTACTCTTAGGAAATAAAAACATATTGCAAAATCTTAGAAGAAATATTTAAAAAAAATCAGAATTGAGAGGGTGTAGGGGCTTATAGCTTGAGTTCTGAAGAACCATCATTACCAATTTCCATAACAATACCATATCTGTTTAAGAAAGACATTTTAAGGTAGCGGAACTGATTGGTATTGAACAAAATGTATGACCTTTAATAATTGTTCTTTGGTGGACTCAAAGAAGTAGAGATCTTGAAGAAAGTCTTGATAAACAAACATGAAAAGCAAAATGCATTATCATGTCTGTGTATTTTTGTCACATATAAAGTAAATTGTACTTCCTGAAGCAAACATGAAAAATATTGATTTACAATGCTAGTAAAACCAGATATTGTGTTGTTAGAGGAATTGGTAAATATGATGTAATTTTTTAAAGGTTATACTGACTGCATTATCCTGGCTACATAAGTGAAAATTTATATCTGAGCAAATATGCAAAGATCCCTTAAAAGGAAAGCACAGAATGCAGAACAGAGTGTTAGATTCAAAACATTGCTTGAGAGTTGCAGATTGCTAAAGTATCTAAATCTGGGGGCCAGAGCCATAGCCCAGCGGGTAGGGCATTTGCCTTGCACTGCGGCCGACCTGGGCCGGCCCAGGTTCAATCCCGGCATCCCATATGGTCCCACGAGCACCGCCAGGAGTAATTCCTGAGTGTAGAGCCAGGAGTAACCCCCTGAGCATCACCGGGTGTGACCCAAAAAGCAAAATAAAAAAAAAAAAAATAATAAATAAATAAAGTATTTGAATCCTTATTTCTCACTCATCAACTGCAATGCGAGTGAAGTTTTGGGGAACTACTGTTGCCATGTGGGGGGAGCTTTCTTCCTGGGAAACAAGGATGAAGCATCTATAGCTGACAGAACGTTACCAAGCAGATGCACTTCAGGGTCCAATATAAACCTCGGCTTCAACCTGTCCCACCAGAACCCACAGGAGCATTTTGAGCTGATCCAGCACATTGGCAGTGGCACCTACGGCAAAGTCTACAAGGTTCATAAACTCAGCAGCAGTTCTCCAGTCGGGTTCTTTCCTGCCCCCCTGTTCCTCCCAACCCCTCCACATGTGCCCTCTCCCTACTTTTACACATACTACTATGTTTAAAAAAATTGCATGGCAGAACCTGGCAAATTAACTGTGGTATACTTGATATGCCAAAAAGAGTAACAATAAAGGGCCTCATTCCCATGACATGAAATAGCCCCCAATATGACAGCTTTAAAAAAGATGAGCAAGAAGAGGCTATAAAAATCTCAGGGCCAAACTAGGCTACCAAAACGAAGGACTAAAATGACTGTCTGTACTTTCAATGCATGTACACTGGCATCTGAAGCATCCATAGAAGACCTCATAGTGCAAGCACAGAAGACAAAGTAGACATCATTGGACTGACCGAGACGAAAAGGCATAAATTACATCACAGCATTTTTGATGCTGGAGAAGAACTCTTCCTTAGAACATGCAACAATAGAGGCATTGGTGGTGTCGGTGACCTTGTCAATATGAAGTTAGCCATGAGCATTGATTCATTCAAATTCCTAATAACCCCAATCAGATGCTTACACTTGAATAGATGTGGCTCATTGCCAGCAGTTTCTATCTTTGTCGTCTATGCACCAACATCCAACTACGGTGCAGAAGAAATGGAAAAAATTCTACATGGAGCTGGGTAAGTTCTATAAAAGAAGACCACACCTTCTACAAGATCATTATCAGTGATTTTAATCCTAAGATAGAACCGAGAAGGTCCCAGAAGAATTCCATATCAGAACTAATGGACTAGAATGGAACTAACAGGGTGAAAGACTCATCATGTCGACCAAGGCCATTCATGGTAACTCACAGTTCCAGAAGGCTAAATCTAAACGTTGGACATGAGAGTCTCCTGGTGGACAGTTTCATAATGAAACTGACAACATCATATTCAATCTATGGTTTTGCCTGACTGATGTTGCTGTTGTCCCAAAATTCCAGAAAGGATCAGGCCATTGTCTCCTTCATGCAATATTCTACTATGTAGAGAGGGAGAAAAGGCTGCAAAGTTTAGGGATAGAACTCCCAGGACAAGCACCAACTGGGAGCTCTTTGGAACTATTGTGGCAACATGGGAAGATTCCTTCACTGACAACTTTGATGAGGAGTACATCCGACTGGTTCAGCTCCTCCATGATTTGCAAGGAATGCTGAGGAGAACACCACAAAAAAAGACGCCTGTCTTCAGAAACACTTAAGCTCATTCGGCAGCGTGGCAAGATGCAAGCATCAGGCAATCTCAAGCTAAGTCCGAGCTCACAAAGCAGTGCAGAGAAGCGATAAAGACCTCAGAGAGAGAAGAGCAGCAGTACTGGTCGATGTGGCAGAAGCCAGAAAAAAGTATTTGCAAAACCGCCTATCCTTCACTAATTATAAGAACAAGATGACTGCCCTCCGATGTCCTGATGGATCTATCACATTTTCCAGAAGGGCAATGGAGAACATTATCTTTAGGATGACAGGCTTAGTTATTTGGGAGCTTTGCTGTTTTATCCATACACAGCTTAATCTGTTTACATGTTCTTAAGCCAGGGTTCAAACTAATGAGATCTCTCTCTTATATTAACACTGATGGAGGGTGTGGCAGTTACAGAAGTCACCTTGACTCTGAATGAGTATCTTCTGACTATTATTATACTGTCACTGTATCACTGTCTTCCCATTGTTCATCGATTTGATTTGCTCGAGTGGGCACTAGTAGCATTTCTGTAAGTACCCGTCACAAGCAAGTGTAACCCAAGGGCATCTGCTTGCTCCAGGAACAGGAAGTGCCCCAAACCATTCTTCAGGTCATGGAACTGAGATCCATAATAATACATCTACTAAGAATTCTAAATTCTATGTTATATAGATTGGGCACAACTCCTCTTTATACCCACTAGACCCCACATGGGACAATAAGAATTTACCAGGAGACTACCATCCTGGCTACATTGAGACTATCGTTTAAGATTATAGGAAGGAATATATACTGCCCCATCATTCTCCCTTCTGAAATCCAATGTGCTATTTCATTGATAAAGCACATAGCACCTGGTCCAGACAAGGCTAGACCTGAACACTTGAAGAATATGCCTCGAGTACTCATCAATACACTGACTCGGCTCTTCACATGCTACCTATCTGATTGCAAGGTTTGTCCCAATGGGAAAACCAGCAGGACCATTCTGTTGTACAAAAGGGCAAGATGCACATCATTGACAACTATCACCCCATCTGCCTGTTATCTGTTATCTACAAATTATTCATTCAAATCATCCTGAATAGAATCAGCAGAACACTAGAGGAAGGAAAACCATGCAAGCTAGATGGGTTCTGAAAAGAATTCAGCACGATCAACCATATCCACATTGTAACCAAGTTCATTGAAGCTTGCACAGAGTTCAAGATGACTCAATGTCTAACATTTATTGATTTAAAGAAAGTCTTTGATTCTTTTAAGACTAAAGCAGTCATCAAAGCCCTAGCTGAACAAGGCATTCAAACTCATTACATCAA
The DNA here is from genome assembly GCA_021461705.1 of Cryptotis parvus. Taxonomy (NCBI): domain Eukaryota; kingdom Metazoa; phylum Chordata; class Mammalia; order Eulipotyphla; family Soricidae; genus Cryptotis; species Cryptotis parvus. The sequence goes on along the minus strand of JAJIBD010002128.1, from coordinate 250,704 downwards.
GATCTTCTTTGAGCTGTATGATGGATTCACTACCAGGATCTCACCATTCTATAAGTAAGTGATCATCAGTGTAAAGAGAGGAGTTCTACAGGGAGATACCATTTCACCAAACTCTTCAATGCCACTCTCAAGAATGTCATGCAACTACTGGAATGGGAAGGAATGAGAGTGAAGTTAGACAGTTGGCAACTACACCACCTCTGCTTGACTGATGACATCATTCTAATAACACCAAATATCAGTCAAGTAGCACAAATGCTGGCTGACTTCGACCGTGAGTGTGGAAAGGTTGAACTGCAGCTGAATTAAAAAAGACAATGTTTATGAGAAATGGACTACTTCCTGACACTGCACTTGCTCTCATACAAATGAACATTGCCAAGTGCAGCAGTTATGTATACCTAGGTCAAGAACTGAACATGACAAATGACCTAGAACCTGAACTACACAGGAGCAAGAGAGCAGTGTGGAACACCTTCAAGAGCATTGAGGAAGTGGTAAAGAAGATGAAGAACCTCTGGCTCTGGGCACAATTTTTCGACTCCACCATTCTTCCTGTACTAACATATGCCTCTGAGACCTGGGCCCTACCTAAAACAGAATGAGAAGGCTATACAAGTTGCCCAAAGAGGAGTCAAAAGAGTCATGCTTGGAGTATCACACTTCACTCAAGTGAGAGAAGGAACCCAGAGTTCTAACCTCTGTTGACGATCAAGAATCAAGGATGTTGTCTCATTTGCCAAGATGATTAAAATTAATCTATATTTGATAATTACTAACACATTGTCAAAGTGGTACATCAATCTGTATACTTATTATGCAAATTTCTGTATACTTATTATACATAAATGATATACTTTTATATAATATGCTTATTCTGTATACTTATTATGCAAATTTCATTGAATATTTTAGAGGTTAAGTTCTTATAATAATTAAATATTATCTATTTGTTCATTAAGATTAAGAACATTTTAAAATATAAGTATAGGGTTTTTTTTTTTGGGTCACACAAAGCAATGTTCAGGAGTTACTCCCTGGCTCTGCACTCAGAAATCACTCCTTGTGGGGCTCAGGGGACCATATGGGATGCCAGGGATTGAACCTGGGTGGGTTGCATGCAAGGAAATTGCTCTAACTGCTATGCTATCGCCGTCCCAGTATGTTATTATACCATAATAAATCATTATAGCATAATAAAGTAGTTGTGCCATTATAATACCATAATAAGAAAAAATAGTTATTAATTGTATACTCTCAATAAACTCCCAAGTAAACTTCAAATTTTAACATATACTTTTTTAATCTCTAATAGTAGTAAGTAAAGCATAAAATTTAAGCTGATTCCAAATCAACATTCCAAAATAAAAACATACATTTTACTGTTAGAATAAATAATATAGGCAAGAAGAGTGGAGGACAAATTTTTAAAAAAATTGAATTCTTAATGATATGGGGTTCTAGAAGCATAATTCATAGGTAGTCAGTTATGTATGCATAAAGCTTTGAATTAGATGGCCAGAATTACCATGTAATGTTGGTAGAATGACATCCATGATCCCATCTTGATGCATTTGTAGTATTTGTATAGATAAAGTACAGTTCATAGCTTTATTTATTTTCTTTTATTCCTGTTAGATTTGGGGCCGCATTCAAGATTTACTTGACTTTGCACTCAGGGGTGTCTCCTGTCGGGCTTAGATCATCTGGCATACTAGGAATTGAACCCATTTCACCCTTTTGCAAGGAAAGCACTCTAACTCTCTAGCCCATTTACTTATTTGTTTTTCTACTTATTTATTTATTTGTACTTTTAGTCATATTGTGACATAGAAAAAGACTGGGACCCCTGGGATGAACCCAGAGCCACGGCAGAGCCTGGCAAGCTAAACGTGGTGTATTTGATATGCCAAAAACAATAATATAATGGACCTCATTCCCAATGAATGGAGTTGTTAAGGGTGCCTGTTAGAGCAAATCATGAACAACAGGAAGAAAACTGAATCAAATGCTACAAGTGATTGTGAGTAGATGTTCTTGGGCTACAGTAAAAACTCACGACAGGGATACATTACTGGCTCCCGCTCCAGCAAATGGATGAACAACAGGAAGACCAGTGACACAAGTTATATTGTGGTGGCTAGTAGGACTTGGTGTGTAAAGATTTGATTCATAAAAGTAGTTGAGAAGAAGACTTGTTATATTGAGTTCTTGTGGGAATATGTTTCAGTTCTAGGAAAGGTTGGAATGAATTGAGAAAATTAGAAGTCAGATTGGGAAACTGGCACTGAGTTTTGCAACTGCAGTCTTATTTCTGTTTGACTTTATGAAGACTCATCCTAAAAAAGGTTTATCAAATGTATTATCCTGGAGTCTATGACACAATATATTACAGAGACAGAATCAGAAGAAGATACAGCACACACTGCTGCTCACCAACCTATCACTCATATTGTCCTTCCTCTTCCTTCCTCGCTGAATACTGGCTTCATCCTATACTCATCCTTCCTACTCTTTGCCAGAGTCTCAGTGGAAGAGGACTCTTCATGACCCAGAGAATATGAATGTGCTATGAAATTAGGCCATTGAACCTGTTTCTAGACAATTGAATAGGGGGGGAAGCAAAAAAAATCATCTCATATGCTGCCAAAGTGATTTCCGTATAAAACTTGGAACCTCCACAACAACAAAGTGTGTTTCAGGCATACCCTACCCAACTGTGAGCCAGCACTGTCACTAAAGCATGTACTTGGATAAGCACTGCAAATAAAGATTAAAAAGCACTGCAACAAAACCTTTGCTACTCAACATTTGGTACAAATGTAAAAGGACAGTAAATTTCAACTAGCATTAACTTTCATAGAAAATGGAACTATAATATGTAGCCCACTTGACTTTCTTGAAGTTGATATGTTGTTGATCCCTGGCACCATATATTATCCCTAGAGCACCACCAGGCATGATGCCTTAGTGCAGTCTGTGTACTATCAGGAATGACAACAAAAAGGAAAAGAAGAAAAAAGGAAGACAATGGAATTTCATGGTGTTGCTGCACATAATATTCTAAAATGGATTCTACATTCTTATTTCAAAATAGTTTATGCCCTCATGTTTTAATCAATATAAATATTTTCTATTTAAGAGATATATAGTTTTGTTTATATTATAAAATTTATTTGAGATAAACTAATTTTATATCATTATTCTATACTTCAAATCGTTGAAATTGTCACAGTTCCTAATAGAATGTCAATATCATTTATGATTTAAAATTGAAGTTTTCTAGAAGTAGGTACTCTATATTGAAGAAAGACTGAGAGATCTTCACAAATAACATCACGGTAATTCCATCTTTTCAGGATCATTAAAGGGGTAATAAATCATCCTATCATTTTGTCCTTCCTTAATTCAAAGGTAAATAACTAGCCTCAGTAATTTACATAGTATATTTTCACGAGTAGGTATCCTAAGCACTCAAAGAAAATCTACACGAAAACTTAACTGCATGTGCAATTAGTCTCCTTGTTATAAAAAATGAAAAGCACAATTATCTTCTGAAAGTATTTGCATAACCTGTGTGTTCACTTGAGTTTATACATTTTATTTATGCAATAAAGAAAAAGTAATGTTTACAAGAAAGAAAAATAAAAGGTGCATAATAAATTGATATTATAACAGTGGATTTTACAATCCATTGTAATGGATTTTACAATCCATTTACAACACACATTACAAGCCATTACCGACTGGATCCCACTGGATGTCAAAAGATCATGTGGCCGCCCACCTACAAGATGGTCAGACTTCCTTGTAAAGACCCTGAAGGAACGGTTTGAGGCTCTTCATATTCCTGAATCAACCAGATGCCATTGGGCTACATTGGCACGTGATAGGGTCCAATGGAGATGTTACTGGTGCCCGCTCGAGCAAATCGATGAATAACGGGATTCAAGTGATCAAGTGATCAAGTGGATTTTACAATTGAGATCCACATTTTCCTATTCCCTGGACCAGATACCAGAGACAATGTAACCAAATCTTATTACTTTTTGCAAAGTGAGGTCAAAGCTTTCCAACTTGATAGAAGAAACCAAACAGTGGACTTCTACAAAAATGACTGGAGCATGTCAAAATCATAAGATTGGTATGCTATGTTCACTGCAAGCGTACTGGGAAGCAAGAATAACATGAAAGCATTCATTAAGTGGAGATCTGTCTTGAGAGAGCTGATACAAAGAAACAGTGGTTTGTTTGACCTCTGTGGCAAAGGAGCAGCTAGCATTGCTCTTGAGTTAAATATTTTGGAGTTCACAGATGACAACAAAGAATAAATTTACATTTGGAATGGTGTTTTCCAACCTCACTCTCACTATTTGTTGAAATATTTCATTGGATCTTTGGTTATCTGCAGATCACTCCTGGTGTGCTCAGGCGACCGTATGTATTATTGGGGATAAAACCCTGGTCAGCTGCTGACGCACGCAAGGCAAGCACCCTACCTGCTTCTACACTCTCTCCTAACAACACACTAGCAAAGTATGGGATCATGTTACATATGCATGGTAAAAACAGGAAACTGGACAGCACTTAATTTGGTTTGGGTTTTGTTTCTCTGTTTTGTTTTGGGGACACATCTAGTAATGCTCTTAGTTCACTACAAACACTGCAATCAGGCATTACTCTTGTCTGTTCTCACGGGACTCTACGGGAAATCGAGGGTTGAACCCAGGTTGGTTGCTTGGAATCAATGGCCTTGACCACAGTACTATTGCTTCTGCCCCTTAATTTCATAATTTACTTCTATTAAACTTGAATTTAAAAGACAATTTCTTGATTTTAAACATAAAATAATAAAAAGAAATAAAAGTTGTCAAAATTATGCAGTTATCTCCCCCCCACACTGCTGTTCAGAAATACACCTTCTTTAAGGAGACAGAAAAGACTGAGTCTACAAATTGTTCTAGTAGCCCCTTTTGGGAAATATTGGGTAGAGCATTAATTAGAAGTCTGAGTCTAAGATTCAAAATGGTGTGCACTTTAATTTTCTCACCACTCAGTTCTTGTCCAGAGTGATCATTTCCAATTATTATTATTATCATAGTGGTTCCTTCTCTGTTATAACTGCATTTCCCAACAACTTGTGGCAATCTTCAGACTATAATAATATTTTAGTAATTGTCTTGGAAACCACAGAGACAAGAGGAGAGGGATGAGAGAGAGAGAATGGGAGAGCGAGAGAGGGAGGGAGAGAGAGATGTAAGAGGTAGAAGGGAAACTGGGAACATTGGTGGTGATGGAAAATTTATGCAGGTGAAGGGATGGAAATGCTATGAATGAAACCCAGTCATGAACAACTGTGTTTACCATGTTAGAGAGGGTGTGGAGAAGTAAGAACTTTCTTACATTGTTTGTGAGAAAATAAATTGGTACAACCATTTTAAAAATGCTATGGAGCACTCTTAAAAAACTTAAAGTTAGAGTGACTATTATCAAGCATCCTATTTTAAGTATATATTCAAAAAATAAAGAAATAAAATTGGAAAGTTATATCTATCACAAATGTTTTTTTTCAGCATTATTTATAAAAGCTCAAACATAGGAACAAAAAAACCCATAGGTACATGATAGAATAAATAAGGTGGGGTACATTTATAAGATGGAATATTATTCAGCTATTAAAAGAGATAAAATTTTACAATTCACAACAAAATGGCAAGAGCTTAAGGGAATGATCACTTGATCATTGATCACTTGAATCCTGTTATTCATCAATTTGCTCGAGTGGGCGCCAGTAACATTTCCATTGGACCTATCAGGTGCCAATGTAGCCCAAGGGAATGATGCTAAACAAAATAAGGTAGAAAAAATTTATTGTGTAATATAGGATTATACACCCAGCAAAGCAGATACCAGTTTTCCTCATTGCGTGGGCTGCTGTGTGGCCTCACTATAAACCTCAAAATTACCAAGAATATTCTACCCACCCCTCTGAGAGAGCCCCACAAGGTAATGAGAATATAGCACCTGCATGGCAGAGCCTGGCAAGCTGTCCGATGCATGTTTGATATGCCAAATCCAGTAACAGAAATGTGTTAAGACTATAAATCTCAGAGAAAGATTTGGGCCTGCTTTATTCATATAAAAACAACAGGCAAAGCCACTTACTCTTCCTGGTCTTCAGTGTTTTTAACTGCCTAATTATAGTCTTAATCTTTTTATCACTTGAATTGCTCAAAACAAAATTATTGCAAGGGCTCAATGGCACAGCTTATAAGCTTTAAAAGAAATATTGTAAGATCACAGAAGTGTTACATATATTGGGAAGGAAATGAAATTTGACTTCATAATTATGGACCTAAACGCTATTTCTGCTATTTATTAGGTACTCAGAAGTAAATTAAACTTAATGAATCTCAATGTCCTCTTTTAAAAAATAATTCAGCTCCATCTATATTGAAGATTTATGGAATAAAATTTTAAAGAAAATACATACAAGACTCATGCTAAAGCAGATAACATGTTTCACATTGACAACTATAGAAAGAAATAGAAAAAAGACACAAAAATAAACAAAGTTGAAGAATTTTTATTCTTACTAGTTAAAACATTACATGGATTCAGTGCTGTCATGATCAGAATGTTAAAGGCATTCTTCAAGAATCTAGAAAAAATTACTGAAATTTGAGTAGAACCAAAAGAGACACCAAATAGCCAAAACAATCCTAAATTAAAAAGTGATACTTATCATGAGTCCTGATTTTACAATAAAATAACAACAATCAAACAGCATGATAGTGCAATAAAATAAGACATATAGATCAATGAAATAGAATTTCAAAGCCAGAAATAAACCAAACTACATAGTAATATATGAAATAGTAATTTATGCTTCATTTTCCAAAGATAGGAGTCTTTAAGTGTGATACTGTTAATGCAAAAGTGAACTTTCCTGTGCTAGAAGGTTCTTGAGAATTGCTTGAAAGATTTGCATACAAAGCCACAAAACTCAAATGAAGGAAAATTAATTTTATTGTATAGATGTTCCAGGTCCCTCCCCAAAAAGTCTAGGCCTCTCTACTACCTGTGAACGATGTTCTGGTCCTGTCTTCAATGCTACCCAGCCCAGTGTACAACTTCCCTGTTTTGTTCCACATAGTCTACTCCACACTCATGAATGATGGCCAGATCCTGTTCCTGCTCTCTCCCCTTACCTGCTCTCTCTATACCATGCAAGCTATCCCAGTTTCCTGTGTACTGCCTGCAATCTGAGCCTCCGAGCCCAACCTGATCTGAGCTATCCTGGGCATCCAAGCCATGCTTGAACCCTGGGCCTCCGAGCCCAGCCATTCTCTTTAGTATCCTGGGCCTCCAAGTCCAAGCCTGAACCTATGCCTGCCCTTGCCAACCTTGCGTGGCTTACCCATATTGGGTCCCTGGTCAGAGCAAGCTGCTCTACCAGATAGAGAGAGTGGGGGAGGGGGAGAGGGGAGAGAGAGAGAGAGAAAGAGGAAGACCCTGTAAGAGTGTATCCCATCTTCAGAGAGGGAGAGAGAGAGAGAGATGGCACCAAAGAGGGTCTGGGACTCCCTTTTCAAATCCATCACCTGGGCATCTTATCTCTGATTGGCTAATTGGCTAAAGTGACCTGGTGTTCCCTACCCAGCTCCACTGCATCAGAGCAACCTGACATTCTCCACCTTAGCTCCCGCTGTATCAATAGTACAGCACTAGGGTGTTTGCATTGTTATTTGTTTCTATTATGGATATTAATTGATTAAAATCATTATTTTTACTATTATGGATGTTAATTTATGCAAAAAACAAAAATGAAAAAAGGAACAGCTCTTCAGAAAATGATGCTGAACAAATAGTTGCATGTACAAAACTTGACTCAAGATGAAGTAAATATCTGACAATTAGACCCAAAATATAAAATACTCTGAAGAAAACAGAATATTCCACAAAATGGCTTCAGTGTTATTCAAGGATTTGTCTCCCATCTTTATCTATCTATCTATCTATCTATCTATCTATCTATCTATCTATCTATCTATCTATCTATCTATCTATCTATCTATCTATCTATCTATCTATCTATCTATCTATCTATCTATCTATCTATCTATCTATCTATCTATCTATCTATCTATCTATCTATCTATCTATCTATCTATCTATCTATCTATCTATCTATCTATCTATCTATCTATCTATCTATCCAATCCTATGTCCGTCTGTCCGTTCGTCCATCTGTCTGTCTGTCTGTCTGTCTGTTATCTATCCATCTATCCAACTATCCAACTATCCATCTGTCTATCTGTCTTCTTCTATCCATATTTTTGATACACCAAATACCAGTAACAATTATAGACCTCATTCCCATGACCTGATGGAATGATTTGAGGTTCTTTATGTTCCGCGAGCAAGCAGGTGCCCTTGGAGTCTACTTGCATGGGACAGGACATATGGAGATGTTACTGGTGCCCGCCGAGCAAATTGATGATGAATGGGAAGTCACCGTGATACAGTGATACTATCCATCCCATCTACTGTCTGTCTACTGCCGTCTATCTATCTATCTATCTACCTATCTACCAATCTATCTTTTTATTTATTTTTGGGTCACACCTGGCCATGCTCAGGTGTTACTTCTGCCTCTTAACACAGGAATTACTCCTGGTGGTACTCAGAGGACCATATGTTATGCCAGGAATCAAACCGGGGTCACATGAGAGGCAAATACCCTATCGTTGTACTATCACTCTGACCCCAACTCCAATCTTCAAGCAAAATGAAAACAAGATAACCCAATGGAAATACATAAAAATATAAATTTCTTCATAACTAAATAAACTCATCATCAAAATACATATTATACTGAATGGGAAAATATTCATAAACCATACAATGTGAGCAAAGGCTAGCATTCCATATATATTTAAAATACTCATAGAATTTAAGAATAATAGCAATAAAATGAGAAGAGGCTAGCACACATTTCATCGAGAAAAACAGATGTCCAATAATTCACTTGTATCACTTGTCTTCCCGTTGATCATTGGTTTGCTAGAGCAGGAACCAGTAACATCTCCATGTACATACTATTGTAGTACAATACTATTATTGTACTACATATACTATTAGTATATACTATTGTAGTACATATGTACATACTATTGTACTACATATAGTATGTGACTACTATATAAATGTCACATACTATTGTAGCCCAAGGACATCTGCTCGCTCCAGGAACATAAAGAGCCCCAAACCTTTCCATCTGGTCATGGGAATGAGGTCTATAATTATTACTGGTATTTGGCATATAAAATATGTCATGGGTAGCTTGCCAGACTTTGTTGTGTGGGTGGGATACTCTTGTAGTCATCAATAATCTCGATGATTTATTGATGAACCACAACCATGAGGACCAGGCTGTGATCAGCTCTTCTGCTGGGTGGAGCGCTGATGAGAGGGAGTCCAGATGTGGAAATGACAGCCCTCATGATGTGGGGTTCCTCTGACTTTTTGCAAGGCTCTGCTGGGCTGTTGGGCCAGGGCTAGAATCTGCTATCCCTCCCAGGTGCCTCGTAGACAGCTGGGCACAGGGAGAGGCAGTAGCAGCTCTGCCCCATGCCTGTGAGTCTCTGGATCAGCATACCTGGCTGGGCTGGAAAAAAGTCTGCTGAAGGGTGGGTCTTGGAGAACCGGGCCTCTGATTGGCTCTTCTGCTGGGTGGAACTCTGATGAGAGGGGAGTCCAGATGTGGAAAATGTGCCCATAGCCCTTAAGGCCCACCCTGCGGCCTTAAGGGTGACTTCCCAACCTATCCAGGTATGCTGATCCAGATACTCAAAGACATGGGGTAGAGCTGCCTCGCTCCCTGTGCCCAGCTGGTCACGAGGCGTCTGGGTGGGATGATGGGTTCTATCCCTGGCCTGCCACCCAGAAGAGCCTTGTAAGAAGCCAGATGAACCCCCACACCATGAGGGCCGCCATTTTCCACATCTGGACTCCCCTCTCCTCAGAGCTCCACCCAACAGAAGAGCCAATCACAGCCAGGCTCGCCAAGAGCCACCCTGCACCATTCGTTTTCCAGCCCAGCCAGGTATGCTGATCCAGAGAATCACAGACATGGGGCAGAGCTGCTACCTGCTCTCCTTGTGCCCAGCTGTTCTCAAGGCACCTGGGAGGGATGGCGGAGTTCTAGGCTTGGCCCGCCACCCCAGCAGAGCCTTGCAAGAAGGTAGAGTAACCCCGTCCAATAGTTACAGCAAAAAGATTTACTTTACTAATCATGAGGACTATGTTATTCAAAACATTATGCCACATTGTTGAGAATGCACTACATAAAAAGCCAAAACTATGCAGTTACAGGAAACAGTGGATATTTATCAAAAATTAAAACTAGATCTATTATACAAACCTTCTACTTCTATGTACTTCTCTGAAAGATGCATAAACATTAGATATGAAACAAATCTCTATTACTAAGATGAACTATTTTGCTACAAAATGGAAAATACAGAACAATGTAATGTTAATTAAAACAAATCAGAATAAAAATATAAATGCTGATGCCTTCATTATATACACAGTATATATTTCTTTATAGACACAGTATTTAAAGAAAGAAGGCAAAAGGATGAAATTAAATGAAAAGAAATAGACTCCATTCACAGAACTAAAATTACCAATGAGTGAGTACAATGAAATATGGTGAAGGGATATTAATGCTTTGATGGTGGGCTTGTTGTGATAACATCATACTCCTTAAATATAAACACAGTCTTCAATTTATTACTGTCTAAAATTAAATATAAAAATAAAATAAAACTAACATTTTATTATTCTTAAAATATAAAATTATTCTGCCTCTTTATATGGATCTAAAAGCATAGAAAATTATATTTATGTTGTCTTTCCTTCTTTCTTGAAAGAAGTCGTTGTTGGTGATTAGTCTCTGAACTTAATTTCCTGCATTCAAGTTGCACTGAAGTATAATTCTAGACATGTTGTTAAGGTTTTAAAAAGTCAAGTAATTAGAACTCTTGCTATTGAAACTAACTCTGCTCTATCTGTTTATCTGAAAGAAGAGGTAATGGAAGTGAGAAAGAAGAGGTGGCATGCTGCCAAGACAGGCTTCGAAAAGCTGACACTTTCTAATCAAAAAAATCTCATTAGTTATAAATAAGAGCCAGTCGTCAAAAAGTCATAAACCTATCTTACAGAAAAGTAAGTACTGTGAATAAATGCTCTATTTTAGATGACACTTGTGTGCAAATAAGTTTAAAAGATTTCAGAAATATTTAAGTTTAAGCCTTCCTTTATTCATTTACTGATATATCTGAATGGTGACAGAAAATTAACCATTTTCAAAGGTTCAAATTTTTATGTCATTTCTATTTTCACTGACACAGCTAAGGTACCTAAAATGTTGGTTGCAGATAATCTAAAGTTCATTTCTATCACTCCAATTCAAATAATTTAACATTACTTTTCAAAAATTTAGTTGGTAACTTTTGATAAAGATAAGATGAACAGATGTATAACTTCAATAATCTTTTTCTCTTTTATTTATTTATTATCTGGGAAAAATAACAACAGAACCTCACACATGCAAGAAAACCGATCTAACACTGAGCTAGACACCCAATCCCCTGTGCCTTTCTCTTAATACAATTTTTCAATAGCATTTGCAGCAGTTAACTGCATATGAGTGCATACTCCTTTTTATCTAACACTGCCTGGGAGCAAATTCAGATGCATAGCAAAAGTAAGAGGAAAACATAAAGATTTTCCATAGAATCCTGTACTTGTACATACATGTGTATCATTATTCCATAAGAGCAAATTTGTTACAGTTAATAAAATTATAATGACCCCCAATAGTCACTCAAAGTCTCATCATTTATGTTATAGTTCATTAGAGAATATATAGTTCATTACATATATAATTATATATGTATATATCATTATGGCATCAGATATATTCCCTGCCCCTACAGTCCTTTATGTTCCACCTAATCTTTCAACTCTAACCTCTCTTATTCATACTTCAATTTATTCTCTTTAGGAATTTTATCATTTAGTTTGAATAAGATAGCTTATAGAATTTTCAGATTTCTTCTTTCACTTTCTACAACTTGATTTCATTCATTTAGTAATATAATTGAATCCATTGTGTCTTCCATGATTTGACAGTTAATTTTAGTGCTAAAAATGTTCCATGTGCAACAATGGGTATAAAACACTTAAATATTTGAATATTAAAGAAAATTATGATTGTTTTCAAGTTTTGTGTATTTATGAATATAGTTGCTGAATATATTTGTGTTTTGTTATTTTCATTGATATAAATCAGCTCATCTTGCTTGAGCCAAAATTTTCTCTTTCTGAATCACAATGTGGTACATCTACACGATGGAATACTATGCAGCTGTCAGAAAAGATGAAATTGTAAAATTTACTTGCAAATGGATGGACATGGAGACTATCATTCTGAGTGAAATTAGTCAGAAGGTAAAAGACAGATATAGAATGACTGCATTCATTAATGGGATATAAATATATACTAGTGTTTTAATGAGTGTGGGCAATGGTAATGTCAGACTAGAACTCACCATTGAATATACCCAAAGAGACTTACATGATAAACCCTAAATGTCTGCAGGGCTAGCTGCAATAAATAAAAGAAGAGGGAGAGAGATGCAGAGACAGAAAGAGAGACAGAGAGAGAAATAGAGGAAAAGGGGATACCTTCTACTGAGGTAGCCTGGGGGTGGGCAGGAGGGGTTGTGGGTATACTGGTCATGGTGATGGGGCTCTGGTGGAGGGATGGGTGCTGGAGTACTGTATTACCAAGAACCAATTATGAATACTTTCTAACCATATGTTTCACTGTGGTATAATAAAAATTTTTTTAAAAAAGAGTACAATTAGTTTTGTAATAAACCAAATGATTTACAAAATTTGCAGGTCTACCATTTTATAATCCCAGAAAAGCATAGGAATCCTGTTGTTCCATACTTTATCTGGCATTTAATATTTGGAACGTTTCATGTTTAGAGCATTCCAATGATGAATAGCAGATTCTTGTTTTACTTTGCAAATAAACCATACATTCACTGTGGTCTACCATCATATGCTTGCTGCTTTATATTTGAAACATCTTTAGTAAGGTGTTTAATATAAAGGTCTTTGGCACATTTTTTTAAGTCAAGTTGTGTTACTGTTTGTTTTAAGAGTTCTTTATATATTTTGGGTAGCAATGTTTAAAGCAACCATGTTTGTTTCTTTTGTATTGTTTTGTTTAGTAATAGAGACTAACACTGTCTTTCTTACTGAGGGTCAGAAGTCGTGATAATAGATATAGTCACTTCTCTATTTTCTCCTTAATACTAGGTTGGTTACATTTGCTGTTTTACATCTTCAATTATTCAACTATATTTTTAATCTACACAAAATAACCTTCTATTATTTTTGGCTGGGATTTTACTATATCCATTGATAAAGTGGGAAGAGCTGATATTTTGAGCATTTTTTAAGACACAATGATTTGCAATACTCTCATTGTAATGGTATCATATATACAATATTCCAACAACTCCACACCATCCACAAGTCTCTTGCCTGTAAATCTACATACACCCCACACCATCCTCTACCATTTTAAACTAAGTTCTGTGGCCAGTTCTTTGGTCCTGTTGTCTTTAACCCTTTGTAATTCCTTTTTTTTTTTTTTTGCTTTTTTGGGTCACACCTGGCAATGCTTAGGGGTTACTCCTGGCTCTGCACTCAGGAATCACTCTTGGCGGTGCCCAGGGGACCATATGGGATGCCAGGGATCAAACCCAGGCAGGCACAGGCCTGCCGCATGCAAGGCAAATGCCCTACCCTTTGGGCTATCTGCTCTATCCCCTGTAATTCCCTTTATATGTTTCTTTAAATCCATCAGATTCCTCTACATAGCAGGAAATTGCATAATTTTGTCACCTTTTCTTGTAGCCGAGTACTATTACAGTATAGTTTCTTTATTTGGTCCTTTGTTCTTGGACATTTGGGTTGATTACAAACTCCAGCTATAGGAGCACTTTTCTCAGTAGAGTTTTGGGCAACAATCAAGGTAGTTAGCAAGAACTAGAATTGCTGCTTTTGGTATGGGTTTTTTTGCTTTGTTTGCTTTTGTTTTGTTTGGGGTCACATGTGGTGGTGCTCAGGGCTTATGCTGACATTGCACTAGGAATCAGTTCTTGTGCATCTCAGGTACCATATGGAGTGCCAAGTATTGAACTCTGATCTACATGTGCCTTACCTGCTACACTATCACTCCGTTACCTGAATTCTTAGTTTTATGAGGTGTCAACAGTTTCCAAAATGGTCAAATTAGTGATGTTCTCACCAGCAGTGGATGATAGCTACTTTTGCCTTAAATTCATGCCACCATATTTGCTTTTGCTCTTTTGATGGAAACAGATATCACTGTTGTGGAATGACATTTCATTTTCATGACTTCCATTTCCATTGTAATAAATATAGTAATATTGATATATTTTTACTAAGCAGTATCTTTTCTCAGAAGATTTTTTTTATTCATTCATACATTCTTATTTTTTTGATGGGAACTTTGATTTTGTCTTGTTAAGTTTAAAATTGCTTTATACATATATCTTGGACATTAACCCTTTGTCACATGAGTGGTTGGTAAATATTGTCTCCTACAGATTGTGGGTATATTTATTATTCTGGTTAACATTCTTTTTATGGACAAAAGCCTCTTAATTTTCTACAGTCCCAGTTGCTAATATTTGCTTCATTTCTTTTGCTTGCTTGGTTCACTTGATCACTTGATCACTTGAATCCCATTATTCATCGATTTGCTCGAGCGGGCACCAGTAACATTTCCATTGGACCCTGTCACGTTTCAATGTAGCCCAATGGCATCTGGTTTATTCAAGAATATGAAGAGCCTCAAACTGTTCCTTCAGGGTCTTGACAAGGAAGTCTGACCATCTTGTAGGTGGGCGGCCACGTGATCTTTTGACATCCCGTGGGATCCAGTCGGTAATGGCTCTAGTCCAGCGATTGTCTCCAAATTGCATTACATGTCCAGCCCATCTGATTTTCGATGCCTTGACAAAGGGACAGCGTCCCTGATGATGGAATAGCGACCGAGATCAGAACTCCGGATTCCTTCTCTCACTTGAGTGAGGCGTGATATTCCAAGCATAGCTCTTTCGATTCCTCTCTGGGAGACCCGAATAGCATTCTCATCCTGCTTTCGTAGGGCCCAGGTCTCTGAGGCGTATGTTCATGCAGGGAGAACGGTGGAGTCGAAGAGATGTGCCCGGAGCCGGAGGTTCTTTGATCTTTTAGCTATTTCTTCGATGCTGTTGAAGGCATTCCATGCTTCTCTCTTCCTCCTGCACAGCTCAGGTTTTAGGTTGTTCAACCAGCTTGCTTGGTTAATACCATTGAATGATTAAAGATGCCTTTAGACACAATATCATAAATTGAGTATTGAATATGATATTATGTTTTGTCTCTACTTTCCGCATTATAATTTTTGAATTCAGGTAGATATCACAGTCTTTAATACATTTTTTGGGACTTTTTTAAAGTGGGGGGCCACAATTGGCAATGCTCAGGAGTAATTTCTAGTTCTACTTCTGTCAGTGCTTGGGGAGTCATATGGAATGCTGGGATAGAACTCAGGTAGGGTGCATGAGAGGCAAATGCCCTACCTGCTGTACTATCACTCTGCTGCCTTAATCTTTCTTGAGTTGATTTGTGCATAGTGTGAGATAGAGGTCTAAGAGTTGCTTTTTAGTGTTTTTTTTTTGTGTGACTGAATACCTTTTCAGCACCATTAGTTGAAAAGTCTTAACTTGCTCCACTTCAGTTCTTTACTATTTTTAGAAAGATGAACTATTTGGAAAGGACTGGGAGTAGATCCTCTTTAAAGATTTGGTAGAATACACTGATGAATCCCTCTGGACCTGGACTTTGATGTTTAGGCAGACTTTATTACTGATTACATATCCTCAATGGTGTTTGGTTTGTTGAGGTATTCCAAATCTTCTTTTATGCAGCCTCCCGAGACTATAGGAATTTAGGAATTTGTCTATTTCTTCTAGGTTCTCTTGTTTCATGGCATACAGAATATCAAAGTAAGCTCTGATGATCTTTTGAATTCCTATGGTTTCTGTTGCGATGTTCCCTTTACATTTCCGATTCTATTTATTTGGGTTCTCTTTTTCCCTTTCCTTGTGAGTTTTACAAGTAATTTGTTAATCTTGTTTTATTTTTTCACAAAACCAGCTCTTGGTTTATTACTATTGCCCAAGCTTCAAGTGAGTTGAATTTTCAAAATAAAAAAAATATCTGAACAATCCTTAACAATATTACATTTGTTCACATATCCTACAATCTGTTAAAGTTCAAATTTCTTTCAATGATCCATTTTCAGATGATGCAGTTGACCTAAACAAACTGTCATGGGGGTGATTTGATGGAAAATGAGCTTTGAACTTAGACTCTTTATTTGTCTTAGTTATTTATTAGGTGAAGAAATTTAGACTCTCTACATTGCAGTCTCTTCAGTTCTAGATGGACAATGCTTCCATCTCAAATATTAACATAGACATTAGAACATGTTTAAGAGTTATTGAAAAACTATCAGAAACAATAAAATAGATAATTCATGCGATTATACTAGGTACTATTTTATTATCTTTTAATAGATAGATACAAAAGTATGTAGTGGTTTCAGAAGAAAACTTAAAACCCAGTAACTATCAATTCATCTTTTGGATGAGTTTTTGTACAGTTAGAGTTATCCTCATGGAAAAATTAGTTAAATTTCCTTTTTTTCTCCAGGCTATAAGCTTATTAGAAAAAAGATTAAATGAATAGCATTTATCTTGCTTCCTCAAGAGAATAATAAGTTATCTATTTTACTGACATCTAAATCATTGATATAGTGCCAGTATCTGTGGCAACTCACCCCAAATTCACAGAATGAAATTATATCCCCCAAGATGATGATATTAAAAAATAGCATTTTATGTGGTAATTAGGTCACAGTCATTGGGAAAGGATTAGTGACTTTTTAAGAGAGGCTAATTATTCATTCATCCATTACCCATCTGATAAAGTTTTACTTTCTAATTTATAAAAAGTCACTGGAAGAAAGTTACCAAAAAAAAATCCAAACCATCACAAAGTGGAAGAAGAAATAAATAGAAGCTTCCTTAAAGAAATTCAAATGGCCAAAAGAGACATAAAAATTGTGTTCATCACTAATTGGATGCAGGGAGATACAAATCAAAACAACAATAAGATATCGTCTCAGACCACAAAGACTTACAGATACATGGGGTAGAGCTGCTACTGGTTCTCCCTGTGCTCAACTGATATGAGGCTTCCGGGGTGTAAGTGGGTTTAGCTCTGGCCTGCCATCTCAATAGAGCCTTGCAGGAAGCCAGAGCAACCCCCACCATGAGGGCAGCCATTTTCAACATCAGGACTCCACAGCTTGTCAGAGCTCCACCCAAGAGAAAAGCCAATCTCTCCCGGCTGTGGCCACCGGTTCATCAGTAAATGCTCTATAATGAGAGCCTACTACTGAGAACACCCCACCTCGCACAGCAGAGCCTGGCAAGCTACCTGTATTGTATTTGATATGTCAAACCAGTAACAATTATAGACCTCATTCCCATGTCCTAAATGTATGGTTTGAGGCTCTTTGTGTTCCTGGAGTGAGCATATGCCCTTGGGCTACACTAGCATGGGACAGGGATGTATGGAGATGTTACTGGTGTCTGCTCAAGCAAATCAATGTACAACAGGAAGACAAATTACAAGTGATAAGTGACCACAAAGACTGGCACACATCCAAAAGAATAATAGCAACCGATAATGGCATATTTGTGGGAGGAAAGGACTCTCATTCATTACTGTTGGAAATATTGACTGGTGCAGTATTTTTGGAAAAACAATATGAACATTCCTCAAAAACTAGGAATTGAGTTTTCAATTGACTTGGCAATTCCACTCCTGGGAATATACCTTGGGGTATATCCAAAAACAGAGCAGAAATACCATCTGCACTTGTATGTTCTTTGCAGCATTGTTCATAGTAGACCGCATCCAGAACCAATCTCGGTTCCCAAGAACAGACTACTGGATAAATTCTGGTACATGTACACAATGGAATACTACACAGCTGTTAGGAAAAGTGAAGTAATGAAATTGTTCATAAATGGGTGGACATGAAGAGTATCATGTTGAGTGAAATGAGTCAGAGAGGGTTAGATATAGAATGAATACATTCATTTATCATGGCATAGTCTGGCTAGATGCCCGTGGTATATTCATTATGCCAAAAACAGTAATAATAATGGGCCTCATTCCCAACAAATTGAGAGGTTATAGGTGCCCACTTGAGAAAATCGATAAACAATGGGAAGACAAGTGACAAGTTATATTCTTTTGTATATTAAAAATAGTATGAGATTAATATCCTAGACAATGGAAAAATAGAGGCCAGGAGAATGGTCAATGGTTAGAATCTACCTCACATGAGCGGGAGTCATAGAGCACATTAGGTAGAGAGCGGGGGGCATCCAGTATGAAGAAAATTGTTGGAAATGGTCACATAGGACAATAACTGAGTGCTTAAAGTAGTTAAAGAGATATAGATGACAAACTTATTGCAAACCGCAATGACCAAAAGGGAGAGAGAAGGGGGAGATAAAGTGCCTGAAGCTGGTGATGTGGAGAGAGGAAACTAGAGACATTGGTACTGGCAAACGTAGACTAGTGGAGTATCTGGTGTGGGAAAGTGTATGACTGAAACCCAATCTTTAACAGCTTTATAAAGGTCTGTCTCAGGGTGATTCAGTAATAATAATAATAAAACAACAATATTATTATTATTACAACAACAACAAATAAAAGAGGTGCTGTATTTGCAAATGCCCAGTCCCTTATAAGAAGTTATCGTTTAAGAGAATATCAACTCGTTTTGTTTGTTTGCTTTGTTTTGTTTTGGGACCACAACCTGTGATAATCAGGGATTACTCTGGCTATGTGCTCAGGAATTACTCCTGGTAATGCTCAGGGAACTATATGGCATGCTGGGGATTAAACCATCGTTGGCCACATGCAAGGCAAGCACTAACTCTATAATCTCTCCAGGCGCCAGGAGTAAAACCAATCTTAACAGATATTGAACATGCCAACAGCTTGATCTTGGACTTTCTAGTGTCAGGAACAATGAGAATATATTTCTGTCCATATAAACCCACTCCAATTGTGGTATATTTTGTGAAAAGCCAAAGTAAAATTCAACAGCTTTCCTTTCCTCATAGTGTTTAGAGATCCTTCCCCCACTCCTCACCACTCAATTCACAGATTTTTAAAACCTTGGACAGTTAAAATCTTTGACAGGGTAAATTTCCCCTGGGGTTGCTATGCGAATATAGGACTACTATAAAACATGGAATAAAGGAACAGGAACCTGCTGAACCTTTGTTTTTTGTCTTCCTAAAGTAAATAATTGAGGCAGTTGATTCAGTTCCAGAATGAAGTAGACATATTGTCACAAGTGGATTACTGAAGAAACTCTATTCTCAGATTGAAATATGTTCCTAAGTCATGGAGTTACAGAGCAGGTGACCTAAAGAGAAATGCATGCCTCAAAAATGTTTTAAGGCTGTGTTTTGTTTCTTATGACTTGCTAGATTCTAAATCTCAGCCACTCCTTTCACTTGCATACTTTCCTCTTGAGGACTGCCTTTATGTTAGTCTGAGCAATGTAATGCCATTTTTAATTAAAAATAAAATGTGTTTATTTAGACGCTCTGAAGTTGCAGTTATTGCTAATTGGATTTCAGGCATACAATGTTTCAACATCAATCCCTTTCTTCAACAAATAATCTCCACATCCATTTACCTCCTTCCCACCCGTCAGCTTCTAGTCAAAGTGCTTTAGTAATTTTCAGTACCATTTCTGAGAGAAGTGCATCATAACATTTTATATCATTTTACCACTTTTCAGTACCATCCCCTCTTCCATATTGAATGCATTTTTCCAACATAAGTGTTGTCCCCGATCCCTTATCCAATCACCTCAAGTGGTATGTTTCTTACTACCTGTTCTCATTTTCTTTGTTTCCATTATTTTTGGGTCTTCATTATTTCACTGTTATTTTTTCTAGAGAGCTCACATAAGAGAGAAACAATTCTGCAGTCTCTTTCCCTTTGGCTAACTTTATTCAGCTTGATACTCTCCTGGACCCTACATGTGGCAGCAAATGCATAGCATTATTCTTTTTATAACTGAGTAGCATTCCATTCCGTAAATGACCATAGTTTATTCTGTCATCTATTCTTGGACACTTGTCTCCATTTTTGTGCTATTGTAGATAGTGCTACAAATAACTTTTCTTCATTTTGTTTTTGGACCTTTGGGATATTCCAAGAAGTAGAGTTACTGCATCAAATGAAAGTTTAATTTCTAGTTGTTTTTTTTTAGGAATATCCATATTGTTTTCCAGAAAGATTGGACCAGTCAACATTCCTACCAGCAATGAATCAGAGTTTCTTCCTTCCTGCACCCATGACAGTACAGTTTTATACTTAAATGACTTGTAGGGCCTCTCACTCTAGTGACAATGAATTTATGCACTTGCACAGAGAAACTGAGTTTCCTTAACAGTCTAGAATCTCTAGTAGAAGTTCATATCTTTGAACTGCAACCATTTATAGTTACCTGTGCAGGTGTGGCTCAAGTAAGATACTGAGAACAATAATTTGTGACTATTAGATCAAGTAGTTATGGCTGCATCAGGGGTGTGTCTCATACAGAGCTAGGGAACCAAATGCTGCAGCTTGAGTAAGACACTAGCCTTGCAAATGGTTATCCTGAGTACTATATGTTCCCCAGTGTTCTCTAAGTGCAGAGTCTTGAGAAAGTGATAAGTACCACTGTAAGTAGCAAAAGGAAAACAAAGGAAGGTATCTCATTTTACACCCATGACACCTATTAACCAAATATCTAGGCAATAGATATTCAATGGAGAAAGTTATCAGCAAATGGTTAGCGAAAAGTCATAAGCAGAAGTATAATCGTGTAACTTAGCTATTAAAAAAGAGATGTTACATGTCCTTCCTTCCTAGCATTTATGTATAGACTATATATTATGTGGAATCTGAAATGTTGTCAAAGTTCTTATACTTCTAACATTATACTACTAAAATAATTCAGATTGCTCATTATCTTCGACAACAGAAAGTATAGCCTACTAGAAAACCACAGCTATTAATATAGCATGAAATACTTCTCTTCTCCTGATGATTTCCTGTCTTAAAAACTATTTTTATATAACCTGGCAGAATTCCTTTACATTAAAGCATTCTGAATTTAAAATGATGCTTGCTTTCTAAAACTCCCTCTTTTCTAGATTTCAACATTTCCAAAGAAATTAATTTCTTTTATTATTTCATTTATTTGAACATTATTGTCTTTCATCCTTTGATTCATTGACTTTAATATCACACTAATTCCATCTATAGTATCTAAAATAGGGTGTTTATGCTAATGTACTTTAAAACTCCTTCATAGCTTATTGATTTAACTAAAGTCGAATGTTAACCTCAAACTAGATCTTTTACTATTTTGCACTTTCCTTCTATTGCTAAAGTCAGTACCTTTTAATGTTTTTTATTTAGCAGGTAACTTATTCTTCTGTTTTCTGCCCCAGAGATGATATGGAAAAAAGCAGAGATATAAACTAAGTCTTCTCAATTATAAATCAACTTTCTGGAAAATGAAAATTTCAATGCTTAACTAGTTTCTTCGCCAAATGATTGGAATATAGGCAAAGACACAGGCAATGAATTACAGTTTAATATGACTAAACTGTGATTATATATGTTCTCCGTATAATATGTATATAGTCATACTAAAGTATATATATTACATATTATAGGTTTTGACTAAATTGTGTGATTATATAGATTATAGACACATGCAATTAATAATAATTTAATATGACTAAATGTTTATTATAGTTTAATATGAATAAATTATATAGATTCTTAGAGAGAAGAAATTTATAGAGAGCACAGTGAATAGATTATTTGTACCTTTTAATTTCTCATCCTGTAACATAAGCGAATATTACTAAGCACCAAAGTCAAATGGTTGCATTTTAAAGAGAAGATCATTGAGGGATTGGAGAAATAGTATAGGCAGTAAAGCACGTGCCTTATACATAGCTGACCTTGTGTATTAATTACTACCACTTTGTATTACAGTTTGAGTTGAGGAAGATGATACCTCCCATTTTCTTTTTCTCAAGGATTGCTTTAGGTGTTCATGGAGGTTTATTTTTCCATATGAATTTCAGAAGTGTTTGGTCAATTTCTTTGAAAAATGTCATGGGTATCCTTATAGGAACTGCACTGAACCTGTATAATGTTTTGGACAATGTTGACACTCCTAACCCATGATCAGGAATCTGTCTCCAATTCCTCATGTCCCTTTCATTTCTTGAAATAGCATTTTGTAGTTTTCTTTGTACAGATCCTTTACAATCCTTAGTTAAGCTGATTCCAAGGTACTTGATTTTCTGAGGTAGAGTTGTAAACTGAAATGTTTTTTTTAAATATCCCTTCCTTCTCTTTCATTACCTGCATATAGCAAAGCCATGGACTTTTGGGTGTTGTTATTGTAGACTGCTACTCTACCATACATATCTGTTATTTCTAGAAGCCCTTTGGTAGAGACTTTAGGGTTCTCTAAGTATATTATCATGCTATCTGAAAATAGTGATAGTTTGACTGCATTTCCTATCTTGATGCCCTTAATATCTTTTCTTACCTAATTGCTATGGCAAGTAATTCCAGTACTATATTGAATAGTATATATATATATATATATATATATATATATATATATATACTATTATAGTACAGTTTTATATACATACATACACACACACATATATATATATATATACACACACACACACATATATATATATATATATATATATATATATATATATATATATATATATATATATATACTTAAATGGGAGAGCAAGGAACAGCTCTGCCTCATGTCTGAGAGACTCTGGACCAGCATACCTGGGCGGATTGAGGAAAAAGCTGCTGAAGGCTGGGTGTTGATGATTTGGGCTGTGATGGGCTGGTCTGCTGGGTGGAGTTGGAGAGGAAGTCCACATGTGGAAAATGCGGCGCCCGTGGAGTGAGGGTGGTGGTCTGGGCTTGTTGTGAGGCTCTGCCGAGGTGGTGGGCCAGGGCTAGAACCCACCATGCCTCCCTGTGCACAGCCATTCATGAGGCAGTCGGGAGGCATGGTGGGTTCTAGCCCTGGCCCACCACCTCGGCAGAGCCTCACAACAAGCCAGACCACCCCCCTCACTCCACGGGCGCCGACATTTTCCACATGTGGACTCCCCTCTCGTCAGAACTCCACCCAGCAGACCAGCCCATCACAGCCCGGCTTGCGTGGCCAAGCGGCCGCGCGGTTCATCAATAAATGCTTTATTTGGAGGTGTTTAAAAGAGTTTGCCTCCCGCTCGGCAAGCCTGGCAAGCTTCTCGTGTTGCGTTTGATATGCCAAATTCCAGTAACTATTACATTAGGTCACTCCCATGACCTAATATAATGGTTTGAGGCTCTTTATGTTCCTGTAGCAAGCCGATGCCCCTGGACTCTACTGGCATGAGACAGGACATATGGAGATATTACTGGTGCCCGCTCTAGCAAATAGATGATCAACGGGAAGATCGTGATCGTGATCATGATACTTAAATGATGAAGTAGGCAACATTGTCTTGACCCCCACCTAAGTGAGAAGATGCTTAGGTTTTCCCCATGAGAATAATGCTTGCTGTGCACTGTGTTAGATGATTTGACTATATTGAGAAAAACTACTTCAACTCTCACTTTGTTAAGAGTTTTTATATGAATCAGTGCTGGATCTTGTCAAAGCATTTGACAAGGAGACAGAAAGTGAGAAAGACTGAAGAAAATTGCTGCTGTAGAGGCAGGCTGTGGGGTGTCAGTGGAGGGAAATGGGACAATTGGTATTGGGAAATGTGCACTGGTTGAGGGCTGGGACACTCTATGACTTAAGCCCAAGCATGAACAGCTTTGTAATGGTCTATTGCATGTTGATTCATAAAAAAAATAAAATAAAGTAGCTGACCTGTGTTCTCTCCCCAGGACTTTAATGGTTAATTATGCACTACCAGGAGTGATTCCTTAGTACAGTGTCCAGAGTAGGCTCTGAACACTGTTTGGTGTGACCTCTGCAATGCCATTTCCCTAAAAGAAGAAGGAAAAAGACCATTGTTAATAAACTGTGGGACATGTTACAGAAAATAAAACAGAGAGAAATTAAAGCAAAAAGGTTTGATATTGCTGCAACAATCCAAGTGTGAAATTCTAAGTTTTATCTCAGATAGTAAATGTGGCAATGAAAAAGAGCACAAATCTTAGAGGAATAAAGTAGACTCAGGATGATTTAGTAACAGATAATATACTTTATTACCATAAAGGAAAGAAATAAATATAGGATGGGGTTTCCGGATTGATGAACCTAATAGATTATGAAAATTCTGATCTGAAAGATGTGGGAATTATGTAATTTTTTTTGCTCTAAATAATCACAGTACTGATGCTACTAGATCATAAAATTATATATATATTACTTATATGTATATATAAAAATTTAGATAACTAGAGAGAGGAAGATAGGATTGTTTATAACAAAACCTTTAGGATAAACAGATATTATATAAGGAGAAAAATACAATAAATTCATGTGTATTATACAATCAGTAATGAATTGCTCTGAAGAGTAAAAGTTGATATGTCATTGCTTTCCTTCATTGTTTCACTACTGTCAGTGTTTCAATTACCAAAAATTCAATGAAATCTTTCTGGATAGGAACACTACTTCTTAACTCAATGCTTACCTATTCAGCTATAAAGATAACAAGTTTTTGAGGAAAGTTATTGAAGATAAAGTTACCATATCAAATTTAAAACTTCTTGTCTACCTCCATGCTTTACTTTTATAATATCTATGTCATCTTCTTTAAAAAACATTTTGATTTGTGAATTAGATAGCTTTAGGTCTAGATCTATTGCCTTTAAAAATCTTCCTTTTGTCCATTCTGACTTAGGGTAACACAGAAAGAAAACATGTGTCTTATGTATATATATAATGTTTTTTCTTTTTATTTTTTGTGTCACACTTGACAATCCTCAGGGGTTACTCCTGGCTCTGTACTAAGGAATTACTCTTGGCACTGCTAGGAGGAATATATGGGATCCCAGGGATGGAACCCGGTTGGCCGCGTGCAAGACAAATGCTCTATCTGCTGGACTATCGCTCCAGACCCTATATATTTAACATTAACAATAATTTTTGCTTTTGTTTTTGAGCTGACCTCGTCAGAGCTCCACCCAGCAGAAAAGCTGATCTTTTCCCAATTCATCAATACATGCAAGAGATAAGGGGCTATTACAAGAGTATCCCACCGCACAGCAGAGACTGGCAAGCTACCCGTCTATTATTTGATATGCCAAAAACCAATAATAATTATAGACCTCATTCCCATGACCTGAAGGAATGGTGTGAGGCTTTTCATTTTCCCTGACTGAGCAGTTGCCCTTGGACTAACTAGCATGTAACAGGATGTATGGAGATGTTACTGTTGCCCACTCAAGCAAATCGATGAACAAGAGATACAAGTGAAGTGAAGGTTTTGAGCCAACCTGTGGCCATCAGGGCTTACTCCTGGTTGCTCACTCAGGAATTACTCCATATAGTGTTTGGGGGTTCATACAAGGTGCCAAATTCGAACCCAGGGCTGCTGCATGCAAGGTAAGTGTCATACCCTCTGTACTGCTGCTCCTGCCACAACAAAAGGCACACAACAACTCAGTTTATACTTCTACTCATTTTAAGAGTTTTTTCTTGAATTAAAAAAATATTATTTGCATGTGGGAGGATTGGGACCATACCTTGTGTTGCACAGGGTGATTCCTGCTATATGTTCAGGAGTTAACCCTGACAGTTCTCCAGAAACCAGATGTAGTATGGCAGATTAAACTAATACTGGCTTCTTTGGCTGCATGCAGTCAGTGACTAATTTCCCTTACTTTCTCTTGGACCCTAGACTTTTTTTTACATGTATTTTATTTGAAATATATTTTAACATTTATTAACAGTTTACCAATCTCTTTGTAACTAGAAGAATTTTGATGCCTATACAGCATTTTAAAACAGGAAATTTATTTTATATACTTTAATAAAAACAAAATATGCTTTATTATCAAAAATAAAGGAGCAAAATTCTGGAACTACAGAGAGAGCTCAGAGAGTAGGATGCTTTCCATGCACATGATGCCCA
Organism: Cryptotis parvus; assembly: GCA_021461705.1. Lineage (NCBI taxonomy): Eukaryota > Metazoa > Chordata > Mammalia > Eulipotyphla > Soricidae > Cryptotis > Cryptotis parvus. The sequence goes on along the minus strand of JAJIBD010002128.1, from coordinate 224,245 downwards.
CTGGTTCAGGCCTTAGCACCACCAGGAGAGGGCGCCAAGCACAGAGATAGGAGTAAGTCCTAGCTGGCCCCCAATAAAATAAATCACTTGATCACTTGATCACTTGAATTCCGTTATTCATTGATTTGCTCGAGCGGGCGCCAGTAACATTTCCATTGGACCCTATCACGTGCCAATGTAGCCCAAAGGCATCTGGTTGATTCAGAAATATGAAGAGCCTCAAACTGTTCCTTCAGGGTCTTGACAAAGAAGTGAGACCATCTTGTAGGTGGGCGGCCACGTGATCTTTTGACATCCCTTGGGATCCAGTCGGTAACGGCTCTAGTCCAGCGGTTGTCTCCAAATTGCATTACATGTCCAGCCCATCTGATTTTCAAGTTAAAAAGCAGTCCAAAGTCCAGAGAGGCAGGAAAGGGATTAAACAGCTTTCCTGGGGCTGGAGCGATAGCACAGTGGGGAGGGCATTTGCCTTGCACAGGGACTACCCAGGTTCCATCCCAGGCATCCTATACGGTCCCTGAGCACCGCCAGGAGTAATTCCTGAGTGCACAGTTGGGAGTAACCCCAAAAAAAAAAATAAACAGCTTTCCTTGCACACAGTCCAATCCCTATTTATCCCTGAATCCATCTCCTGAGCATCACATTCAGTGATTCCTGAGCACAGAGGCAGGAGTAAGTCCTTGGCACAGTCTGGTGTGACACAGTACCAATTAAAAAAATAATCAGCACTCCAAATACCAATTTTTTTAGAATATCCATGTTAACATTTTACTAAACAATATTTCAGGCATGTAAGTATGTCAGTGTATATGTATGATGTGTGTGTGAGGGGCTAGGAGGGAGAAGAGAGAAATCTATATATGTAGTTTTATACTGTGGAGTTTCACTGTACTTAAAGTTGAATATTTTATTAAAAAGGAATTTTCTATTTCCATGCTTGTATAATCTTTTCTTGTTTAGACATACATAATTTTATTTCACCATTGCCATTTAATAAATTTGAGTTTATTTAATTTTTATAGCAATATAAAAAGTGATTCAGTGTTAATCTTTGCTGCTTGCTTATCTCCTTAATGGAAACCATTTTATGCTTATAACCAAAATAATAGCAGGAAAGCTGCATCAATCTACCCTTTCACCAATAGCATATAGAGCTGCTTCTTTCAATATCCTTATGCTAATGTGATCTTTTATTTTGCTAATATTTTATATAGAAGGCATATTGTTAGTTTACACTGTTGCTTAGAACAATATTCCTAGCTTCCTTCTATGAAAGAGGATAACACCATTCCATTTTAATATTGCTTGTATTTTTTGTCTCCCCAACACAAAATTTATAAACTATAAACATGTAATTCTGTTTTCTATTATCTGTAGTTGAATTCAAGAGTAAAATGTTGAATATATTTTTAAAGAATAGAAACAGACATCTTCCATTAAAATAATAATAATTGGGGCTGGAGCGATGGCACAGAGGGTAGAACATTTGCTTTGCATGCAGCTGACCCGGGTTAGATCCTCAGCAGCCTATATGGTCCCCAGAGCAATGCCAGGAGTAATTCCTGAGTGAAGAGTGAGTAGTAGCCCCTGAGCATCGCAGGGTGTGACCCAAAAACAAACAAAACATAAATAAATAAATAAATAAATAAATAAAAAAATGCGTTCTCTTTTCCCAGAGCTCATCACATACTAAAAATGCTCATTTTTTGTTTGTACTTCAGATTACTATACCTTTTTTTTTGGGGGATGGGAAACTTGTCTCTCAAATTTGCCCAGGATACTCTCAGCTGATTTCACCAACCAGTTCAGTGATTCAATGCAAGCCCTCTATCCCGTGGTGCTCCTGCCCTTTGCTAGCTAGGACTAATTACCAGGGCCACCCGTGCAGTGTTTGAGGGACTTCAGGGCTGCACCAACACTACTTTTATGATGACAGGGATCAAACCAGTTTTGTAACTTAAAAGACATGAACCTTAATTCCTCAACTATCTTACCACACATAATTCTTTGAAATCAGTTTGATAAACACACACACATTTTAAATATGAGTTTTGGTCCATAACCCAGCAATGCTTGGGGGTTACCTCTAACTCTGCACTCAGGGATTACTCTTATCAGTGCATGGGGACCATATTGGATGCTGGAGATGGAACCTGTGTCAGCCAAATGCAAGACAAGAGCCCTACCTCCTTTATTATCTCTCTGGCTCCAAGAAGCACATATTTTTATTATGTGTTCTTAGAACATCTGAAATTCTGAACTGGTATCCTTCAGCTCTTAGGGTTTGTTCTTTGTGTTTTTCTAATAACCTCTTCCTCGTATTCTTATGGATTATCTTTTGATCTTTTGATTAAGTTTCACATAATCCCATTCCAATTTTATTTGGAGTTGCAACCTATCTAGAAAACATTTAGTGAAACTTGATGTGTTTATTACTTGGCTCTTTTCTATGACAATGGCTCCTGTCTATAGTTTGGAAATTCCATTTCAAGACACAAAGTTAATTTGCACTTGTCTCTAGAGAATGTTATAGTTTTCTTTATATAGCCTGGATATTCTCTTAAAATCTGTACTTAGATATATTATTTTTGTTGCGTCTCATCACTTGATCACTTGAATCCCGTTATTCATCGATTTGCTCGAGCGGGCGCCAGTAACATTTCCATTGGACCCTATCACGTGCCAATGGAGCCCAATGGCATCTGGTTGATTCAGGAATATGAAGAGCCTAAAACCATTCCTTCAGGGTCTTAACAAGGAAGTCTGACCATCTTGTAGGTGGGCGGCCACGTGATCTTTTGACATCCCGTGGGATCCAGTCGATAACGGCTCTAGTCCAGCGGTTGTCTCCAAATCGCTTTACATGTCCAGCCCATCTGATTTTTGATGCCTTGGCAAACGAGACAGCGTCCCTGATTCTGGAATAGCGACGGAGGGTCAGAACTCTGGATTCCTTCACTCACTTGAGTGAGGCGTGATATTCCAAGCATAGCTCTTTCGATGCCTCTCTGGGAGACCCGAATAGCATTCTCATCCTGCTTTCGTAGGGCCCAGGTCTCTGAGGCGTATGTTAATGCAGGGAGAATGGTGGAGTCAAAGAGATGTGCCCGGAGCCGGAGGTTCTTTGTCCTTTTAGCTATTTCTTCGATGCCTTTGAAGGCATTCCATGCTGCTCTCTTCCTCCTGCGCAGCTCAGGTTTTAGGTCGTTCATCATGTTGACTTCTCGACCTAGGTACACATAACTGCTGCATTCAGAGATGTTTGTTCCATTGAGAGTGAATGGGGCCTCTGCCTCTGGAACTAGTTCATTTCTCATGAACATAGTTTTCTTCAGATTCAGCTGTAGACCTGCCTTTCCACATTCTCGGTCAAAGTCAGCCAGCATTTGTGCCACTTGGCTAATGTTTGGTGTTATTAGAACGATGTCATCAGCGAAGCGGAGGTGGTGTAGTTGCCGACCATCAATCTTCACTCCCATTCCTTCCCATTCTAATTGTCTCATGATGTTCTCGAGGGTGGCACTGAAGAGTTTTGGTGAGATGGTATCACCCTGTCGAACCCCTCTTTTGACATCAATGATCACTTCTTTGTAGAATGGTGAGATCCTGGTGTTGAATCCGGAATACAGCTCACGAAGGATCTTGATGTATTGGGTTTGAACACCCTGTTTGACTAGGGCTTCGATGACTGCTTCAGTCTCCACAGAATCAAAGGCTTTCTGTAAATCAATGAACGTGAGACACAGCGGCATCTTGTACTCCCTACAAACCTCAATGAGCTTGGTTACTGTGTGGATATGGTCGATTGTGCTGAATCCTTTCCGGAAACCTGCTTGCTCGCATGGTTGTCCTTCATCTAGTGTTCTGCTAATCCTGTTCAGGATGACTCGTGTAAACAGCTTGTAGATGACAGACAACAGGCAGATGGGGTGATAGTTGCTGATGTCGTAAATGTCTCCCTTCTTGAACAGTAGAACTGTCCTGCTGGTTTTCCATTGGGAGGGCACCTTGCATTCAGACAGGTAGCGTGTGAAGAGCCGAGCTAGTGTATTGATTAGTACCAATGGCAGATTCTTCAGGTGTTCGGGTCTGACTTTGTCTGGGCCTGGTACTGCTCCCTTCTTTACCGACGAGATGGCATGTCGGATTTCAGAAGGGAGAACGTTGGGAATGACATATCCATCCTGTGGAATTTGGTATGTGGGCAGGTGGATGTGGCTATCAAAGAGATTTGAGAGATTTGAGTAGAAGTCTTGGATAATCTTCTCCATTGCCTTTCTGGACGATGTGATAGATCCATCAGGGCGTCGGAGGGCAATCATCTTGGTCTTATAGTTGGCGAAGGACAGGCGGGCAGTGCGAATACTTTTCCCGGCTTCTGCTGCATCTTCCAGTATTTCTGCTCTTCTGTCTTTGAGGTCTGCTTTAATCGCTTCTCTGCACTGTTTAGCAAGCTTGGACGTTAGCATTTGGTCTCCTGAGGCTCGCGCCTTGCCACGTTGGTGAATGAGCTCAAGAGTTTCTGAAGACAAGCGTCCTTTTGTGTCTTTCTCTCTCTCGGCATTTTTCGCACAATCATGGAGGTGCTGAACCAGTCGGTTGTATTCTTCATCGATGTCATCAATGATGGTATCTTCCCATGTTGCTGCAATGGTGCCAAAGAGTTCCCAGTTGGTGGTCGTTCTGGGAGTTCTCTTCTTAAACATTGCAGCTTTTTCTCCCCGTTGCGGGAAGTAGAATTTTGCACGAAGGAGACGGTGGTCCGATCCTGTCTGGAATTTGGGGACGACAGCAACATCGGTCAGACAAAACCGTCTATTGAAGATGATGTGGTCAATTTCATTGTGGAACTGTCCGCCAGGAGATTCCCATGTCCAACGTTTCGCTTCAGCCTTCTGAAACTGTGAGTTCCCATGAATAGTCTTGGTGGACATGATGAACTCCAGATAGTCTCTCACCCTGTTCGTTCCATTCTAGGCCATGGGTCCCGATGTGGAGTTCTTCAGCCGATCTTCTCGGTCCTATCTTGGCATTAAAATCACCGACTATGATCTTGTAGAAGGTGTGATCTTTTTTTATAGAACTCCTCAATTCCATGTAGAATTTCTCAATTTCATCTTCTTTGTATGTGGATGTTGGTGCATAGACAATGAAGATAGAAATTGCTTGGCAGTGGGCCACATCTCCTCAAGTGTAATCGTCCTATTCGGTTTGTTAGGCATTCAAAGGAATCAATGTTGACAGCCATGTTCGTGTTGACAAGGACACCAACGCCACCGACGCCTCTTTCATCGCATGTTCCAAGGAACAATTCTTCTCTGGTGTCAAATACAGCATGATGCGACTGACGCCTCTTCGTCTCAGTCAGACCAATGATGTCGTACTTGGTCTTTTTGCGCTTGCACCATCAGATCCTCAATATATGCTTCCGATGCCAGCGTACGTGCATTGAAAGTACAGACAGTCATTTTAGTCCTTCTTCGTTTTGGCAGCCTAGGACAGCCGTGAAATTTTATCAGGCACTGCTTGTTTGCCTTTCTTACTGCTGCCGTATTAAGGGCTCTTTCGGGGTCCGGAAAATAAACATTTTTGTTACTGGATTTGGCATATCGAACATGCATCGGACAGCTTGCCAGGCTCTGCCATGCGGGCGCTATATTCTCATATTTGTTGCCTCATATATGGTTTATTTTACAGTATGTTTATAATAGGTATTTGAAGTATTAATGCAGTAGAAGTTATCAAAAATTTACTATTATGACATAAAACAGGAAATAAAATAAACATTAATAATAAAATGTTCATATATGGATACTAGCCTAAAATAAACAAAATCAATTATATTTCCAAATTTAAAAATTGTTCTTATTCTAAAGCTAAGAGAATTAAGAGAAATAGACAAGACATAGTACTACCTTGCTCACAACCAAGCAGCTGAACATGGTTCAGCTCCTGGCATTCCATATGGTCCCCAGAGCAGCACTAGGACTGATCCCTGAGTGCAGAGCCAGGACTAGGCCCTAATTATCACCAGGTGTGAACACTTCCTAAAAAAATTACCAAGAACAAAACGTTCATAATTTAATAAATGAACTTATTTGTCCTTATATTAAAACATTTTTTGAAGTTTGGCTGACTAATCTTTACAAACTTTTAATATGGTGATTCTCTTTTTAAGAAAGAAAAGTTGCTTTTTTTTTCTCAACTTATTTAAATAAACTAGGATTAACACTCCAGTAGTAAATGAGAAATAAATGTGTATGTTCAATCAATATGCCTACACTCCAGAATGCAATTACTAGGAACTCTGATATGCTTTTATGAGGAAAATTAATAAATCTCATAGATGTATCTCTAAGGCTTTATGTTGTTTTTCTTGTCTTTTTCTTCACGTTTCTTTTCCTTCTTTCTTTCTTTCTTCTCTCTTTCTCTTTCTCTCTCTCTCTCTTTCTTTCTTTCTTTTCTTCTCTCTTTCTTTCTTTCTTTCTTTCTTTCTTTCTTTCTTTCTTTCTTTCTCTTTCTTTCTTTCTTTCTTTCTTTCTTTCTTTCTTTCTTTCTTTCTCTCTTTCTTTCTTTCTTTCTTTCTCTCTCTCTTTCTCTTTCTTTCTTACTCTCTTTTTACTTTCTTTCATCATAAATGCTTTATATAATCAGGCAAAGCTATCCTGCTAAGCCATTAAGGAAAGAGGTAGAACATTTAAACTGAGTAAAATTTCCCAAGGTGTTTGTAAGCCAAACTATTGTTTCTAGGAGAATATGATTACTAGCAAACGCATTCACAATTGTTTGGGGAAAGCCCAAGTAAGAAAAAAACCTAAATTTTAGCCTTCCCAGTAGTTCTAAAATGACTATAAGTTTAATATGTTATAGGACTTCTGGGTACTGATTGCAGAAATGATTATACTTTTTTGATAGAATTTTATACCCTATTTTATCTCAGAAAAATATAAACTATAACTCCTACACTGTTGCATTTGCTATGATGTGAATGAATCTTCCTGTGTTATTTTCACTAATCATTTTTATTCCCCCATCTGTGCAAAAAGATACTTGCTATTACCAACTAACCATCTGCACATTTATGGAAAGGCTGCATAACATCTCCTGTGAAAGTGGCCATGCCCCTTCTAATCACAAACCGGATTCTTGCAAAGCAGAAACTATGTTGATACTTTTAATATATTTCAATGTTTCTTCTTGCTTTAAGGAGACATGACAGAGTGATGTCAAATTATCAAGTTTCACAATATATCCATCACCTGCAGTATTTCAATGTTACATTTCTTTAACTTTGAAGGAGAAAATTTTTAAAAGCTAATACAATATATCTGAAGCATTATTTTCAAAATTCTAAAATTTGAAAAATGTGCTACATTTATAGTTCTGTTTCATAATATTTTCTTAGAAGATTATAAAAATAAACCTTTACCAACTCCTCATATAGAAGGTCTACTTTCTTTACCACAGATGCTATTCTCTGGGAACTTTGTATCTTTTCTAGCACATTACACTGCTATTCATTTTTGAATGAAGGAAGAACTAAATTCCTGATTGAAAAATCACTATATTGTGCTCTAATTTTTTAGAAACTTCTGAGAAACTATCTGCAAACCATATCTTTTATTTTTGCTTTCATTCCAACCTTTACCAATCAAAACCCATTCCCACCTTCAAATGCAGACTTCCTTCTCTATCAGATTTTGAACGTTTTTATCTTTCTACTCCTTCTTGTGTCTTTTGAAATATCTCAATATACTTGAGAACCAAAATCACATATTTCACTAATTTTCAAACATATTTTAGTTTCTAAAATTGTCTTTAATGGGATTTACTCAACAGGCTGCATATTTTAACAATCAGCTGCTGTGCTTTCTTGATTGTGCTGCATATTTGAATACTTAAAGTTTTATGTGTTTTTGATTGAGACTCATACTTTAATGAACCACACAAATTGCATCTCTGCAGAGAAGACTTGTCAGAAACAGAACTTTTAGAATTGTTTATAAAGCAGTCTCAGTTTGTCCATGCCTGTTTCTGAGTGTGTGTGTGTGTTGTGTGTGTGTGTGTGTGTGTGTGTGTGTGTGAGTGAGAGAGAGAGAGAGAGAGAGAGGGAAGCTGCAGTTTACAACAAAGAAAATGTGTTCCTTTAGTTTTAATAAAACAGGCATTATTCAAATTCTCAGTTCAGGTTAGGCTTAAATGCAAGTTTGCTTTCATTAAAAGAATTACCTAAAAATCCATTCATTTAAAGTATCTCTAAATGAAACTTTGTGCTTAAGTTACCAGATGCCCTGCATTTATAAAGATGTGCAGAATTCAGAAGGCTAATATTTGGAGACAGTTTCATTGTTCTTTTCTACAAATCTATGAACAGCATGCTAACCTGTTAGTGATAGGTCTACCTTCCCTTCCCTTTTCAATAATACAGTCCCTTCCTTTCCCTTCCCATCCCTTTTCGATACTATGATCAGAATTCAAATCTAATGGTCATTTTCAGGCAATATAATCTCTAGTCTAAATCTAATAAGCAGCTTTATCTTATAATTAATATATGATTTCTATATTCTCTACCAGTCCAGAAATCAGCGATAAAAGAAATTACTCTTTCATAAATCTCCTTTCTTCTCTCTTGGCTATTATTAGAATTTTAAAAGTGACAAAATTGTTTCAACCACTGGACCCACCAATTAATCTCTCTTGGTGGTTTTCCTATTGCCACAGGTGTCTAAATGTTCAAACATAGTTTCTCTGGAACCCCTCTCTTCTTTCCTTTCTACAGATTCATCTGTGGTTTATTCACCTATATTTATTGCCCTACTGCTGACCCTGTTTGCACAGAAATTAACTTGCTGTCTCCTCACAATGGTCCTTCAGGTCTACCCTCTGGCAATACATCCCTCTTAAACTCTCAATTGAAATCTCTTTTAGTCCTTTCAAAATACTTTCATCCAGAATGCACAAAAGCCCTGGTTGCTCCCTGTAGTTTAGGTCCATCATCAAGTTGAAGAGATTTTTTTTTTTTGCCAAGTTAAAAATTCTCTGGATTAGAGTGAGTTCTTGGGGTCAAGCACGTGTAACCCCAGGGTAGCTCAATGTCTTTTCCAGCTAAACAATGATTATTTTCTGAGCTGTTAGAACTAATAGAACTAAACCTAGAATTCTGAACAACAGGAAAAATATTAATTGGCATCCTGTTAAACACCGATTTTACAAGCAATATCATCTAGTATATGTCAGTGTAATCAAACATCTTTTTCTTTTTTAATTCCCCTGTATCTTTCCCAATGCCTCACTTTCCCCAAATCAGTAATTCTAGTCTGGTTCAGGATCACTGTCACTGTCACTGTCTTCCCGTTCATCATCGATTTGCTCGAGCGGGCACCAGTAATATCTCCATATGACCTGTCTCATGCAAGTAGAGCCCAAGGGCACCTGCTTGCTCCAGGAACATAAAGGGCCTCAATCCATTCCATCAGGTCATGGTAATGAGGTCTATAATTGTTACTGGTATCTGGCATATCAAATACGACACGGGTAGCTTGCCAGGCTCTGCCATGCGGGTAGCATACTCTTTTAGTCATCTCAAAATCCAACATTTATTGATGAACCGCGCAGCCACAAGCGGCGCGCAATCCAGGCTGTGATAGGCTGGTCTGCTGGGTGGAGTTCTAATGAGGGGGAAGTCTGGATGTGGAAAATGTAGGTCCTCATTGAGTGGAGGGTCGTCTGGCTTGTTGTGAGGCTCTGCTGGGGTATTTTATTAAAATATCCTGGTTCAGGATATTTTATTATAATTATATAATCATACAGGTATACAGGTTCTTAATGCTGTGTACATTAATTTTGGATTTGGGATACTTGATAGTGCTGCTCAGAGCTTACTCCTGGCTCTCAGTATACAGGAATAACTCTTGGTAGTCTGAAATACCATCAGTGGGATCAAATGTACTTGGAGTCAAGGACAAGCAAGTCGAGATCCCACTTGGTATACTACTGCTCCTGTTCCAAATTCATTTTTTTAAATTGTTGCGTTATTTAGTTATCTGCATCCTGGTTTCCTCATATGAGAATATACTTTGTAAGTGTCTCCCAGTTAGATAATAAAGAATTAGTTGTTTCTCAAGTTTCTATAGGAAACCATATTCAGATAGTTTTTAGTTGAAAGGTATTCCATTTTTTCTTACACTATAATGTTTAATAAGAATTTACTGTTTTTTTATGTGATAGGCTTTCCAGACATATGAAGTCAATTTTCGATTTAATTTATTTTCCAATTAAAGACTATAAAACTTAATATACCCACCAACAATGTAAGGGGATCTTTTTCTTTCTTGAGTAACTCTATAGTTATCTGTCTTTTAATAATATAGCTTGTATTACTTACTCATCATTATATTAAGTCTCCTTTATAAATGCACTTGTGATACTATTGTTTATTCAATCCAATGTGCTGTTTCAAATGTTCTATTTACATTGTTTGCCCTATTAGCTATGAATACTTTTCTGACAATCTTTAAGAACAGTATTATGATAATAGTTTTAACAAATATTAACACTCCTCAGTATTTTTGGTAGTAAATTGCATTATTTGTTTTCCATATTAATCTATAATATAATCCATAGCATGATATGTGCATTTGAAGTTTTTTTTTCATTTTAAGTTATGGTTTTATGCTGCTCAATTTGGATGCCTTAAAAATAAGGCATTCACTCATAGAATGGATGCCTCTACTGATAGAAAAATGGAAGAGTACCTTTTTAGTGTTTAAAATTTTTGTTACAGACAACATCCCAGCTAGCCTACTGGTATCAAGAGAAGAATGAAACACTTGAGGGACATAGTTGTCCAGCCAACCCATGAAAAGAAATGCCGTGAAAAGCAGAGATTACTTTCATCTCTACATTAAGCAGTCACCCAAACATGTCTAGGCTTGGCCAGTCTAAACACAGCTGGTTGAGTTTTATTACCCAATAACATCGCTGTTTTAAGTGTTGACTTGAGGGATGCATCTATCAAATGATTGTGGCATGATACAAGGCACCTACTATTTTTACATATTGCACAGTATTCACTCTACCTTCTTCCTGCATACTTTTATTGCCATTCCATAATATACTCTAATGAAAAGAAATAAATTAAAATTAATCCTAAAGCTCATTAATCTTTCATGGTATGAATTTTCTCTTAGCAAATCAAGATTCAAAGGGAACTTTCTTTTTATTTTTTTGTCTCTTTTAAAAAAAGATTATATTTTATTATACCGTGGTGAGATATACAATTACAAAGAAGCTCATATTTGGGTTTCAGTCTTACAGTGTTCCAGCACCCATCCCTCCGCCAGTGCCCGTTTCCACCACCATGTCCCCAATTCCCTCCCTCTTCCGCTAGCCTGCCTCTATGGGAGGTTCTTTATCTCTTCTCACTCTCTCTCTCTCTCTTTCTCTCTCTCTCTATTTATCTCTCTCTCTTCTTTCTCTTACACACTGTGGATTACAATACATACATTTAGAGGTTATCATATTTATCTTTTTGTCTGTATTCAATGCTCAGTTCAAGCCTGGTATTATCACTTTTGACAATTATTAGCACATTGTTCCCTTCTATGTCTTACTTAACCTCTGACTCCCACACATTTGTGGTAGATTCCACCTTTGACAAGGCCTCCTGCTCCATGTTTTGCTTGACCTTGGATATTGGTTTCATACTATAAATATATATATATATTTATAGTATGTATATACTCCATATAATATCCATATCCTATATATATATCATAACTATTCCTAACAGCTGCATAGTATTCCTTTGTGTAGATGTACCAAAGTTTCTTTATCTAGTCATCAGTTCTTGGACTTTCTGGTTGTTTCTATATTCTGGCTATTGTGAATAGTGCTGCTATGAAAATACAAGTGCAGATGGTGTTTCTGTTGGGTGTTTTTGACTTCCCCTAGTATATTCCCAGGAGTGGTATGGCTGGGTCAAGCGGGAGCTCAATTTCTGGTCCTTGGAGAAAAGTTCATATTGTTCTAAAATCAAAGGGAACTTTCTTAAACCAATTAAAGGCCTCAAAGGAAAACCTGTTAGCAAACATTACACCAAATAATAAACAATTGATTACCTTTCCCCTAGAGTTGAGAATAGGACAGAAAATACATAGTCAACACATTTATTCATCATTATATTGATTATCCAAGTTTTCCCAAAGTATTTAAGACAAACAAAAATGTTATAAATTGGGAGAATTTGATTTTATTACAAATAACAGAATTGAAAGTACTAGTATTCTCAACACAAAGTTATCAGGTTATTCAAGATAAGAAGCATGAGTATGGCAAATTTATAGTGTCATTTTCACATATAAACATTTGATTTTTAAGAAGTAAGATCAAATTCACTTTTATTACTCAACTTCCTAAACAGAAATTCAACCAGAATAGAGATGAGGTCCTAAAGTGCTTTTAATTTGGTGTTAACATGCCACTTAATTCAAGGTAATAAAAAGTATCTCTCATATTCATGAACTATCTGCAACATCAAATTCAGTTTTGTGTGTCTCTGTGTGTGCCCATAGGTGTATTTTATAGTCCCTAGAAAAGGAACCTAAATATTAGCAATTATCTTACTCATCTACTGTTATGACAATAAATTAAATTTTGCTGAATTCATTTCCTTTCTTAATTTTTTTAAAGAAAGCAAAAACAAATATCTTTTCAAACTTGATGCTATTTATATGAGGAAAATACCTGTGGAGAATCATGGTCACTGACAGCCATGCACATTGATTGTGTCCAGTTCTTCACTGGACAATTTTTTCTATGAGGCTCCACAATTCAGTCTTTCTGATATTTTTAAAATTATTAATTTGTAAATTGTGAAGAGCATTTTTTTTTACTTCCCAGGTTAATTTTCTTGGCAGAGTTTCAAAACTAATGGCAATAATGAGGCCATCATTTTACTATGGCAATGTGACCCGAGTTTTCATACTGAAACACAAATAGGCCAAGATTTCAATGCATACAAGAAAGAATACATATACAAGAAAAGATGCAACGCACAAGAAAAGTGTGTTGCAAAGGGGAAAATAATGGATTAAGGAGCTTATTGTGCTAAAAGGGGACTCTAGACAAACTGAGCATTCTCTAATCTAGAGGGAGAAAAGCATCATTTTCATTACCTTATAGTGCAAGTGAATCATATTCAAGGTTAGAAATGGAACACCTCTATATTTACTCCACTGGAAAAGAAATAAATTAGAGCAAATTGAATGTTAATGCTTAGACAAAGAGTCATGTGAGAGAGTCAAGGACAATTAACTACCCATAAAAGAAAGGAGGACTGATTACTCTTCTGAGTGTTCAGCATATATGAATTAAGAGTAGAAAATCTCTTGCCCCTGCTCTATAAACAGTATTTTATTTAGAAAATACATATGACATTGGCTAATTCCAATTTATTTTACTGATATTACAGAGAAGCTCCAACTCATCTCTCTCTCTTCTCTCTCTCTCTGTCTCTCTCCCCTCTCTCTCTTCCCTCATCTCCCATTTGCACTTGTACAAAGAATAATTTGAAAAAAATTAGTCATTTTTCATTCATTATTAATAGCAGTAGATAAGTGGTCAATACATGCTGGGTACTTATGAAGAGAAATGAGCATGGTCTTCCCAAAAGGAGTTCAACTACTCATAGGGTTGAGGAATTGTAGGCACATGAATAGCTATGGTTCTAAGTGTAAATGGGCAACAGAGCAAAAGTATTTTGGTTTTGTTTGCTTGTGGAGGCATTCATAAAATGATTAAGGTCCAAGTGCCATTTCTTGTTAAACTCGGTCTAGTCTAGACCTAATACTCTCTGATTGGCCAGGAGGTCTTATGCTACTCAGTCAGTGGTGCTGGAGTGGTCACTCCTGTGCTAATGGCTAAAATGAGACCCTATAGTACATATAGCATGTGGTTCAGCTTTGGGATCTACTTCCTGATTCCCAGTGCACATTAATTATGAAGGAATGGCAAGATTATTTCACTGACTTCATATCTAGATCATCTGTAATAGTCAGCAGACTAGGTGATTTAATACAAAAAAATAAGTTTAGAATAATATATATGGTAGTAGGAAGGACATCACACATTTAAGTTATTTTTATTATGCTGTGATAAACATAACTCTAATCAAAACTGCTTTCAACTTTCAAATAGTTGATAAAACACTTTCTATTTATTTATTTATTTATTTATTTATTTATTTTCTATTTGGGTCACATCTGGTGACACTCAGGGATTACGCCTGGCTCTACACTCAGGAATTACTCCTGGCGGTGCTCAAGGGACCATATGGGTTGCCGGGGATCGAACACAGGTCAGTTGCATGCAAGGCAAATGCTGTGCTATCACTCTGGCCTCACTTTCTAACCTACTATCCATATGTAACCTTCTTTTTATCAGTTCCCTAAATAATTCAATACATATACATACCTAGAGATGTAGATAAATATTTTGAAGACTTCTTTCCATATTCATTTACTTGTTTGCTTAGATCTCCATGGTATTATTTAGAAGACATCGATAGCCTTGTCTATATTTTTATGAATTTTAACTCTTAGAAAATTATGTTGCCAAGAAAATATCATGCAGTCTCTCTAAATAAAACTGGAGAATCACTAAATAAGCTCATAGAAAACAAAAAGTACTTGAAAATTCTAAATCATGTGTTCATATTATAGCATGTGTATTTGGTGGGTTTGAAAATAGTAGTTGTTGGCTGGAGATGCATCTGGGAAATGTTGGTGCAACCAAATTGCAAAATGGTCCTGTGTGTATAATCAGAAGTTAATGATTTTTATTTTGAAATAATGTATTAGTAGCTTCTTCAACCAGAGTACTTATTCTAAACAAGAATGCTTTCTGCAAACCCACAGTAATGAGTATGAATTGAAGGGGGATAAAAGGAATGAATACTCTTTTTTACTTCAAAAACTAACATTTCAGATAACATTTCTAAAGTGTGTCTGCAGTAGCTGTCCTACAAAGGAGTAAAATGATATTGTGCAAACATGAGAGAAGATTGGGAGTAACTCACTTTAGGTAGAATATCAACAAAGCTGTTATTTCAGATTGCATTTTGAATATACCATGTGGCCATGCACTTAAAACTTGAACTACTAATAATTGTCAACAGGGTTCCTAATTAAGAAAATTGAGTTTACTGCAGGGGACAAAGAAAATCCTTTTAGACTGAGCTGGTGTACCATTCTACTTAGAAATAAGACAGCTGTTTCCACTAAAAGCTAAAGACACATAAACAAATGTTTATTATTTTAAAAGGTGTAAAATGAATGTATTACATGCACTCACTCAGCTGGCTTCTCTTAAGAGATTTGTAATTAAAGACAATATACTTTCAAATTCCAAAGATTAATAAAGGATCAAATCAATGTCTATGGCTAGGGAAATAGCTCCACAGAATGCAGCACATGCTTTGCGTGCAGAAGAAGCAATTCTGATACCCAAATGTCATGTTGTTCCCAAAGCCCCACCAGGAATAACTGAGCAAAAATGAGTGATTAGTCCTGGAGTGCTGCCACGGGTGGTCCAAACCCACAAATAAAAATAAATAAATAGGTAAAAAAGTAAATAAATAAATGAATAAATAAATAAACAAATAGATAAGTAAATATGGGGCGGGGGCGATAGCCCAGCGGGTAGAGCGTTTGCCTGTGCAGGCCCGGGTTCGATCCCCGGCATCCCATATGGTCCCCGAGCACAGCCAGGAGTAATTCCTCAGTGCAGAGCCAGGAGTAACCCCTGAGCATTGCCGGGTGTGACCCAAAAAGAAAAAAATAAATAGATAGATAGATAGATAGATAGATAGATAGATAGATAGATAGATAGATAGAGATAGATAGATAGATAGATAGATAGATAGATAGATAGATAGATAGAGAGCTAGACACATAAATAAATAAATAAATGGAAAATAAATAAAGACATGAGTAGATAAATAAATAAGAAAATTAAATGAGCAAAATACAAAAAATTACATTGTGGAGAAATATAAGAGATCTACTTAATATTTTGAAAGACCATTAATGGGTAAGTTGCCTTGCACATAGCTGACTCAGATTTGATCTATAAACCATATATGGTTTCCGTGGACCTGCTAAGTGGGATTTGAGTGCAGAGCCAGAAGCAAGTCCTGAACCCAGGTAGGTGTGGCCCAAATACCAAAAAAGAAAAGAGGAAAAAAATATATCTGCTTAAGCAAGAGCTTTCAGACAAATTATTTTTTTTTCTATTGCTGTTTTGTTATTTTTAGTAGTGCTTGAAACACTTCAGAAGGAGCGGTACATCTGGAAATATAACTAGCTGTTACAAAATTCTAAACAATATTTCTAAGAATCAAAACACATCGTTTCAGAACAAATATTAAAATGGTTAACTTAAACTTTGACATTAGTTGATAAGAAAAATCATAGAGAAACCATAAAGATAAGAAAGAGTCATGCTCTGTAGATTTCTGTGGAGGGAATTTTTTGTGCACTCAACATAAGGGTTTTGAAAATAAATTCTAAAAGCAAAGTTTTTTCAGAAATTAAGGTGCAGACTTAAGAGTCAGAAGAATAGCATATAAAGAAGGTTAGGGTTAGGGTTAGGGTTAGGGTTAGTGTTGGAGGACATGTTTAGCTGATCTGGGAGTTTTGTTGTTTTGCTCACTCCCAGCTTAATCTTATTTAAGCCAAGGTTCATTCTAATGAGATCTCTCTTCTATGTAAACACTTCTAGAGGGTGTGGCAGTTACAGAAGTCACCTTGATTGAATAACTTCTGACTTATACATCTACTAAGACTTCTATGTTTTCTAGATTGGGCACAGCTCCTCTTTATACAAACTGCACCCAACGTGGGACAGTTAGAATTTACCAGGAGACTACCACCCTGGCTACGCTGAGACTAAAGGAAGACTATAGGAAGGATCATACTAGTTTGCTCTAAGCAGGCGAGTGTGACCCTTTCAGTACATGAGAACAAGAATCGCAGAATCACACTGGAGCAGATAATAAGATGGACCTTGTGGGTACCATCTAGATTACATGAAGCTCATGAAGTTAAGATGTATTACTTTATATCAGCCCCTCTCTCTCCAGTGTTTTACATAAGAGATAATCTCGGGATTAGTCCTTGGTGTAACCTTTGTTTATACCTGCAATAGGGTGTGGCACTACACTCTGTTTAGGGTTCTTTGTTGGCATGACAACCTCCCGATTGGATTACTTTGGTGTATATAAGGGGGCTGACTTGAGGCCCCTTCACCTTTTGCCTTTTGGTTCCTCAGCCTTCAGCTTTTGGCTCCTGCGGCTTTTGGCTTTTGGCTTTGGCCTTTTGCTTCTTCTGGGTAGGACTCATCTCGGGTGAGATCCTCTCTCTCTTTGGTGGGAGACTTAGGCTCTTTTGTATGGTCTAAGTTCGGACCAGAGCTAGAGTTTGTTCATTATATTGGATTGCTGTGGAAGAGCTTTTGTACTATTAAAAGCCGTTTTTGGAACTGCACCGGATTCGTGAGTTTTCATCTGTTCTCTCCGGCGTCCTCGGAGGTAGAAGACAACCTCTGTCCTGACACTGTTGGGGACCCGGCGGAGTTCCCCGACAGGTTAGGGTTAGGGTTAGGGTTAGGGTTAGGGTTAGGGTTAGGGTTAGGGTTAGGGTTAGGGTTAGGGTTAGGGTTAGGGTTAGGGTTAGGGTTAGGTTAGGGTTAGGGTTAGGTTTAGGGTTAGGGTTAGGGTTAGGGTTAGGTTTAGAGTTTCTTTAGAGTTTAGGAGATTGACTAAAGAATTAACACCAGACTCTTTCAAGAAAAAGGAAGCATAATCTTTGGCTTCTGGCTTTATTTTTTAAAGCTTTCTCTAGTTAAATGAGAACTATTTTGAGAAATTAGTGGATCTTGTGTACTAAACAGCCCTGGCTTATTGATTTACTCATTTCTATAGCTTGTGTCATTTAAGTACTTTGCCTTTTATGCTACAATAAATGAGAGACTATAACAGTGATATAGTTTTGTTTCTTTTTATAAAGTAGCATTCTACTGAGTTTCCTAACAGACTACTTAAAGTAATAGGAGTCTGACATCTGTCCAGTTAAAGGCATAACCCAGGCCTGTAGAACCATGGAAAAGGGCACATAGAATGTATATACAGGGACCACTTTTGTATGTGGTAACCTCTACCTGACTGCTGTTAATATTTACAAACTAAGGACGTGCACAGAACTATAAAAAGATAGAGGCTTCTTTTCAGTTATAAGAGTACCTAAATGATGTTTCATGCCATAGACACCTTGCTTTTTGCAATGCAATACTTTGAGGTATATTAAGAAATGTGCCACTTTCCTAACACTTAACTGATTTTGGTCTCAGATGTGAATTATTAAAGTGCATTTGAAACAGTGCTATTAAAATGGAAGAATAGGGAATAAAGTTAAATAAATAAGCACCAGTGATTAGTCCCAGGAAGGACAACTAACCTATTTTAAACCCTCTACAGTCATTTTCATGTGTTCTCAGGTTATTAGAGCATGCAGCAAAAGATCTTGAGTATCACATGGCTATAATCATTGTTTATCTTTTCTACTAAGAAAAAATATATTATCAAGGAGATGGTATGTAGGCTAAATGCATTGTGATTAAGTTCAATACTAAAGAGCAATGTGTTCAAATGATTTTCTGACTTTGTCTCTCCTCTAATCACTATCATCATTAATTAATATCATTCAACTGCTATTTCTACTACTGCTGTTGTTATTGATTGTGCTTTTATTCTACTATTTTTGTTTCCAAATAAATTGTTTAGTATTAACAGACTTATGTAGGGCATATACCTTAAAACGTTATAAGAGAAATAATATAAGAATTTGGGTAAGAGACAGAAGCTTGTGTCAGTTTTGTATATAATTCTAGCCCTTACTATTTTATTTTTTGGCAAACAACTTAAAACCTCTGGTATTAATTTTACTCGTAATCTCTATTACAGTGGATATCAAACTTGTTTGGCTACTACCTCCTCTTTTAAACAAATGGCTAAAATACAAAATACATCAGAAGCTTGAGTCAGTTTTGTATATAATTCTAGCCCTATAATTTTACTATTTTATCTTGGCAAAAAACTTAAATCCTCTGGTATTAAGTTTCATACCTTTACAGTAGTTATCAAACTTGTTTAGATACCCGCTTTTGTCTTCTTAAAGAAGATAGAGTTCCAGTGGGTCATAAAGTGGTTTTTTTTATAAAAAGAGGTAGTATCTAAACAAGTTTGATAACTCCTGATATTTGAGCCATATGTTCACCTGTGAACTAATCTCTGTGCTACTATTGACAAAATATTCAAAACAAAA
Organism: Cryptotis parvus; assembly: GCA_021461705.1. Taxonomy (NCBI): domain Eukaryota; kingdom Metazoa; phylum Chordata; class Mammalia; order Eulipotyphla; family Soricidae; genus Cryptotis; species Cryptotis parvus. The sequence goes on along the minus strand of JAJIBD010002128.1, from coordinate 204,866 downwards.
TGTGGGAAGTAGGAGCTTTTTACCTGAAATTGTCAATGAAATCACATAAATGGCAAGCTCTAATTCACAGAATCTGAAGATAAAGGAAGAAACAAGATATACTCTAGCTAAAAATTATCATTATTAAGATAGTGCCAGAGATGAGCATAGACTTTGGTGTTCATACAGAGACAACCAATCAGAGATGAGTTGAGGCAAATTTAGATGATGGGGAAGTAGAATTATCATCTCTGTGTCTGGTTCTTCAATTTTTGTTAGCAATTCTTTTGTCTATTTCATTGCATTCACCCACCTTTCTCCTCCACTCACTCCCCAGGACTCTAATATTTTATGTCTTTAGGATATGAGTAATAGTATGTATACTCCAGAATTTACTGCTGAGTATGCTCTCAAGTTATGATTGTGAGGATCAGAGTGATAGTATAGTGGGTAAGGTGTTTGCTTTGTACACAGGTGATCAGGGTTCTGCCCCCGGCATCCCTTGAGCCCTGCCAGGAGTAATTCTTGAGTGTCGAAACAGAAGTAACCTTTACCCTTTGCTGGGTGTGATCCAAAAATCCAAAGAAAGAAAATAATAGTAATAGCACAAGATATGAATGTATGATTTTACATTAAAGATAGTTGCTTACTTAAATTAAAAAGTCATGAAATAAGATAAAATTACATCAATAGCTTTGTAATTTTAAGATAAAGTTATGGCAACATAAATGAAACATTCAGTTTTAAATCTGTACAAACCTGAACTATAACCATGATAGAAAACATATCTCTAAAGTTCTCATTTTGGATGGGAGTCAGGTTCGTTTATTGTTAACAAAACCCTACCCCAAAGTATGCCAAGACTTTCTCACAAGTCTTCTACCCATGATGTGCTGACCATAATTGTTTGAAGACTACACTGACACATGAGATCACAGTACAGTAAAACTGGGAAATCTCAACTGAAAAAGAAATGGCACACAAACAGAGCTAAGCAGATCTAACAGCATTTTTGCCCTTTAGGGATGTGTTCAGCTCATCTTCCTTGTGTCTAATGCGCTCAAAGGCTCAGTCTGACTAATTCATGCTCAGAACAAATTGCATAACACTCCACAACTGACACTTCCAAAGTTCATCCATTCTGTAGTTGCTTGACATTAGAAAAGGGCAACTCTTGAAAAACGAATAAAATAGATTTTCTCACTCTGCTGGCCATGTCTCAAAAACAGCTGAACAGGTTTTTAGAAAGTTACCTTTAAAAAATAATCCATCATTCAATATTTAGCATTTCAAGGGTGATACTTTTTAAGATTAATAGGGTTTTCCGAAATGTAAACATTTCAAAAAATTTTAAATAAGATTAAAAATGCAACTTCCACAAAGATTTTGGCATTGTTCCTTTGAAATAAAAGCATATAATCTAGTTTACTATCTCTTACTTAATAATTTTTAGAATATGTGATCAATTTTATGAATGAGTAAAATGAATTTGATTATGTACTATTGTATAATAGTGAAATGCACAGGGATGTAGTGCTTATTAATTCATCACAAATATTTCTGACATTGTCAATTATATTTAAATAAATGACACCAAAATAGACTAGAAATATTCAATGGGGAATATGTCATTTTTTTTCTTACAGATGTATTCAGGCTACTTCATCTTGAAGCAGAGAATAACAATTCAAATAATTTAAGAAAACAAGTCCATATTTAACAATGCAAATACAACTTTGGAGACTCTAGATTGGTTCTAACATTAGGTTTTCTGGATTTATAAATTAAAACATATCAGACGTTATTTCTCATGCCACCTTTCGTATTTCCCTATATCAGCTTCCACTCACTGTGCATATACACTTTTAACATTTATTTAATAAAAAGATTCATTTGTATTTGGTCATGAGGAAATTCCCATCAGCCAATGTGTTAAGTGTTTGTGATGCACAAATCATTTCAGGTGTTAATCCTGTGCTCAGTTAGAAGGTGAAATGATAGGCATGTGATTAATAAAAATGTCAAAAATAGGAATGGGAAAGATAAATTCTTTCTCTAAGTGAACTCTTTGCAAGTTAATGTGGCTTTGTTGCTCATGTTCTCAAGTATGTAGAATGTTTCTCTACCCTATAAGACCAGAATGGTTTTGTCATTTGCTTTGGCCAACAGAAGGCTTCTGTTCTCTTTGTTAATATTGCAATTGCCATAGGAATAGGCATTAGCAGCTATGGTGATAAAGATCAAGAGGCCTAATGTAATGAAATATAAGAAAGTAATCCGTCCTATAGAAGAAAGTAATCTGTCAAAGGTAAAGCAGCCCTCAGTGACACACCCACTAGCCAACACTCCATATAATAATTGTGCTAATGAATCTAGCTGAGCTAACTCATACAGATTAATTTTGGAAGGAAAGTAATTGAATCAAAATAAGTCACTATATAGGGGCTGAAGCCACAGTACAGTGTTAGGACGAATAAGTTCTCCAAACTTTGCTGGGAGTGATCCCTGAGTGCAGAGCCAGGAGTAAGCACTGAGCACCTCTGGGTGTGGCTCAGAAGCAAAACAATCCCCCAACAACAAAAGTCACTATAAAGTATTGAATGAGTTATTATTAGTTGAAACTCTGAAATAAATTAAAATATTTGTTGCCTATGAATAAGGTAAATAAAATCTAGTGAGGTAATTGATAAGTTTCTATAACAGATATTATAAAAATTAATTTAAATGTATGTTACTTTTTTTCCACCTGATGGTCCTCATGGCTTACTCCTATGTGCTTGGGGAACCATAGAGGGTTACCAGAGATCAAACCAAGGCAAGGCAAATTCCCTACCCACTGTACTATCACTCTGACCTCTGAATGAATATTCTACCACGTGTATTAAAATTGGATATTTTATTCCCTCAAAATATGCATTTCCTTAAAATAATCAGTAAATGACCAAGAGTTTAGCATTATAAGAGAAGGGAGATCTAGGTGACAGAGTGATAGCACAGCAGGTAAGTGCCTGCCTTGCACAAGGCAGTTGTGGTTTTGATCCCTGGTATCATATATGACTCCCTGAGCTCTGCCTGGGCACAAAGTAAAGAGTAAGCCTTGAACATTACTCTTTGAGGCCCCTAAACCAAAAAAGTTAAAAAGAAGAGAAATTTCCTAATTTCCTAATTAAAATAAAGTGACTAGTTTTGTAAAAAGAAATAGCTCTATGTGCTTTCGAAAATCACTCTCAATCAATCCATAGTTTTATTTTCATTTTTTTTCTTTTCGAAGCAAGATAAAGTAAGAACTCAACTCAATGAATTAATAATGCCAAGTATGCAGCAGAACCTCAAGAGGAGAGACCTCATTTATCATCATGATACAAATGAGCCAGTATCATGGGATGACTAGACAAAACAAGATTTTCTTTTTGTTTTTATTACTAAAGCAGCAGAGTGGATAGTAACTTGAAATATAGCATTTATGCATATTAAATGGAAGGTTTCAATGAATAAGGAAACAGTCTTTTCTTCATATAATTATATCCCAAGGATATCCTGATACCCAATGCCTCACTAATGTCTTCTCAAATACTACTTTTGTTATGACTCTAGAGAATATGCTTTAAAATCTATCCCATACTTTCTAAACTGCTGTTTAAAATACATTCAAGGAGCCAGAGTAATAGCACAGCAGGTAGGGCATTTGCCTTAGGCCTACTGACCTGGATTCGATTCCCAGCACCTCATATGGTCCCCAAGCACTACCAGGAGTAATTCCTGAGTGCAGAGCCAGGAGTAACCCCTGAGCATTGCTGGGTGTGACCCAAAAAGCAAAGATAATATTAATAAAATGCACTCAAGAATTAAAAAATGAGATAAATTCTTATACTAATAAGATTATATTAAGAACAATTTTAGGAGTTAAATCAAATCAAATACTGATTAGCAATATTTGGAGCAAGTTTATCATTTAAAGTTCATTATATTAAGTTGTGCTCTCATCGAACTCCACCCAGCAGACGAGCCTATCACAGCCCAGATCATGCGACGCTTGCGGCTGTGCAGTTCATCAATAAATGCTCGATTTTGAGGTGACTACAAGAGTTTGCCACAAGCAACCACAACGCAAGCAAGCCTGGCAAGCTACCAGTGTCGTATTTGATATGCCAAATACCAGTAACAATTATAGACCTCATTCCCATGACCTAATGAAATGGTTTGAGGCTCTTTATGTTCATGGAGCAAGCAGATGCCCTTGGGCTCTACTAGCATAAGAAAGGAGATATGGCGATGTTACTGGTGCCTGTTAGAGCAAATCAATGATGAGCAGGAAGACAGTGACAGTGATACAGTGATATGGCCATCAAGTACTAAGTTAAAATGAAACATTTAGAAAGATTAATGTTATTAATATTGTGACTGATGTTAATATTATTAACTAAGTTAATAAATTAATTTAGCTCTGAACTTATCATATCCACTCCTGAAACAAAATACTAGCCAAAAACATAAGTTAATTTTATATAAACTATGGAAACTTTAAGCAGAAAATCGCATAAGAAATTTAAGTATTATTAAAAGAACAAGCCTGGCTCATCAGAGTCCCACCCTACAGGAGTCTTTTTTAAGCCCAGCCCAGGTATGCCTGATCTAGAGACTCACATACATGGGGCAGAGCTGCTACCAACTCTCCCTATGCCCATTTGATCACAAGGTGCCCGGGGGAAGCTGAGTTCTGGCGTTGGCCTGCCATCCCAGCAGAACCTTGTAAGAAACCAGAGGAACCCCCTACACAATGAGGGAGCTCTGTTTTCCACATCCAGACTCCCCATCTTGTTAGAACTCTATGCAGCAGAAGAGCTGATCACAATCCCAGCTCATGCAGCTACTTTGTGGCCACGCAGTTCATCAATAAATCTACAAGATGAGAGTTGACTACAAGAGTATGCCACCCACATGGCAGAGACTGGCAAGCTACCTGTGTCGTATTTGATATGCCAAATGCCAATAACAATTATATACCTCATTCCACTGACCTGATGGAATGGTTTGAGACTCTTTATGTTCCTGGGGTGAGCAGATGCCCTTGGGCTACTCTAGCATGTGACAGGACACAGGACGTATGGAGATGTTACTGGTGCCCGCTCGAGCAAATCAATGAACAACTGGAAGACAAGTGACAAGTGAAAGTGATCAAAAGAACTTTTGCCAATCTAGTATATAGGAATTTCTGTCGGAAGTTACAGAGGGAGATGAGCCATAAAAACACAAGAGTTTGGAATTGCAGAATGGTGGAACTCAGACACCTCCAGTTAAAGAAATTACTCCCTGAAAGGTAGGAATTTATATCACTAGGGAAAAAAATGTCAAGAACAATGTGAATTTATCTATGAAAAAGGGCTAGTAGTCAAGGGCAATGAGAAGATATTGAAAAGATATAGAATTAAAAGTTCTGAAACCAACAGAAAAAAATTACCTTTAGAAGTAACAGTGCCTCCCAGATATATACATGAAAGAAATGGCTAAGAAAGAAACTGTCACTGCAGGACAAGTAACACAGAACCTCCAGCAACTGTTTTATCTTAGAGGCTCACAACAAGGGATTGGAATGAGGTACTGTCTCTGAAGGAAAGAGTAAGTCATCTTATCAAGTCATGGCAACCCCCTTTCATAAGGCTAGAGATCTGTTCCTGCAGTTATGTTCATGCTCATCTCGTTTCCAGAGAGCTATCTTTAAAGAGTTGGTTCATAAAATTGCCACTTGCCTGAATATGAGCAAAGGAATAGGAAAAAGGTATTCACTTAAGAATAATAAAATGGCAGAAAACAAGATAATTTTTTCTACAAATGAGTTCAAGTGAACATTATCACTGAATAAAGCACAGGAAATATTATGCCAATAACTAAAAACAAGAATGGAGAGGGAATGCTCAATGGGTTAGGCTATACTGCATGCTTAAGACCCTGAGTTCATATCCCAATGTCATGACATACACAAAGAAAGATTCTGGCTCCTCTGCTATTTCAGCCTGAAAGTACTACTGTTGTGATCTCTAGCGTAATAAGAGATTTCTCCTTGCCTTGCCATCAAATATAATGAAGTACAGAAAGAAAGGCCTAAGACTGCACTCATTTTTCAGCTAAAAAGATGCTAGGTAGCCATAGTTAGAAAGCATGACACCTGGTGTTACTTTGTGTGAGTACAGCAGTGACCCTCAGCTAGAGAGATATGTGAGCACCAGAGCTAGAGAGTATGACCCTCTTTGAGTGTCACTGTCTGCTATGTGAGCACCACAATCTGATGTGTTTTGTTCCACAATACCTCCATAGAAACCAAGGTATCTAGATGATGGACCCATACTTATACTTGCCTGTCCCAATGAAATACCATTACAAGGTCAAGAAAATAGAATAACAGATCAGAAACAGTATCCCTTCGGCATAAAACAACAAATTAGATCAGTACTCTGGTAAAGGAGTAGCTAAAAATTAATCATCAGTCTCCACAAAACTCTAAGGATGATAAGGAAACAAAGAAATCCAACCAAACCTGCATAATGCAAAAGAGGTGTAGACAAATCCTCAAGCTGAGCAAACTGTTCAAGCTTTCTCAAGGAGAAACTAAAATTAACTCTCTGTGCAATTGCAGCAAAAGCAGTCACTAGAAAAAAAATTAGATCATTAAAGAATAATTGATTCATATTTTGAAATAATTCATACAAATGGAATTTAAAGAACCAAAGAACTCAAGAGCAAGCCACCACAACAGACTGGTGAATATAGAGAAATAAAGGCAAAAATTTGAAGCAAAAAGTACTAGGTAGTAGCAATAAAAAATTTGGCAAAATAAAAGGGAAGCATAGTGGAAGATAATATTTGATTTTTAATGATGTAATCTGATTATAGGAATACCAGATTGAGAGAGAAAAGAGAAAGGGAATAAATGACTGGTGGAAGAAATAACAAATGAAAACATTTTTATTTGGAGGGATACTTCTAAGTACATCCTAGATGCTCCCAAAATAGTGAATAAAAATACCCAAACAGAACAACACAAATACACATAGTATTCAAAAGGGTAAACACCAGAGAGAGGTAGACTATGTAAAGCATGAAGAGATGAATAACTCCCCATCCCTTCGATAGCTCAGCTGTAGAGTGGAGGACTGAAGTGTACACTGACACAAAGAGATGAAAAACTCAAACAAGGGAAATGACAAAAAAAATCACAATAGACCTGCTGCATAATACCATATAAGCAGGAAAAGAGTGGAATAACATATTCAAAGTACTACATGAAAAAAAATCTCAACCAGTATTCCACTATCTTGAAAAGCAAACATTTAGATTTGAGGAAGAAATCTAAATCTTCCCAGATAAACAAGAGCTGGTGACATTTGCTGCAATTAAAACAACTCTGCAAAAATTACAGAGAGACATTGAAAAACAAATGGCAAATTGCAAAAATAACTAATCCGCACTAAAACATGTTATCACATTGCTTTATATCAATAATGTTTTTAAATGTCAATGGCTAAACTTTCTTATCAAAAGGATGGATCAGAAAACAATATACATCCATTTACTGCTTACAGGAAATTTACAGAATAAATATATTTTGTGAGTGAAATGACGTAAACTATCTAAGCTTAAAAGAAAGAAGAAAAAAACTGAGGCAACTATACTTATATCAGACCAAAGAGCATTCAATATAAAGAAAGTATTAGAGACAGAAATGGACACATGATTAAGAGAGCAATAGATCGGGAAACTCTCCTCAAAAAATAAGTACCAGATGAAGAGCTAGAAAAGCTGATAAATTACACTCACAAAACTAGAGAAACATTTATGGAACACAGTAGTAGTAGGAGTCTCTAAAATTTACTGTTGCCTTTATAGTACTAATATTCAAACAGAATATCAGTAAGTATAAGAGTCTTGAATTAAGGGCCTTAAATTAAGGGGCCTAAATTTAGAACTAGGATTAATAGACATATGCAGTGTCCCATACCCCCCAAAAATTTTTTTTAATGTAAAAGAAAAATTCTCTAAAATAGACCACATACTAGGGCTTAAATCAAACATACCTACATTTAAAAAATAAAAAATCATCACGTGCCATAGCACCCTTTCAAACCACAACGCCATGAAAGTAGGAAAGTAAAGCTCCAGAACTTGAAAACTAATAAGTAATGACTGGATCAAATAGGTAATCATAAGGAAGAAAGAGATTCCTTGAAACTAATGAGAATGTAGAAACAAGATATCAGAATCTATGGGAGAAAGTAAAAGCCGCATGAAGGAGGATATTCAGAGCAATGCATGCCTACATTAGGAAAAGAAAAACACTCAAATAAAGAAACTTAATATCCAAAAAGATATGGAAGTGGAGAAATAAATGGATTGAAAAATACTAGAAGATGAAAAGAAAGGCATAATACAAAAAAATCACTCGCATTATCATTTTTTGAAAAACTGCAATTAAAAAATGTATAGAAGCTCTAGCCAAACAGGGCATATTCAAACCTTATATTAAGATCCTTATTAGTATTTAGATCCTTTGTGAGCTGTATTATGGATTCACCACCAGGATCTCACCATTCTACAAGGAAGTGATCATTGATGTCCAAGGAGGGGTTTGACAGGGTGATACCATTTCACCAAAGCTATTCAGCATCACCTTTGAGAACATCATGCGACAGTTAGAATGGGAAGGAATGGGAGTGAGGTTAGATGGTCGGCAACTACACCACATCTGCTTCGCTGATGACATCGTTCTAATAACACCAAACATTAGCCAAGCAGCACAAATGCTGGCTGACTTTGACCGAGAATGTGGAAAGATAAGTCTACAGTTGAATCTCGACAAAACTATGTTAATGAAAAATGAACTAGTTCCAGAGGCCCCATTCACTTTCAACGGATCAAACATCTCTGAATGCAGCAATTATGTGTACCTAGGTTGGGAAGTCAACATGATGAACGACCTAAAACCTGAGCTGCGTGGAAGAGAGCGGCATGGAATGCCTTCAAAAGAATCAAAGAAATAGCTAAAAGGACAAAGTACTTCTGGCTCCGGGACCATCTCTTTGACTCCACCGTTCTCCCTCCATTAACGTATGCCTCAAAGACCTGGGCCCTGTGAACAGGATGAGAAAACTATTTGGGTTTCCCAAAGAGGAATCGAAAAGAGCTATACTTGGCATATTGCACCTCACTCAAGTGAGAGAAGGAATCTGGAGTTGGACCTCCATCCATGATCCAGTCGACAATCCAGAGTCAGGGACGCTGTCTCGTTTGCCCAGGCATTAAAAAATCAGATGGGCTGGACATGTAATGCGATTTGGAGATGACTGCTGGACTAGAGCCATTACTGACTGGATCCCACGGGACTTCAAAAGATCACATTGCCGCCCACCTTAAGATAGTCAGACTTCTTCATCAAGACCCTAAACGAATAGTTTGAGGCTCTTCATATTCCTGAAACAACCAGATGCCATTGGGCTACACTGGCACATGATAGGGACAAATAGAAATGTTACTGGTGCCTGCTTGAGCAAATTTTGAATAACAGGATGTCAAGTGATCAAGTGATCAAGTGACAATTAGCTCTTTGACCAGAGGTTTTAGATGACTGCATTGAACTGATGGTAAACTATCTTCAAAGTAGCATAAACATTTAGTATAAAACAATAAATACATATAAACTCAATTTATATATGAATGTAGAATAACAATTTAATAATAACATTCTCTGGGTAATAATATATCTTATAATATTAATATTTTTATTGTTCCATTACATGTTTTCTGATAAAAAACAGTACATTCCATATCAAGCGCATTGAATTATTAAAATTTAAGTGCTTAATTTAATTTTTCTAAACTGACTTGTAAGTAAACATGAAATTAATTTTTAGAAATCATGTATCCTAGCAGTTTTATATATTTTCTGTAAAAAGTAACCTAAATACAGCACAAAGAAATTAATATCATTTTTCTCAGTAGTTGAAATGTAAAGAATACTGTTATGAATACATTTATAAAAATAAATTGCAATAACCTGCTGTTTGAGTATTGTTTTTTAATATGTTATTTTAAAGATTTTATAGTTGCTTTAGAAAATTCAATTAGTTTAAAACCAAGAATGATACTTTTAAAAACTATTTTATATATATATTTGCCTAATCAGACTCTTTTTCTTTTTTTATTACTCTTTCAAAATTATTCAGATTCCTTTGATATACATAAAAATGCAAAATTGCTAAAGTAGGATATTTAAAAATTATTGTTTCTGACAGAAATTCACAGTATTGAGATATTTTAATTTTTTAAAAACATATACTTCTGATTTTGGTTTTTTTTTTGTGTGTGTGTGGTTTGGGGGACACCCCAGTGGTGTTCAGGTGTTACTCCTGAATCTACACTCACAAAGTACTCCTAGAGGGCCCTAGAGACAAGATGGTGTGCTAAAGAAAACCCAGTTCCATCACATGCCAGCCATACTATATCTCCAGCCCACATATCTGATATTCTTAATAAAAGCCTGATCTTAAGTTGATGAGTTAAAGACAGCTTCTTTCACTCTATATTAAAAATGATTATCATACACTCTGTTCTAATATCAATCACTCCAATTCATAGAGGCAGATTTCACTCCAGTATAGAATATGCCAGGTTTTTTCATAGTAAAATGGAAAAAAAAAGAAGGAAAAAGTGGATACAATGACGTCTCTACTTCTTCATATAATGTATGAATTTCAAGTCTTGAACCTTTTGACAATATGAATTACATAATTAGTAATAGGGTAGGGGAGTCTAAGGAACAAGACTATGAAGAAAGGCATGATCTTGAAGTAAAAGATGATTTTACTAGTAGTGTCTCTAGTATATATAAAATGCCAGCAACTTTTCCAGTCATAGTAATGAAAAATACTGCTTCCACTTGCAGCAAGTTAGACCGACTTGGGTGCTCAGTGAACATGGACGGACCTTGATACTTAGTGAACAAGGATGGACCCAGATGTTAAGTGAAACCAGTCAGACAATCCCCAAATGTGATATTTGTAAAAAAGGGAAGCAATACAGAAACTAATAAACTAAAGAAAACAAAAGCTTTTAGACACTAAAACCATAATAGTTTCAATCAAAGGGAAAAAGCAATGGGACATATATAATAGGGATATAGATAGTAAAGGACCAAGTGCACAGTGAATAGTGGAATTTGGCTTTCAATGAACTAAAGTAGTATATGTAGGTGCTGATTTCTAACTTCATACCTGAAAGTTATTAATGTTACAATGAAATTATTCATTGTACACACTATATACACTATATATACTATATATATAGATAGTATATAACTACATATACTATATATACAAGATATTATAATACTATATACTATAGTGTACATACACTATATACTACACACATATATACACGCATATATATGTGTGTGTGTGTGTGTTTGTGTGGTATATGTGTGTGTGTCCTGTAGCCTAGACACTACCAAAATTCCCCTGAAGGAATCATTTAACTCTCACTTAAATACATTAGTGGCAGAAATGGCAGAAATAGGGAAAGAATGCATTGATTAGTCAGTCATATGTTTTTCCAGATTTTAGTCTTATTCACAGTTTTGGATTTTTCAGTTTGTCTTATTAACATTACTCAGCCAATTTTTCATTCATATAAGGATAGAAAGTATTGGTAGATTAAAGAGAAGAGAGATTACCTAACAAGAATGAAGTAACATATTTTACATACCAATGTATTTGTTTTTTACTTATAGATTTGATAGTATGTTTCTAGTCATATCCTTTCTGAAATTTCACTTGGAAAGACTCACAAAGCTATACAGGTATATCAGAAAAATATAAGTCTTCAAATGTTCAAGTATACTGGACAATCACTTGCTTATTTTTATTGGTCCTTCATAGGTAAAACCAATAATAATCAGTTTTATTTCAAAAAGTATATTAGATTACGAGTTATGTTTTACATTTGACTGTGGTGGAATTTGACAATGGAATTTGGGATAAGATGAATGTTTAATTTAGGATAGTTGGTAGGAAAAGCCTAAGTCAAGCATATGAAATAAAATTTAGATTATTGTAAGGTTTCTGTTAGGATTAGAATTAAATTTGAGTTAGTGTTAGGATTAGGGGTTTAGTTAGAATTAGATTTATAATTCTTGTAAGTCTATAATTCATATCATTACACTTAGAAGAAGAAGGGAAGGGGAAGGAGAAGGGAAAGGAGAAGGGGAAGGGAAGAGGAAGGAGAAGGAGAAGGAAGAGGAGGAGGAGAAGGAGAAGGAGGAGAAGAAGGAGAGGAAGAGAAGAAGAAGAAGAAGAAGAAGAAGAAGAAGAAGAAGAAGAAGAAGAAGAAGAAGTAGAAGAAGAAGAAGAAGAAGAAGAAGAAGAAGGAGAAGAAGGAGAAGAAGAAGAAGAAGAAGAAGGAGAAGGAGAAGGAGAAGAAAGAAGAAGAAGAAGGAGTAGGAGGAGGAGGAGGAGAAGGAAGAAGAAGAAGAAGAAGAAGAAGAAGAAGGAGTAGAAGGAGAAGGAAGAAGAAGAAGAAGGAGTAGGAGGAGGAGAAGGAGGAGGAGGAGGAGGAGGAGGAGGGAGGAGGAGGAGGAGGAAGAAGAAGAAGAAGAAGAAGAAGAAGAAGAAGAAGAAGAAGAAGAAGAAGAAGAAGAAGAAGAAGAAGAAGAAGAAGAAGAAGAAGAAGAAGAAGAAGAAGAAGAAGAAGAAGAAGAAGAAGAAGAAGAAGAGAAATTGGGTACTGGAAAACTGTGTGGCTGAGACTCAATCATGAAAAGTTTTGTAATTGTAAATCGCACAGTGGTATAATAATCACTTCACTTGTATCACTTTTCCTTCCCATTGTTCATTGATTTGCTTGAACTGCCACCAGTGACATTTCCATACATCCTGTTGCAAGCAAGTGTAGCCCAAGGCATCTGCTTGCCCCAGGGACAGGAAGAGCCTCAAATCATTCCTTCATGTCATGGGAATGAGGTCCATAATTGTTACTTGTTTTTGGCATATGACACTGGTAGTTTGCCAGCTCTGCCATGTAGGTGGTATACTTTCAGTAGAAGGCTCTCATCTTGAGCATTTACTGATGAAACTTAAAGGGGAAAGATCAGGTTTTCTCTTGGAAACTGAGGAACTATGGAGTCTGGTTCTGTTGAGAATGACTGACCTCATGATGTGTGGGATGCTCTGGCTTCTTGCTAGGCTTACTGGGATGACGGGTATAAGTTTTAACCTGCCTAGAACTGTACACAGTTTATACATGTGAAAGATCCTTGGAAGGACCTAATCCTAAAATCTAGTACTATCTAAGACTGTCTTGCGGTGGTGGAGTGGCCCCGCACCGACAGAGCCGTGGGTCTGGCGTGGGTCTCTTTTCCAGGGTAGCTGGCATGGAGGTGGAGGAAAGAGCCGAGGGAGCCCAAATCCCGCTCCAAGTCCAGCCAGCGTGGCCCCTCCCCTCACGTGTGAGCTAATCCTTGGAGCAATGTTGGACTTGCCAGGGCCTGGCTGAGCCCCTTACCAATGGGGGAGCTGACCCCCCGGTAAGGGGCTTGTCCAGGCCCTGGCAGAGTACAGCATTGTTCCAAGGTTAACTCACATGTGTGGGGTAGGAGACATGCTGGCCAGACTTGGAGTGGGGATTTGGGCCCTCCACCCTTTACTTCACCTCCAGTGGTAAAAAAAAAAAAAGACACAGAGGTTATCATGCTGAGTAAAAGTAGGCAGAAGGGAAATACAGATATAGAAAGACTGAATTCATTTAGGAATATAAAAAATGTAACTAATATGCAAGGCAAAGAAAAACAGAGTCCAGGAGGATTTGTCAAGGATTTGAATCTACCACAAGTGTGTGGGGCAGAGTTTAGGTAAGATACAAAAGGCATAAATTTGATAATAATAGTTGGAAATGGTAATGCTTGACTAGGAACGAGTACTAACCCCTTAGTGCAAGCATTGAAAACCACAATTTGCAAAAAAGAAGAGAGAGACTGAGAGAGAGAGAGAGAGAGAGAGAGAGAGAGAGAGAGAGAGAGAGAGAGAGAGAAGTAAAGTGCTTGCCATATGGCAGATAGGCAGGAGGGCATTGGGCAGGAAAACTCGGACACTGTTGTGGGAGAAATGTGTACTGGAAAAAGGATGGGTGCTGGAAACCAATCATAAAGAGCTGAACCCCAATCATAGCTTTGTAATTGTCTATCTCATGGTGATATGATAAATTTAAAAAATAAAATTAAGTTGGCCATGTGCAAGGCAAATGCGCTACCTTCTGTATTATCACTCCGGCCCATATTTACATTCTTAAATGATGTTGATAATCACAGATAAGCAGAAATTTAAGAAGCTAGCATGGGTTTATGATGCTTACAAAGAAATGTAAGTTATTTAAAAAGAGATGCATGCAAATAAGAAAACTCCAGTTACTTGATGTAAAGATGGTTTATTACCAAAATATCTATACTCTTAAGGAAAATAATTTCTTAGAATACTTTTGCTAATTAAGAAGATTACATAAGTATAATGGTATTTATAATCTTTTACTTAAAACTTGTGTATGTGAAAAAACACATCTCTTTTCTTTCTCAGGCTTAAAAATGGAATTACATTTTAAATGATATTGATAGGAGACTGCATTGATTCAAATAGTTTATTTGTTTTTCATGTAAGACAGACAGGACAAGCAAAAAAGAAAAATGAGTGAGTATTTTAAAAAGACTGAAATGCACTTGAAATGATAAAGCAGCAATTTCAGATGGCATACAAAGCACTAGGAGATTACAGCAGAGCAAACGAATCAGCAAAACTTCAACTGACCTTTAAAAAATTTCATTAGGCTTAAAAAATGCTTCTGGAAAAGAAAAGTATCAGATTTTTCAGTATTTGTTGCTTTTGTTTGGGAATAAATCAAGAAATTACTTCCTAATCAATTGAAGATGTGCATTTCAAAATATCACTGGGCTGTAAAAGAGCAAATACTGGCAATGCTTATCATCACAAAACTTTGTTACTTCAATGTTGGAAACAGAAAGTCATGCCAAATTTTAGCAGGTCTTAGAAAATATTATAGCAATCATACGCAGGGGAATCCAGAAGCTATTAAAAGTGTCATCATTAATTTCCTACAAAAAATTCTGACAGGAACTGAAAATAAAATGTAACAAAAAACTCAGAAGATCCTACCAAATGGTACAATAAATTTGCTTCATTCCCTTTGCAAAAAATAAAAATTTGAGGTATCTGCAGGAAAAATAAAGAAACAATAATGATAGCATCTATTTTTCACTCTCTCCTGTTAAGGAACATTCACATTGGTAATTCTCTTTGAGTCCTTCTGTAATGCTGAGAAATAAACAGAGTATTAATATGCCTTGTGTTACAAAATGAAAAGACATGTTTCAGTATAGCTAAGGAAAATACATTTTAGATTAGAATTTATGTCTCCTCAATATTTGGTTAGAGTCACCAATGCTCATCAAATGATAACAATAATTACAGAGGGTTAAATCAGTTTTCAAATTCTATGTTGTATGCTTTTGGTAATAACAAAAATCTAGAGACAGAGCATGGAACAGATAAATAATCCTTTGCCTGAAAATATTACTGATCACTATCACCTGCTTTTTCATTATATTACACACTTATGAATATTACCATAGTATCTCTAGAAGTTAATCAATTCATGAACAAGTTTTAATATACATTGTTTATATATATCATGTACACAAATGTCTGTAATTTCATTATTATATAATTTACTCTATAGAACATTAATATATGGAATTTATAGTAAAACATGCAGCTAGATTCAATTTCTATAAAATTCTTTTTTTTTAATTTTTTATTATACCATTGTGAGACATAAAATTACAAAGGTGTTCATAATTGGTTCTTGGTAATACATATTCCAGCACCCATCCCTCCACCAGTGCCCCATTTCCACCACCAATGTGCCCCACCCCACCCACCCCTCAGGCTGCCTCAATAGCAGGTACCACAGTTTCCTCTCTTTCTCTCTCTCTGTCTCTCTCTCTGCACCTCTCTCCCTCTTCTTTTTACACATTGTGGCTAGCCCTGAAGATACTTAGAGTTTATCACTTAAGTCTCTTTGTGTATATTCCATGGTGAGTTTTAATCTGCCAATACCATTTCCCCACACTTAGTAAAACTCTGGTATCTATTTATATCCTATTATTGAATGCAGTCATTCTATATCTGTCCTTTTCCTTCTGACTAATTTCACTCAGCATGATAGTCTCCATGTCCATCCATTTGCAGGTAAATTTCATAATTTCATCTTTTCTGACAGCTGCATAGCCTTCCATAGTGTAGATGAACCACAGTTTCTTAGCCAGTCCCTCTGTTCTCGGGCATTTAGATTGTTTCCAGATTCTAGCTATAGTGAATAGTGCAGAGATGAATAAAGAAGTACAGATAGTGTTTCTGCTATGTGTTTTTCGGTCTCTAGGGTATATTCCCAGGAGTGCTATTGCTGGATCAAATGGGAGCTCAATGTCTAGTTTTCGGAGGAATGCCCATATTGTTTTCCAAAAGGGCTGGACCAGTCGGCACTCCCACCAACAATGGATGAGAGTCCCTTTTTTCCCCACATCCACGCCAGCACCGGTTGTTCTTGCTGTTTTGGATGTGTGCCAGTCTCTGTCTCTGTGGTGTGAGATGGTACCTCATTGTTGTTTTGATTTGCATCTCCCTGATGATTAAAGATGAAGAGAACTTTTTCATATGCCTTTGGCCATTCAAATTTCTTCTTTTTTGGAAGCTTCTGTTCATTTCTTCTCCCCCTTTTTTGATGGGGTTGGCTATTTTTTTTCTTGTGAAGTGCTGCCAGTGCCTGAGGTTAGGATAAAGACACACACCATACACCTACACCTCAAGTAGCTATGGATAATTTTTTGGAACATGCAAGAACTGTGTTTCCTGCAGATGTGTGAGAATGCAAGTGAAGCAACAAGCAAAGGTCTTGAAGTAGAATACCAGGAGGAGAGCACTTAAAAATATGCAGGTGTGTGTATCAGATACAAAAGAGATATGCAAGAAATAATTAACATGTGCTGGTAATATAAATTAAAAAATACAGTATTTTTACTGTTTCTTCTCCCAGCACTGTCTCAACTTCATTGAAAAATAAAAGAAGAAAGGTCATTATTATGGGGTAACCCTTTTCTAGAGTGTTTTTTGGATTCAAGTATAAAGATTTCTGTGTGGTGTACCTTTTTTTTGTATTAGGAGCCAAAAAAAAATCTTCAAATAGTCCATAAATCTTAACGGTTAAGGGGTAGGACAGCTTTGTGTTTCTTTTGGTTTTTGAGATGTTACATGTACTCCTGTGGAAACTAATTGGACTATTTTAGAGCCCAGTCTGGTCCGTGTACTTTACTCTCAAGGGCCCTAGTTTCTTATGTTCCTGTCAGGGAGATGGGCTAAAGACAGAGAACAGGAGACTTGGAGATATTCGTGAAGCAAAACTGACCCTGAGACTGGGATTGGTGTTGGAACGTCATGTGCCTGAAACTCAACTATGAATAACTTTGTCATGGTAACTTAAAAATTGAAAAAAAGATCCAGCTTTCTTATTATTAGTATACATAAAAGATATCACTGATGTTTCTCCACCATTTTATGTACATGTAACTAACTCTTTACATATGTTTTTTATGTTTATTAACTTTACAGGACTCTTTACCCTCATAAATGTGGATGTTTGGGTGTCAAAGTGATAGTCCAGCATTACTCAGGGTTGATACATGACATTGCATATAGTCAGCTGAGGTTGCCAGAAGTAGGCCTGAGTGCATAGCCACAGAGTTATCCTTGAACATTTCTCGGTGTGGTTCAAAATAAAAAATAAGCAAAAAGGTGTGACCGCTTCTTTTCGAAAATACTTCTAAATGCATAAAAGGGATTGAATCACCAGAATTTTCCACACATGAAAGTAGGCCTCACTTTCTCTCTTTCAGAAGTGTTCTTATAACACAATTGCTGTGATGTGTTTCCCAGTTTAATTTGTCCTCTTGCCAATAAAGCTTGTCTTTGCTATCCAGTATTTCCTGTTATTTTTGGACATCTTTAAGGCTTATACATGCCTACGTAAATTTATAAACCTATTCTCACCTACTGCATCTAAATATAACACAAAAATACCAGAACAGAATAATAAAGTAGACTAATGTGTTACCTTGTAGGTGATCTGGACACATTTTGCTCATTAATATATCAAGCAAACTTATATTATATTGGAATAGAGTAATTGTGCTAGACAAAGAGATGAACCCCAACTTCACGGGTTCATAGTTGGTGAATAAACTACTATTCTCCAAGTAGTGACCTAAGTATATGGACTTCTTAGATAGTATAGCCCTGCTACCTTCTAGAGGTACACTTCACTATTTTAACCCCAGGGAAAATTTGAAAGCATCAGAAAACAATGTTGGTTCTCACAACTGGGCATTAATGGCATAGAGTGCAGGAAATCTGGCAAATATCACTGGAGAGTTCTGGCAACAAAATCTACCTCTACATGTCATTAGTAGAAATATACCATCCAGAAAGTGTGTTTTGCATGTGCATATCACCATTACATCTACAACA
Source organism: Cryptotis parvus (assembly GCA_021461705.1). NCBI lineage: Eukaryota > Metazoa > Chordata > Mammalia > Eulipotyphla > Soricidae > Cryptotis > Cryptotis parvus. The sequence continues at coordinate 186,258 of JAJIBD010002128.1, read as the reverse complement.
GATACAGCACGCACACACACACAATCACACACACACACACACACACACACACACACACACATATAAAATATATATATATATATAGGCACACACATATGTAAAGTCATTCAGTTTGACATTTAGAGGTAATATTTAGAGGTATACTATTATGAATATTATATATATATGACATATAATATTATCATTCTGTTTAATATTTAGAGGTAAGAAGCAATATACATAAGTATTCAAACATGCTACAGGGTGGTTTCTGCCCCTTGAAGTGTTGCAGGTGTGGTTGCCGTGCCCAGCTCTGTTGGCAGGTGGCAGACAGGAGACAGGAGACAGGTGCTAGCCATTGCCTGTCATCCCAGTGAGTCTAGTAAGAAGACAGAGGAAACTTCACACCTTGAGAGCAGTCATTCTCAACATCCAGATTTCACAGCTTCTCAGAGCTTTACCCAAGAGAAAAACCCATCTCTCCTCCTTGTGGGTCATCAGTAAATGCATGAGTTGAGAGCCACTGTTGTAGTGTACCACCTACATGGCAAAGCCTGGCAAGCTTTCCGTGTTGTATTTGATATGCCAAAACCCAGTAACAATTATGGACCTCATTCCCATGTCCTGAAGGAATGGTTTGAGGCTCTTCTTGTACATGGAGGGATCAGATTCCTTTGGGCTACATTAGTTCGTGACAGAATGTATGGATATATTACTGGTCCCCCTTGAGCAAATCAGTGAACAATGGGAATACAAATGATACAAGTGATAAACAAAGCTCATGATTTTTTAAAACTTCTTGTACATTATAAAGACTGAAAAAAGATCAAATAGATTCAGTATTAAAAGAGAACAAATTATCATAGTTAATGTAAAACTACAACCACTATTTTTTAAAAAGTACTACAAAACACAATTCACCTATCTAAAATAAATGATGAAATATTTCAATTTATCACAAATTTTAAGGCACCCAAGTAAATTATGCAAAACAAAGTAAGATAAAAGCAGAAAAAGCCTTACATGGTTTCATGTGAGTGTGAAACATAAGGATATAAAAATCAATAAACAGGGCCGGAGCGATAGTCCAGCGGGTAGGGTGTTTGCTTTTCATGCGGCTGACCTGGGTTCTATCTCCGGCATCCCAGTTGGTCCCCCAAGCACTGCCAGGAGTGAATCCTGAGTGCAGAGCCAGGAGTAACCACTGAGAATTGCCAAGTGTGACCCAAAAAAGAAACAAAAATATTGAAAAAAAATCAATAAACAGGCCAAAAAACGGAGAAAACAATTACACAATTGAACACTGATAACAAAATCAAGGTTTCCTTAGAGGAAGGAGGAACAGGGTGGAGAACAGAGACCAATTGAAATATGTATGGGAAAAAGTGGTTCATTTAAATAGAACACTACCTATAAATTAAATGGTAATTATTTACTATTTTGATTACATCAGCTACCTTTTTTCTGTTTAGGTTGAAGCACTGACTCTTCAATCCTATTAATTAGGTAACAGAGCTATATTTGGGGGCTCCCTGGGACAGGGTAAACAATATCTAGCAGATCCCTTCGTTGTGAAAAGTAATGCATTTAGGAAAAATTCTTTCTCTACTCCTCTAAAATTAGTGCAGGACCATTTAACAAAGATACCTCAGAGTTTCTTGTAGAAGGACACAGCTAAAGTAATGTGAATATAAACTAAAATCACAGAATACTCCTTGTAAAAAGAAAATGCTTCTGAGATTTGATGGAAACATAGGGCAACAAATTTCAAAATTAAATTTGAATTTCTCAAATTTGAAATTTGAAATTTATATTTCAAGGAAAGAAATGAAATGTAAAGTAAAGATCAGTACAATAAATTATAAGTGAAGAACTACTAAGAACTTTTCTTTCTATCGCTGCCTTTGACTTGCACCTTCTCTTGTTCTACAATACAGAACGGCTGAATTGCCTGTTCAGAGGGATGACAGAGCTAAAGAGAGTAACAAAATGTTTTGGAATCTTGGCAATAAAATATGTTTCTAGAATTTTTTGGACTGGAATCATAGTACAGTTGTTAGATCATCTACCTTGATGTGGTTGACATGTTTGTTCTCTGATCCTGCCTGGAAGTATCCCTAAACATCATTAATGGAGAACGTAGCCCCAAAACTCTATATATGTGGGTCTATCTAACTTTCTACCTATCGACCTATCCATACTTCTATCCAACAGTCTATCCATCTGTCTATCGGTCACCTATCTATTTGTCTATCAGTCTATCTGTCTATCTATCTGTCTGTCTATCTATCATCTGTCTATCTGTCTATCTGTCTGTCTATCTATCTGTCTAATCTATCTATCTTCCATCTATATACACATTATATAGTATATATAGTGTATATATTACAAATATATCTATATATTATATATTTATATGTATAATATTATATCTCTCCATTAAGTGCCTAATGTTTCCTTGAATGTAGGCGGCAGGTCAGTGGCAGTTTAACACTGCTCACAAATAAATAGAGTTTATGTGCTTGTTCCTTAGTTTTTTAACAGAGAGCTTACAGAAATGAAAGTTGTCCAAAGGTTGCTTCTAATACTTAAGGATTGTCAAGCAGGACTGCTGATCAAAATACTTGAGATTATAAGCCAACTTTTCTCCACTTAAAATAGAAAATTAAAAATATAAGGGAAAGTAGTAGGTCTACTTGTAAAGGCTCTGTTGAGTTGATAAGCAATACATATTCAAAGCATTAATAAGAGATACCTTCATATTTCTGCTTTAAGATAGTAACAAAACATTATTGATTATGAAAGAAAGCTAAGGATAATTTCAATTTCTTTTTATATCAAGAGGGTTCATTCATGAAGTTAAAATAGAAGTACTGCTCTCCAGAATCCTCCTTCCCTGAAGAAATAGCTAATAGAAAGAAAGCTATGTACAGTAAAAATTAAAATTCTATGCTTACACACATCTTATGTTATCACTTTCAGCCATGAGTAACTCTATTTAATATGTGTGAGTTAATCTTTCTGTTTTTACAGATAAGGACAAGTAATTTTCTAAAATAGGGCAGGGACCTTGAAAATGTGAGTTGAACAAATGTACAAACTAATTAAGTTGAAATTAGTGCTCTGAGGTTCAGAGTCTCAAAAAAGTATTGTCTATGTGGAAAAGTCACCTTCTAAACATACAATTAAAATAATTAATTCCAACATGAAACTTTTATTGATAAAATAATGGGAAAGGTCTTTTTGAAACTTTAATTTGATGGTTTATTGTGTAATTTGCCAGGAATAATTATGTAAAAATACAAACCAAATATTATAACATTTACTGATTCCAAACTGAATTCCAACCTCAGAAAATGCAAATACTCTTGGGTTTTAGATTGACTGTTAACACATATCCTGTAGATTCAGGGTGATAGTTCAAAGAGCTGGAGTGAATGCTTTGTCGGCTGCAGGTTGAGGTTCAACACCAGGCAATGTATAGTTCCCCCAGTACTAAACTAAAAGTAGCCAATAAGCACCACCAGTCATGGATCACTCATTCCCCAAGCCCCCTTGAATCATATAGCTCTGTGTTTTGTTTTCTTTTAATTAAAATTTTTTTTTGTTTTATTTATTTTCTGGAGTCACAGCTGAGTGTTTGAGGAGGCTAGTCCCAGCTCTGTTTGTGGGTTTGGGGGTCAATCCAGCAGTGCTCATAAAACCATGTGGTGCAAGTGATCAAATCTGGGTCTCTCACGTGCTACTCATGAGCTATAGCTCTTTGAGATAACTCTCCAGTCTAAACATTAACTTTTTAAGTATTTAGTTAGAAACTCAGAGTTGTTGGAGGACAGGTTTAGCTATTCTGGGAGTTTTGTTGTTTTGCCCACTCCCAGTTTAATCTACTTAAGTCAAGGTTCATTCTAATGAGACCTCTCTTCTATGTAAACACTGCTAGAGGGTGTGGCAGTTACAGAAGTCACCTTGACTGAATAACTTATGACATATACATATACTAAGACTTCTATGTTTTCTAGATTGGGCACAGCTCCTCTTTTATACCCACTGCACCCAGCGTGGGACAGTTAGAATTTACCAGGAGACTACCATCCTGGCTATGCCGAGACTATAGGGAGACTATAGGAAGGATCATACTAGTTTGCTCTAAGCAGGCGAGTGTGAGCCTTTCAGTACACAAGAACAAGAAACTCAGAATCACCCTGGTGCAGATAATAATAAAAGGAACCTTGTGGGTACCATCTAGATTACATGAAGCTCATGAAGTTAAGATGTATTACTTTATATCAGCCCCCTCTCTCTCCAGTGTTTTACATAAGAGATAATATCAGGATTAGTCCTTGGCATAACCTTTGTTTATACCTGCAATAGGGTGTGGCACTACACTCTGTTTAGAGTTCTTTGTTGACATGACCCTCCCTGTTGGATAACTTTGGTGTATATAAGGGGCTGACTTGAGGCCCCTTCACCTTTTTACCTTTTACCTTTTGGGCCTTTTAGCTTTCAGCTTTTGGCTCCTGTGGCTTTTGGATCCTCAGCCTTTTGCTTTTGGCTTTTGGCTTTTGCTCTTTGGCCTTTTGCTCCTTCTGGGTAGGACTCAGCTCGGGTGAGATCCTCTCTCTTTGGTGGGAGACTTAGGCTTTAGGCTCTTTTGTATGGTCTAAGTTCGGACCAGAGCTAAAGTTTGTTCATTATATTGGAGTGCTGTGGAAGAGCTTTTTGTACTATTAAAAGCTATTTTTGGAACTGCACCAGACTCGTGAGTTTTCATCTGTTCTCCCGGCGTCCTTGGAGGTAGAAGAGAACCTCTGTCCTGACACTGTCGGGGACCCCGCGGCGTTCCCGACACATAGTGTGTCCAAATAGATTATGATTTCTACCCTCAGTCTGCATCCTATAAATAGGAAGATAGCTTCTCACTTCTTACTTAGAAAGGACACATAATTTTAAAATACAGATAAAATGCATCTCAGGTTTAGTAACACCTGTTTTGTATTCATTCTCATGCTCCAATTGCTATGACTATGTTAAAGGAATAGACATATTTCAGATGGAATGAAATTTCTCTATAATATTTTCCATGGGCTCAGCTATTTCTTAGAACAATTGGGAACCATTATGTAGCTATACATAGAGGCTTTATAGAACTTTTTGTTGAAACTTAAGTATGTAATGTTGCATAGGGGAGTATGATATGCCACTTTTTCCTAACAAGGTTCTCTGAATTTTAATATTTGGTAAATATTATGTGTAATTTGGTTAGCTCAAACTCAAGGCCACCACCTCTAAATAACTCATTTTATTTTAAAAGAAGCAAAGATACAATATTGCACATTTAGTATATATAATCAGTTCAGTCTAAAGAGTATTTCTATTTTACTGTAAGTGCAGTATTATTGTACTTCATATGACAGTCTTTTTAAAATGAATGTTGCATTCCCCTTCTTCTCTTTAGTAATAACTGGTTTCAATGAAGAGTTTATTATGGTGTATTATTAACCCATTTACTGTGAACTACCCTCCTACCTATATTTCTTTCTGCCTCCTTAAGCTGTCAGTCCATTGTACTCAATGGAGCATCAGAAAATACCAGGTTCTTTGAGAAGCACAGCAGGTGCACTTTTATGAAGCATATCTGATATATGCAGAAACAGTCAACAGATTAATGTCTCAGCTCAGCTCATATTCCTTGTTAAGAGAAAAGGGGTACCAGTGATATAAAAATTAAAGTGCTATTTCTTTCACATATTTAAAGAAAAAAGTTAGACAATATGATGAATGTGTCTCCTGACACCTTAACGACAGCAGTCAGGTATTTTCAGCTCAGTTTCAGAACCATTTTGGCTTTAATTAATTACTTGCTCATTTTCTTTAAATGTGACTGCATTGTGGTTAATAAGAAAAAAATAAGTGAAGTAAAAGATGAATTTAAAAGACACAGAAGGTCAATGTCTTGGTCTATTTATTTGATATATAATTAAAAAAAATAACTATTTCCTCTTTTTCTGCCTCAATTCATTGAAATAACAATGATAACAACATGATATGATATTTAAATCTAATAACAAAGAAAGAATGAGTCATCTAGTTTTAAGAGTTTTCTTGCCATTTATTTTACTATCATTAATACTAATGGGTTTGAATTCTGTTTCTCAAGATAAAGGCATATTTCCTAGAACCCTTTCAGTTTCTTCTGGTCTGATGAGTTAATTTTAGCCAATGGAAAATAAATAGAATAGCAGGGTCACTTCTGAAAAGGGTTTCTTAGAGAAAACATCACATGTGCTCTTAAATTGTAATTTTCTTCCCAGCCTCCACAAGCTATGTGAAACATATCTTATCCACTAGACACATATTTTGCATTCTAGGTTTATATATGGTACAATTAAATAAAAATCACAGTGTGCACAATAAAGTTGAATAAGTAAACGAATAAATATAATGAAAGTTAGATATTCATTTTTCCATTTCCATCATTTTATTGCTTTTGTTGCAATGATCAGGCTTTGCACACTTGATTGTAGTGCTCATACACTTGGCTGCAGTGTTTGCCATTTCAGCACACTAGCTGTGCTTTATTGAAAAAAAAATTGTGCCATATGGATCCCAACAGACAGTACTCTCTGGTTCACACGCAGCAAGTGGGGATGTGCTAGTGGTTGGACCTCTGACCTCTTAACTGCAAGTCAACACATGGCTCAGTTGTCCCCAGGACACTGCAAATCATTACAGCCCTTCTAAATCATAAAGAAAGTAATAGATAGCAAGAAAGAAAGAAAGCATGGAAATTTGTGACATAAGAGTTGGAAAGTTAAAGTTATTAGCATAAAATTAACAAAAATAAATCTTTGAAGATTTTGGATACTGTGGAATGATTGTTTTGTTGCCCCCAGAAATCTGAGATAAGGACTCTTTGAATCAGAATTTTAGAATTCTGAAAACTATAAATAAAGGTAAAAAAAGATAAATATAGAGCCAGAGAGATAGTACAAGGGTAAGGCAACTGCCACAGAAAACATAGATTTGTTCCCCAAACCAAATATGGTTTTCCGAGGACAATCAGAAGTGATACCTAAATGGGAGTACAGTGATAGCACAGGACATCGGGCATGTGCCTTGCACGAGGCTGACCCTGGTTAGATCCTGAACATCCCTTATGTTCCCCAGCACTTCCAGGAGTGATTTCTGAGTTCACACACACAGAAGTAAGTAAACCCTGAGCATCTCTGAGTGCGACCCTCTGTTCCTCCAAAATTAAGCAATGCCTAAGTAAGGAACCAGGAGTAAGCACTAAGCACACCCTGGTATGGTCCAAAGCCAGGGAAATGTTGAGGATACTCATTACAGTCTATTTTACAATATATCTGTGATCACAACATTATGATCTATTGTTATATGCAGCATTTACATTAGTAAAATTATTATATTATAGTAAATTATAAACTAATTTACTATTAATATAAATGATAAATGTTTACTGTAAATGCACTCCTGTTTGAATATTGATACAGGAACTTCCCTCATAGGGTCAATTTTAACTAATCTAAGCAACTAACTCTTAGTTATTCCCTCAAATTAACTTGGCATCATTTGTAATTAAAAAGTCATAATCTTTCCTTAATTAAAATTACTATCCAAAAGAAATAAAAGGTTGGATAAAAAATACATCCAGAAAGAATAAAAGACTAATAATGGTATCAGAGTCTTTTCTTTCTAGCACCTATGTTATTTTCTCTTGTTATTTTTTATAAGACCTGTCTACTTTGTTTTGTGCAACAAAATACTGTAGGTATATTTGTTTTTGCACCAATACTCAAAATATCCCATTTATTTGTTATTTTAGACTAGTCTATACTTCCCACAGTGCATGCATATTTCACTGCAGTTTGAAATGTGTTTAATTTTTTAATCAAAACTTCAGGAAATATTATTTTGTAACTGGCGTAACTCTTTCTGACATGCTCTTTCTGCTGTCAACTGTTTTTCTTCTTCTATCAGACTCCACAAAAAAACATAAAAAAGCAAATGTTTGGATGAATGAGATGTTATGAAACAAATGTACCAGTATTCCCACACCCAGTTTAAAATAAAGGGTTGAGGGACAACCCCAAGTACTGTATGTGCCTTGTTCCATCCAACTCCCTAAGTCCTCACAAATCAATATTACTTTAATGTGTATGAATAACTTTCTTTTTTTTATGTCTATTAACACGTGTTCATTACTAGACACCGCAAAATCAAAATAGCAAAATAGCCTGGTTCATTTAAAACCTGTTTTAAATCTCTTAATTTATGAATCCCTTGGGCCATCCTATTTTAATTTAACACTTTAAGAAGAATCTGAAATTTCCTGTTTTACTACATGGTACAATTTAATGTATTCCTTTATTCAATATATTATCTATGCATTAACATCTATTTTAGAGTTTTGATAAGATTCACATTCAATCCATTAGTTAATGCTACAAGTGAAAGTGTTATTTTAATTAGGAAATGTAAAATTATTAACACAAAGTTTTGATTGTCCTTTTGTCTATATGATGTTAATATTTGTTAACGTTAAGGACTACATATGTTAATTTATAATATATATAAACAATTGATAGTCCTAATTTTATAATGATATTGAATATGCAATTATTTTATACTGATTCTCCAAAAGGTCCAACAAACTTAAGGGCTATCAATTTTTTTGAATATTCTATATATCTCTTGCTCTATAATAAAATATCAAGGACTGACAAGGATGATATGATTAAAATTAATCATTCAGCTAATGATAATTGCTAATCATACAGCAATAAAAATTGTTACTATAAAGATATTTACTAATAATAGTCATTTTTCCTCTTATGTTGTTCTATCATTTAGTTCATAGTTCTAATATGTCTGTGTTGCTTGAATATAAAGAAATTACATTTTTTTTAATTTTTGTTTTTTTGCATTTTTGGGTCACACCCGGCAATGCTCAGGGGCTACTCCTGGCTCTGTACTCAGGAATTACTCCTGGCAGTGCTCGGGGGACCATATGGGATGCCGGGGATCGAACCCAGGCCGGCATAGGCCTGCCGTGTGCAAGGCAAATGCCCTACCAGCTGGGCTATCACTCCGGCCTGAATATAAAGAAATTACATACTACCTATCTTACCCTTTTCCTTTTAATCCCAGGCCATCTTACTAATAAAAGTAATAGTATGATCTAAATCACGTATGGTCTTATGCTATCTCTAATAATTTTGGTAACGTTTGAAATTCATTCTGTAATAGATTCTCAAAAGGGCTCAAGGTAACACTATTTTCTGAGTTAATACAAGAGCTTATATATGTAAACCTTGTCTTGACTGGCATTTCTATTTAATATTGACTCTTTGGATAGCATTTTTATTGAATATCTTAAATATGTCACTCGACTTTAATAGGCAATGAAGTGTGGTATAGTTTGATGACAATCTAACATTTCTATGTTTAGAATTCACTTGCTATTATTACCTAGATAGGTAAATAGCATTTTTATCTGCTGAAACTAAATAATTATTAAAATGGGAATTAAAATAAGACATTCTAGACCGGTATTGCCATACTGAGCACATGGTGTCCTTCTTTTTACAAGTGAAACATAAATTGACTTAATGAAAATTTCAAGAAAATTTCCTTTAATTACATTTTCATTATTCTCATCATTTTTCTTTCTCAGTATATTTTAAGATTTATAATTTGTATCCTCCCTTTATATATTAGTATTTCACTTCCTGTTTGCTTCCTTTTCATAGTATTTATTTTTAAATGAGTTATGTTTTCTTCCTCTGCTTTTACTGTAACTTTCAATTTTAGTTTTAATTTCTAAAAAAGTTCTTTTGTATTTCCTTCCTCTGTTCCTCCTTTCTCTTTTATTTCTTCCAATCTCTCCCTCCCTACATTCCTTCCTTCCTTCCTTGCTTGCTTCCTTCTTTGCTTCCATCTTTCTTTCTCCTTTCTGCTATCTTTTTCTCTCTTTTTACTTTCCTTTATTTTACAAAAGGGAACAAACTCAGACGTCACATGTGATACACAGGCAGAATATAGATGGGTGCTACTTTTTGATTCTTTTTTTAACTGAATTATTTTCCTATTTCTTTCTATAATAACTTTGAATAATTTTCATGTGCATGTAAGTCGTTTTGAATAAAAATATTCTTCAATGAGTATCATATTATAAAGTAATATATTTATTGTAGCAAATTCACTTTACTAATTATATTTTTCTTATAGTAACTTTGCATTTTATGCTTCATAATTTTCTGGTACTAATATTTAATATTAAATATTGTAAGATAAATTAAGACTTAATGTAACTTTAATTTGATAGAAATTCCTCTTTTAGTGTATTTTATTTTTGTACCAATGGCCCAAAAATATATGATTTATTCTCAGTGCACACATAGCACTCTTTTATTTAATGGTGGTAAAAACTTTATTATTTTTACAAAGAAATTAGAAATTAAAATACATTCTTAAAAACTGCCACAGGGTTTTACTCTTAATAGTCCTTAGACTTTTCAATAGCTTTTGTGTCTCATTCAAACCATATTTCTTACTTTCTTTGAAAAGAGGTTTTGAAATCCCAACTGATTGAGAAAGTCGTTGTTATAGGGCATAAAGAAGCAAGACCAAACCACAAATAATATCAGACTGTTATCAACCCATTCTAAGTTTGTCACATAAATCTACTGCCCTTGGGGCGGAGCGATAGCCCAGAGGGTAGGGCGTTTGTCTTGCATGCAGCCGGCCAATGCCGGCCTGGGTTCCATCCCCGTATCCCATATGGTCCCCGAGCACCGCCAGGAGTAATTCATGAGTGCAGAGCCAGGAGAAACCCCTGAGCATTGCTGGGTGTGACCCCCAAAAAAAAGCAAAAATAAATAAATAAATAAGTAAATAAATCTACTGCCTTTAGGTGGATATTTCTTTTCTTAGTTTCAGATACCTTAATATTGCTCAATCTTTTTTATAAAATTAGGCGTCAAATATTTTCAAAGAAAGTTAAAGTTCTAGTAAACTGGAGAGGGGCCAGAGAGCTAGCACAGTGGGTAGGATATTTGCTTTGCACTCGGCTGAACCGGATTTGATCCCTAGCATCCCATATGGCCGCCTGAACAGTACCAGGAATAATTCCTGAGTGAAGAGCCAGGAGTAACTCCTGAGCATCACTGGGTGTGACCCAAAAAGCAAAAGAAAAACATAAATAAAAATAAGTAAGTAAACTGGAGAAATATTCAAGTTAAAAAATTGCCATTGTTAAGATAGCTATACTTCTGGAACCCTGTTATAAATACAATAGAATACTTAACGGGAGATCATCTGAGTTCTTTGTAGAGATTGATATGCTCTATCTTAAGTTCATATGGAATTAGAAACAACTCAAAATAGCAAAAAAAAAAACTCTTGATAAAAAGAATAGGAATAGCAAATGCAAGTGAAGGGAGGAAGAAGAAGCAGAAAGAAGAAACTAAAGCAGAAGTAGGAGGAGGAGGACGAGGAAGAGGAGGAGGAGAAGGAGAAAGAGAAGAAAAAGCATATATTTTTGAAGCCACATCAATGTGACAGAAATTTATATTTATGCACTGTTACAATATAATATATTTATTATATATTTAATATTTAATTAACAGAGATCAATGAAATACAATCGGTAGTTAATAGATAAACCCATATAATTAACTGATATTGATAGGGGTAGGAATCAAGTGTTGGAACTTGAAAAAGAATTAAGTCAAACTTTTATATCATACAAAAAACTTAACTAAAAATTTTCCAGGACCTAAATATAAACATATATATACTCTCATTTCCAGGGTCTAATAAAGGATCCTTACATATGACTCTAAGGAGTTTGTAAAAATAATAACCCTCAGAATGAGATGAAATATACTTCCATAATACATAAAGAACATATATAATTCAAAAAGACAAATAATATAACTAAAAATTTACCAGAGTGCTTAAATACTCTTTTCAAGTAAGACATTCAAGGACCAGTAGTCCCGTGAAAATATGTTGCACATCACTAGTCAATAGGGAAATGTTAATCAAACCACAATGTTAATCAAACCACAATTCTATTTTCACACCACTAGAATAATTAGTTACAAAAAATCAGATAATAACAGTATTGGAAGGTAAGTTAAATGACCCATTTATCAGTGAGACTAAATTGTCAAATTTTCCCACAGTTGAGCACGAAGTTATCGTATGACCTAGATGTCCCACTCCTCAGTATATAAAATGAAAAGATGTGTCTAAAATATGTGAACAAATATAGATGGAAAATGCATTTAGCATATAATATATACACATATATAATTTATACATTTACATTTTATGTTTGCAAAATAGTGTACATAAACATTTTATGTAAATATACTGTACATATATTGTAATCTTTATAATAGCTCCAAGGTGTAAATAACCCTAATATCCATGACTGATATATAAACAAAATGTGGCATGTTCAAACAATGAAAAATATTTTGTGCTGTTAGAAAATTGAGGAGCTGAAAGGATGCTTCATTAAAGTATAATGTTTGATTCCATTCAAAACATGGTCCCATAACAATCACCAGTATAGATCTGACACTCCTGAGCACCAGTGCTGGGTGCCGTGATAATCATTAGCACCTTTTTCACTGATAATTTCAATGATCTCTGACATGGTTGGATGAGAACTATTGGTAGTAGCTCCCACTTCCCCGTGAGTACTACTTGAGATGTTTCCTCAGAAAAATATGTGTAATAAAATATGATAGAATATTAATGAATCTTTAAAACAGTCTAGCAAGTAAAATGAGTTAAAGAAGATTACATACTATATTAGCATATTCTATAAAAAATCCAGAATAGGCAAACTTTTAGGCATATAAATCAAATCAGTATGTTCCTGGAGTTGGGAACTGCTTATGGGAGAGTTAAATAAACTATTATAAATAAAAATAGAAAAAGGGCCCAAGCAATAGTACAGTGGGTACGGTGTTTACCTTGCATGAGTTTGATCTGGTTCAATCCCTATTACCCCATATGACCCTTGAGTAACCCCAGGAATGATTCCTAAGTGCAGAGTGAGGAGAAAGTTCTGAGCATTGCTGGGCTTGACCCAAGAAGTAAAATAAAAAATAGAGAAAATGAGAAATTGTACTTTTCTAAAATGCAGTAAATTATATTACTGATAAGTAGACCCAGGCAAAGATAGAATTAGTGAATGGAAAATAAACATTAAGGCTCTGCAGAGTACTGCTGCACTGAGAGACAAAAACTAAGCGTGAAATGCAATTAAATATGGAGATTTGAAACATAGCTTATGACATAACTCTAAATTTCTCTTAATTTATTTTTAATTGATATTCATTGATTTTATAGTTATCATTGCTTCTAGAAAATGAAGGTATATAATGCGAAGGCAAATGTGTCTTTATGTGATTTTTGCAAAGCATAGATTACTTAAATTCATGTAACATTTTTTACACAAATTACTCTGAAATAAACTCAAATGCAGCCAAAATTGTTAAAATGAGAAAGAGAAAGCATGAAATATTTTCTACGTTTGATCTTAACATTTCAAACTTCCCATACAACGAACCACTTTCAATTATCAAATTTAGTTTGATCCTGGGTTCCCCACGGTGATGCTATAACAAAGCCATAAATTTCTTGGCAAAATTAAAGCCAGACATATTAAGCATATTCCCAGCAACTACAAAATATTCATAAATATAGAACCCTGATTTGTATTATATCACCTTTCTAAAATATTTTATTATATCTCCTTGAGATATGCAATGGAAAAGACGTTCATTCTTTATTTGACAATCTATTTTAAGGAATTAGTATAGTTTGTTAAGGTTTAACTTTTTCCATCATTTTATTATCCTCATATTTTATTAGTTTTCATGTGACTGTATTTTTACTTTTCTATATGTTATATAAATGTTTAAAAGTACTTTCTTTTTTAGTGTGGTATCTTTCATTTTAAACACCTCCTTCCATTACCCCCTCACACAAGTAAAATCAAGTACTTATTTCATTCTGCTTCTTCAAAGCTCTTAACAAAGAATCACATATATATATATATATATATATATATGCTATACATTATACATTTCAAAACTTAGTGCTTCAATTACTTAGTTGTATTAAACTTCCTAGTTTCAAGCAATAATTCTGAGATAAGGGACTTAGCAAATTCTTGGTACTTACTGTGAGAGTTAAGAAGGTAGTTTTAGGTAAAGCCAAATATCTGATACTAAATCTCATTAGCCCCATATCAACTCTTCTTTAAAAACCCAAGTGCCATGCTGTTAGCAATAAACTGAGATTCTAATGTCTTTCCAGAACTCCAAATTACAATATGTAAATCAAGTGTAAATAATTAAATGTACATATTTTTAACCTGAATTACTTTCTAAACATGCTGTTCACCTCATGCATCCCACCAAATCTTGTCAGTAGTTGGTAAAATACTAACATGGTAAGATAAAAGAAGAAACAAAGGTAGTTAGAATAATATAGCCCCCTGCAGTGTTTAATACATAAAGCAGAAAACATAAATTGGTGAATTGGAATGATGACATGGTAGCACTGAACTACAGGAAAAGGCCCCTAGGGGACTAGCAGGAAGTAAATTGAGTTCTATTTTGAGATGATGGTTCATTTACATTGTTATAATTATTTAAATAATTAATTTCATAATGAAAGAAGCTTATAAAAGTCAACACCCCATTGAGCAGAAAATTCAAAATTCTCTAAAGCTCAATCAGAGCTGTTTATATCCCATGATATTTTGCTAAATTTATTATAACATAAAACGTGGGGACAAGATTTAATCACATTGTTTAGTTAATTATTAAGAAAATGTTTTAGTCTTACACTATTGGGAAAGTTGTCTTTTTAAAGTTTTTCTTCTAGAGCAGAGCATGTATACATCATTCTCCTAGCTTGGAAAATGTGTGTTCACTGCTATACAGCTGAGTCCTACAGAGGTGTCAGGAAAATATTCAAGGTAAGGGTCAAATAGGAAAAAGGACAGGAAGTTTCCAGAATGTAGGAAATCAAGCCACTAGAGGAACTAGAAGTTCACTATCAGTTGGTCGCACATAGGTGTCATTCGGGAATATTAAATAAAGCCGATGGGTTAAACACCCCAAGGTCAGGTTACATAAGTAGAGTCTCAGAAGTATCTCAAAAGCAGATCATGAAATGCTGAGAATTTCCCTGAAAGGAAAAGTATAGACTGTAACAGAGAAATGGAAATCAGGCAGACTACAGTTATTTTTCATGGGCTTGGGTTTTTTGTTTTGTTTTTAAATCAAAAGAAAAGGCATCCTATATGTTAGTACTTAAATAAAAAGTGTAAAAAAAACTTGAGAAATAATTAATTAATAATTTCTAAATTCTTATATTTTATAAATTATTTCATCATATAATTTCTTTTCAGATATTCTCATCTCCTGGTACACCCTTCACTACAATTCTTTGAACATATTAACTCTGGTGTTACTCTCCCTCTGAGAAATTCAGCATAATTCCCATTCTAAAAGTTTTCAGATTTACTATTTTTTCCATTCTCTACTTTACTTATTTTCAGAGCTGGTCCTTTTCGTTCACTCACACTCAATTTTAAGCCATTCATTTTTTAAAGTTCCATGAGTATATTGACTCTTAAATTTGAAACACATGATTTTTGCATTCAAATTGAAAAATTGCCTATCTTCCACTTAATTTCAAATTCACCAGTGTACCCTCATTGGTCTTCAGGATTTGTAGACAATTCATTTATTATTGTTTCAAATCTTCATTTCCCCCACTTGCTTTTTGTTATTATTTGGGGATAACACGATAGAGTATTACAGAATAACTACTGGTCAATAACGTTTGAATTTGAATATTGAGTTCACATCTTGCATATGTGAAATTTAGGATATTTCTTAGTATTATTTAATTTCCTTTTTAATAAATGGATGTAACATATTACTCCATTACGTCAAAATACAGATTAAAGGTGATTTTAATAAAGGATTTAGTTTGTAAGCACAGCATATATTATAACTTGTAGTATTCTTTAGCCATGTGCTTTCATAAAAATTCTCTGATTTCAAACTTTGGTGTTTAAATTTTGTTTTCAACACTTTGACTTTTCAACTCTGCTTGCCACTCATAGTCAAATCCATCCAAATATATCGTTTCCTTATCAAATTCTTGTGCCTTCTTTTCTATCTGTTTTTGGGGTTTATCTTGTCTTAAAGTAGCCTCTTCACCGCTTTTAAATTTGGTTTTTAGTCTGTGACATTCTTGAGAAGAGTTGTATATCATTCCTTCAAATCTGAATGTGAATCTAGCCAGTTAAAGTATTCTGGTGACATGTTAATTTCACTGAGTTCTTTTTACTATATCCTACCACTGTCCTCGGGCTCAGAGGGTTTCATTTGAAAAGTGTGCTGTAAATCTAAGGGATGCTCTTTTGTATGAAATTTCCTTGTTTGATCTTGCTGCTTCCAGTATTGTGTCTCTATCTATGGTATTTTTCATTCTACTTAGGACGTTTTAAAGGGTGCTTTTTTATTAGTGATTCTTTTAGCTAGTACCTTCTGAGCTTCTTGTATATGGAATCCTACATCCTTCAGCTCTGGGAACTTTTCAGCAATGATGTCTTTAACTGTTCTTACTGCATTAAAGTTGCCTTCCTTTCACCTGACCTTGGATATTGGTATCATACTATGTATATATATTTATGCCATGCAAATAAATGCAGTCATTCTATATCTGCCTCTCTCCTTCTGCCTAATTTCACTCAACATAATCCTCTCCATGTCCATCCATTTATAGGAAAATTTCATAACTTTATTTTTCCTAACAGATGCATAGTATTCCGTTGTGTAGATGTACCAAAGTTTCTTTATCCAGTCATCGATTCTTGGGCACTCAGGTTGTTTCCAGATTCTGGCTATTGTGTATAATGCTGCTATGAACATAAAAGTAGGGATGGTGTTTCCGCTTCATGTTTTTGGCTTCCCAGTGTATATTCCCAGGAGTGGTATGGCTGGGTCAAATGGGAGTTCAATTTCTAGTCTTTGGAGGAATGTCCATATAGTTTTCCAAAAAGGCTATACCAGGCGACATTCCCACCAACAATGGATGAGAGTTCCCTTTTCTCTCAGTGGAAATTACCACAAACATGTGGGAGCAGAGGTTAGGTAAGACAGAGAATGGAACAGTGTGCCAAAATTGTCAAAAGTGCTATTACCACGTAGAAATAAGCATTAAATACAGGCAAAAAAATACACATGATAACCACTAAGTGTATATATATATATATATATATATATATATATATATATATATTACAATCCACAATGTGTAGGAGAAGGAAGAGAGAAAGAGAGAGAGAGAAAGAGTAAGAGAGAAAAGAGATAAAGAGCCTGCATTGGAGGCAGGCTAGGGGAGGAGAGAGGGAATCAGGACATGGTGGTGGGAAATGGGCATTGGTGGAGGGTTGGTGCTGGAACACTGTATGGTCGAACCCCAAACATGACCATTTTTGTAATTGTTTTTGTCATGGTGGTATAATAAAATATATTTTAAAAAAGATTTGAAAACAACAAAAAATAATAATATGAAAAAAAAATGTTGCTTTTCTGTCTTTTTGGGACTCCTATGACTCTGGCGCTGTATTTCTTAAATTCATTCCAATGTTCTCTTGCCCACTCTTGAGTTATTTTGAGATCATTTTCCATCTTCTGATATTGCGTAAGTGATTTTTTTTCAGCTTTTATTCAAACTCATTGACTGGCACACACCCAAAAAAAAGCAAGAACAACCAGTGCTGGCATGGATGCAGGGAGAAAGGGACTCTCATCCATTGTTGGTGGAATGCCACTGGTCCAGCCATTTTGGAAAACAGAATGGATACTCCTCCAAATCTTGATGTTGAGCTCTCATTTGACCCAGCAATATCACTTCTGGGGATATACCCTGGAGGCCCAAAACCACACAACAGAAACACTCTCTGCACTTCTATGTTCATTGCAGCACTATTGACAATAGCCAGAATCTGGAAACAACCTGAATGCACAAGAACAGAAGACTGGTTAAAGAAACCATGGTACATCTATACAGTGAATGCTATGCACCTGTCAGGAAAAAAAAAACATTCACAAAATTTACCTGCAAATGGGTGGACATGAAGATTATCATGCTGAGTGAAATCAATCAGAAGGAGAAGGACATATACAGATTGCATTCTTTAGTGGTATATAAATATAACTTGTGTTCTACTAATTGTAGGGAATGGCAAAGTCATACTAGAACTGAGAACTGAATGTACAGAAAGGGAATTACATGATAATCTCTAAATATCTGTAGGGAAAGTCATAATGTGTAAGAGGAGAGAGAGAGAGAGAGAGAGAGAGAAGAGAGAGAGAGGAGAGAGAGAAAGAGAGAGAGAAGCCTGCCATAGAAGCAGGCTGAAGGAGGGAGGGGGAGTTTGGGGACATTGGTGGTGGGAATAGGACACTGGTTGTGGAATGAGTGCTGGAAACATATATGACTGAAACCCAATCATGAGCATCTTTGTAACTGTATATCTCTCAGTGGTATAATTAAAAAATGCCAAGATGTGGGGAAAATGTAATATGGAAAGGGAAATTATTTTGCTGCTAGGTTCGAGGCCACAACCTAGGAATCCACACCCCCACGGTGCTTCTACCTGGGGGGGGGGCATGCATTGGCACAGGTTCTGAGGTGACAGTTCCAGGCCCTTTGCTGACTTTTGCACTTCTAGGAAATGAATATACCATGATATTTGCACTTCTTTTACTTCTTTCACTATCCAAAAAATTGAACTGACATTACATAAATTCATTTTGAGAAACATTTTCTAATTCTGAGACATAAAACAAGGGATTTTTCTCTTTTATCTCTAATAATATAATATAATAATATAATATTCATACACTTCTTTTTCTTTACTTATTTGTTAAATTCTGGCATTGTGCCTCTAACTGATGTTGTATTAATTTAAATTAATCGAGTTTTGGCATTATATAATATATGTTGAATGAAATGACTCATATCAATGTCGTAATTGCTTTAAAAATTTAAATCTTTAGATTATCTTCATATATTCTATATTAAGATAGATCATATAGGCACTATAATCTCCTCTTGAATATAAGAAGCATTATGATTTAGAAATGTTAACATTTTTAACAATTCTCCAAATCCAGTTAGTTAAGCAACTGTAATTCAAATCCAGGCCTATCATTCTCCAAATTGTCTTTCTACTTCTGCTTTGCTATTAGAGAAATAGCAGCTGTCACAATTATGGATGACTCATCCCTATTTTTAGTTAAAATGCTCAAATGTGATGTTGGACAAAAATGTACAGCTTAAAATTTATTTTCAACTGGCTCTACTTGTGAGAATTTCATGATACCAGACTAGTGTTAGACTATTATATACAATTTTCATTAGACTCTATAAGGGTAATTTAAAATACAGACCCCAAACTATAACCTAGATCCATATTAAGAACTACTGTTTTTATTTCCAAACAGAGTGATAATAGACTGAAAAAAAGAAGCACTGATAAAAATGAGTAATATGTAAGTTGCAATCATGATTTTGACATCATAGAATAATACCTTCCCACCATTGATATATGACCACACAACTTGCTCAGAGCAACTCAATATGAGTGTAATTTATGCTTACTATTTCTGTATTATTTACTTAATTGTTTTGTTCAATTTTCTATGTCTCTTTTTCCTGACTTCATATAGAATGGGAAATCATTTATATTACCATTCTTCAGATGAAATACAGAGGTTCACAATGAACACCAAAGAGGAATTAGGTTTGGGGAGATAGCTCAAGGGTCAAGTGAGAACCAGTGTTTGGCGTGCCCTGCGTTTTATCTGAAGCATTGCCTGGCCTTCAAAAAACTATGTGGTGTGACTCTTGAGGCCAAATGAACCACAAGGCATGGTTCTGGTGGTTTGGGATCTCTCAGCACCATTCACCTTGAGCGGTATCCTATCAGCCAATCAATGCATTAAACTATCTGGCACTGTTTCCCACTCGCCCATCAAACCTCTCCATCAATTGGATGCCAAGAAAAAAATATGTAAAACTAAGTCTCAAAGATAACATATACGTGATATATATGCATGTTATATATATATTTTTACATATATGCTATATAGATGTATAAATGTATATTTTACTATAACAAAAATGCATCAATATCCTGATATACGATGTGTTTATATTATTCATGAAGAAAATTTTCAAAAAAAAAGGAAAAGTCAATTAACCTGATTTCTTTCAAAGAGTAAGTCTGGCTTTCTTTTTGGGGTTACAAAAAAAGAGAGAGAGCTTTTTAACTTTATTTCAAATAGTAGCATCCCTGAAGAGGCAAGGAGAAAACAATTAAGTGAAATGATCTTCAATACTGAAATTGCCATCAAATAATTAGATTAACTTTAGGATGCATGCCACACTACTAGGTGTTATGGGATTTTCAAAGCTTAAAATTAATCTCCTTTGAACTCCATTTGACTCAAAGCAACCTTAATTACAATAGCATTTCCCAAGACTAAGTCTCATAATGCTATTCAAGACAAAGCTAGTTAATAAAATACTTCAAGAAGATGCTTATTGATATGTATGTACCATGATCTTTAGAACAGTTTCATATTCAGAAAAAAGTAAAATAATAATATAATGCAAAGTTTAAGAAGTATGCAACTAATTTTGGATGGCTAAAAGTTTTTTGTTCTATGTTGGAAATGTCATTCACATAAACTATACTAAACAATAAATATGTTTCAATCAGTTATATTATAAATTTGAGATACTTGGGGGTCTTAGCAAAGAGATCTGTGTCACTCTTCATGTTCATTAAAACTAGATGAAAAAATTGAGCTAATACTTACTCTAAGACTTAATAGCATTAAATCTTTGGGGTGAAATTTTAATTTCTTTTCTAAAGAAAAAATTAATGCAGTCTGATTTGATGTCTATTTTTCATTAATTCCATAATAGTTATCTCAAACTTATTATGTATGAAACATGAAGAAAGAAATAGGGGGTTTGTGATGTATGAAAATAAAAACAGTATTCCTGTCTCAAGGATCTGGACCTTTTCTCAATGACACAAAGTACCTGAAATGTGAAACTCAAATAATACACAAAAGAAAGAGAATAGGATAAAAGCATAAAATAAATCACTCTCACTATCACTATCTTCCCATTCATCATCGATTTGCTTGAGCAGTCTCCAGTAACATCTCCATATGTCCTGTCTCATGCTAGTAGTGCCCAAGGGCATCTGATCGCTCCAGGAACATAAAGAGCCTCAAACCATTATATTAGGTCATAGGAATGACTTAACATAATTATTACTGGTATTTGGCATATCAAATATGACACAGGCAGCTTGCCAAGCTTGCCATGTGGGTGGCATACTCTTGTAGTCACCTCTAAATACAGCATTTATTGGTGAACTGAGCGGCAGCAAGCGGCCACATGAGCCGGAATGGATAGGCTAGTCTGCTGAACGGAGTTCCGACTTAGGGAGGTCCAAATGTGGAAAATGGTGGCCCTCATTCAAAAATGGCGGAGTGGGGGGGGGTCGTCTGGCTTGTTGTGAGGCTCTGCTGTGGTGTAGGGCAAGGGCTAGAACCTGCCATTCCTCCTGGTTGCCTCGTGAGGGGCTGGACAGAGGGAATGCTGGTAGCAGCTCTAGACTTACATGATAAACACTAAATATCTGCAGGGCTAGCCACAATGTGTAAAAGGGGGAGAGAGATGCAGAGACAGAGAGAGAAAGAGAGGAAAAGGGGGTACCTGCTACTGAGGCAGCCTGGGAGTGGGCGGGAGGGGGTGTGGGTATACTGGTGGTGGTGATGGGGCACTGGTGGAGGGATGGGTGCTGGAATACTGTACTACCAAGAACCAATTGTGAACACCTTTGTAACTGTATGTTTCACTGTGGGATAATAAAATATTTTTAAAAAAAAGAAGTTTGCCTTGTATGCAGCTGACCCAGATTCGAGTCCCGGCACCCTGTTTGGTTCTCCTGAAGCCACAAGGAGTAATACCTGAGTACAGAGCCAGAAGTCCTGAGCACTGCCAGGTGGGACCCCAAAACATACCAAAACAAACAAGTGGGGCCGAACGATAGTACAGTGGGGAGGATATTTGCCTTGCACACAGTCGACTCGGGTTCGATCCCCCAGCATCCCATATGGTCCCTGCGCACTGTCAGGAGTAATTCCTGGGTGCAAAGCCAGAAGTAACCACTGAGCATCCCAAGGTGTGACCCAAAAAAGAAAAAGACAACAACAAACACTGGCATTTCCTGGATTCTAAATGAGGCTCAAGCACCTCTCAGGTAGCCCCAAACCTAATACAAGATCAAAAAAGAAACCCTAATGGGAATACTTTCTTTTCTAGGGGTTGGCTAATAGCAGCTAACAACAACACTCTAAATAGAATAAGAAATTTCTGGGGCAGGAGTGATAGTCCAGTGGGTAGGGAGTTTGCCTTGTGTGCAGCTGACTCTGGTTCGATTACCAGAATCCCATATGGTCCCCCACGCAGTGCCGGGAGAGATTCCTGAGTTCAGAGCCAGGAGCAACCCCCGAGCATCGATGGGTGTGACAAGAAAAGCAAAAAAAAATAAAAAAGATACATTTCAACTTGCATAAATAAATACTTAAAGGTACAAAAACTGAAAATGACAATGATTTTTTTTTTAATTTTGCTTTAGGCGGGGCTTGGGGACCATTTGCGTGTCTGGTGCGGGAACCCCAGTAGGCTGCGTATAGCAAAATGCCCACACGCTCACTCTCTCCCCAGTCAGTACAAACTTTCTATACATTCTCCATTTACGTGTTTTGTTTTGGTGACTGGGATTTACTAGGGTCCAAATAATGGCATAAATAATCTAGCATAATAACTGTAAATAATGTAATAAATGTCTTCTTAGTTTTTGTTGATTTTGTTTTTGGGTCACACCTGGCTTACTCCTGGTGGAGCTTGGGGAAGAATATGGATTTCCATGAGGGTTTGCTGGGGATGGAACCCGGTAGGCTGGTTCATAAGCACCTGCCTGTGCTGCACTATGGCTCCAATGCCCTCTTAGTTTTTTTTTTTTTTTTTTTTTGCTTTTTTATTTTTGGGTCACACCCGGTGATGCTCAAGGGTTGCTCCTAGCTCTGCACTCAAGAATCACTCCCGGTTCTTTGGGATTAAATCTGGACAGATAAGATTTTTGAAGCCATCCATAAAAAAGTCTAATTCCTTCTGAGCTTCAGGAGTTAATTGTCTTGGGCTATTCAAAGCAGGATCACCTTCAAGGATGTGGAACAAATTGCTGAGCTCACAGTTGGGAATCCCAAGGGAGGGGCATACCCAGTTGATATCTCCTAGCAGTTCTTGAAAATCATTCAAGGCTTTGAGCTTCTTTTTGAGGACTCACTGTAGTGCGGCCAAGAGCATAGCCCAAATACTCATATGGAGGCTGCATTTGAATTTTCTCCATAGCTACTTGTAAACCAGCCTCGGGTAAAACTGTTATTACTTCATTATACAAATTTTGGAGATCTTTGGAATTATCACAGGCTAGCAAGATATCATCCATGCAGTGGATTATGTATGCATTGGGAAATTTAACACGAGTAGGTCTCAAAACTTCATCAACAAAGTGTTGATACATTGTTGGTGAGTTAGTCATTCCTTGTGGTAATACTGTCCATTGAAACCTGCGTAAAGGACCTTTATGACTGATAGAAGGAACTGAAAATGCAAACGTTTTACGATCATCTGGGTGGATAGTTATGTTGTAGAAACAGTAGTTTAAGTCTATGATAATTAGTGGCCAATCTTTAGAAATAGCTGCTGGAGAGGGAGTCCAGGTTCCAGGGCTATAAAATAAATAGTTCCGTAAAACTATATAATAAATAGTTCAGTAAATCAGGGGCATAATATTATCATCATTTTTGTTTTTGTTTTGGATATGACAGAAAAACATCTCAGTTAATTTTGTATTATTTTTTTTTAATTTTTTTTATTTTTTACAATTACAAAGATATACAATTAAAAGTTCATATTTGGGTTTTGGTCATACAGTGTAGCAGCACCCATCCCGCCACCAGTGCCCATCTCCCACCACCAACGTCCCCGGTTCCCTCCCCCTCCCCCAGCCCTCCTCCATGGCAGGTTCTTTATTTCTTTCCATTTCTCTATCTTTCTCTTTTCCTTCCTCTCCAGACTATGGATTACAGAACATACATTAAAGGGTTGTCATGTGTATCCTTTTGCCTCTATTCAATGCTCAGTTCTAGGTTGGCATTAGTACCCTCACAATTGTTAGCACACTGTTCCATTTTTCTGTCTTACCTAGCCTCTGACTCCCACACGTTTGTGATAATTTCCACCTTTGACAGGACCTCCTGATGTATGTTTCACTTGACCTTGGATATTGGTATAATAATATGTACCTATATATTTATGTTATGCAGATAAATGCAGTCATTCTGTAACTGTCTCTCTCCTTCTGGCTAATTTCGCTCAACATAATCTTCTCCATGTCCATCCATTTGTAGGCAAATTTTATAACTTCATTTTTCCTAACAGCTGCATAGTATTCCATTGTGTAGATGTACCAAAGCTTTTTTATCCAGTCATCTATTTTCGGGCACTCGGGTTGCTTCCAGATTCTGGCTATTGTGAATAATGCTGCTATGAACATAAAAGTAGGGATGGTGTTTCCGCTGCGTATTTTTGGTTTCCCAGAGTAGATTCCCAGGAGTGGTATGGCTGGGTCAAATGGGAGTTCAATTTCTAGTCTTTGGAGGAATGTCCATATTGTTTTTCCAGAAAGGCTGTACCAGCCGGCATTCCCACCAACAATGGATGAGTGTCCCCTTTTCCCCACACCCACGCCAGCACTTGTTGTTCTTGTTCTTTTGAATATGTGCCAGTCTCTGTGGTGTAAAGTGGCATCTCATTGTTGTTTTGATTTGCATCTCTCTGATGATTAGTGATGATGAGCATTTTTTCATATGTTTTTTGGCCATTCGAATTTCTTCCTTGCTGAAGTTTCTGTTCATTTCTTCTCCCCATTTTTTGATGGGGTTGTTTTTAATATTTTATTATACCACCATGAGATACACAATTGCAAAGATGTCTTGTTTGGGTTTCGGTCACACAGTGTTTCAGCACCCATCCTCCACCAATGCCCCCAAACCTCACGCCTCCCCTAGCCTGCCGTTATGGCAGGTTCTTTATCTCTTCTCTCTCTCTCTCTCTCTCTCTCTCTTTCCTTCACTAACACATTGTGGACTGCAATGCATACATTTAGAAGTTATCATGTGCATCTTTTTACCTATACTTGATGCTCAGTTCTAGGCTGGTATTATCATTTTCAACGGTTATTAGCGCACTGTTCCTTTCTCTGTCTTATCTAACCTCTGACACCCACACACTTGTAGTATATTCCACCTGTTGACGAGACCTCCTGATTCATGTATTGCCTGACCTTGGATATTGGTATCATAATATATATGTATGTGTATATATATATATATATACATATATACATATTTATGTCATGCAAATAAATGTGTTCATTCTATATCTGTCTTTTTCCTTCTGGCTAATTTCACTTAACATGATCCTCTCCAATTCCATCCATTAATAGGCAAATTTCATAATGTCATTTTTTCTCTAACAGCTGCGTAGTATTCCATTGTGTAGATGTACCAAAGTTTCTTTATCCAGTCAACAGTTCTTGGACACTCTGGTTGTTTCCAGTTTCTGGCTATTGTGAATAGCGCTGCTATGAAAATAAGAGTGAAGATGGTGTTGCTACTGTGTGTTTTGGGCTTCCCAAGGTATATTCCTAGGAGTGGTATGGCTGGGTCAAATGGGAACTCAAAACAATACCCATGTTTACATGTCGGTTTATGTTTGTACACGGTATTCTAAGTAAAGAAGACTGGTATGTATAGGCTTCATTTTGATCAATGGCTTGTCAATTTGGGAATTCAACAAAACAACAGGCTGGAGGGTAGATAAATATTGCTCAGGAGGAAAATAGAAGGTTAGAAAACAAGATTTATTAAAAATCTAAGATATTTTGTTATCTTCCTTGATTTTTTTTTCAAAACCAAGTGCCATATTTTTTTCAATTTTTCAATATACTATTAGATTTCTCAGGAAATGATTCCCTGTTTAACAGTTTTTGGTTTATATAATATTCTGAATTGAACATATACTATATATAATTTATATACATATGATGGAATAAATTTTATTTTATTTTGGTTTTTTTTTTTTTTGCTTTTTTTGGGGGTCACACCCAGCAATGCTCAGGGGTTACTCCTGGCTCTGCACTCAGGAATTACTCCTGGCGGTGCTCGGGGGACCATATGGGATGCCAGGGATCGAACCCGGGCCGGCAAAGGCCGCGCGTGCAAGGCAAATGCCCTACCCGCTGGGCTATCGCTCCGTCCCCAATGGAATAAATTTTAAAAAGGCAAATATAATAGGATGAAAACTATAAATGGGCATTTAAGAGAATGTCTAACCATGATATTTCTAACCATATGGTATCAATTAGTTATCAATAGCTAGATTGACAATTAAAATGTATCAAGTATTCTATGACACAGCTCTCAGTAAATTGTTGTTTCTTTATTTGTTTGGGCTGCATACTGTTTACTCCTGCCGCTGTGCTCAGGGATCACTTCTGGAGGTGCTCAGGGAACTATGTCTGGTGCTAGACATATAATGATGTTGACCTCATGAAAAGTAAACACCTATCCCCTACACTGGCTCCAAGTCATTCATAACTTTCTTCTAAAGTTTGATCATCTGAAATTAAC
The DNA here is from genome assembly GCA_021461705.1 of Cryptotis parvus. Taxonomy (NCBI): domain Eukaryota; kingdom Metazoa; phylum Chordata; class Mammalia; order Eulipotyphla; family Soricidae; genus Cryptotis; species Cryptotis parvus. The sequence goes on along the minus strand of JAJIBD010002128.1, from coordinate 159,361 downwards.
TTTTGATACAAACTGCAAAGTCTATGCAGCCTCCCATTGAGTATGCTCTAAGACTACAATTTTAGTCTATTAGTTGAAAAACGTCACTATTGTAAGACTGAATAAAATATAACTGCCTAATTAATAAATATCAATGTTTTCATATTTACATTAAATCTCTAATATTTGTGTTCAAATGTTTATCATAAGACTTCAAAAGAAGTATATCGAAATTGAAAATGTTTACTGCTTTGTGAAATCCTTCTAAATAAAGGAATAATGTTCTCCAATCCCTGAAGTAATTATTTGACATCTACAAGATGAAAAATGCATGTAATAAGCCATAAATTCCCAAATGTAATTTCACACCATAAACTCTTTTACAATGACAGTTGAATTACTATATCATAGATATTTACACATACGTAAGTATAGACACATATTAATGAATATTTCTCTATGTAGTCATCATTATAATAAATCCTTGGTATCTTTGGCTCAACTCCATTAATTTATTGAACACTCCAACCCCTTTACTATAAGTATCTATAAATCTCCAATCTAATGAGAAGAAATATGAATCACATATGAGAGTAAGGTAAATGACCTGACCACATGTATGTGATATTTTAGTTCAAGAAAATATTAACATTATTTCACTTATTAAAACAAATCCTCAGAAAACATCAAATATAACACAGTGCTATGTATTTGCTTTTGTCATTCCTCAAAACCATCATTTTTGCAATTTTTAATAAATATATAAATAACATAATCATCCTTTCATGAGAACATCAAAATTTTAAAATTTATATACTATAAACATTCATTTTATTGAAAAATTTTACTCATTTCAATAAATGCATAATATCATGTCTACCACTATAACATACAATAGTTATACAACAAAGTAATTTTCTAAATGTCTATTATCATCAGACAAAATTAAATGATAATGTTAGAAAAGAATGCAATGTTATTAATATAGCATTAAAAATTTTGTCATCATTAAGGTAAATTTTATACTCAACAAATTAAAACACAAGACTCTTGAAACAAGTATTTTGGGTAAAATATGTGTATCTAATTTTAATATTCCAATAAAGTGTCTGATAAATCAAGTTTGTCACACTTTCAAAGAACAGCTTGTTTATATCTAGTACTAGAAATAGTTTTCGCACATATTGTTTGAAATCACTGCACAATCAGTTTGTAGCTTGGGGATATTTTGAATATAATTTTTGAAATATATTTTATTGCTTTTGACTGAGATTTTGTGCTGACTCTAATTTCTTGAGACCCATGAACAACATTATGCTATGCAAGCAAATACAGAAACAAAGAAAACTTGTATGATCAGATCAATACAGTAATGGAATAATCATTTGTAAAATAGTTTGGAGGAAAGCCAATCAAAATTACATCTCCAAATTTGAATACAATTATATAAGTACTACTAGATGTATAGCTAAGACTACATTTCATAATATTGACATATCTCCTTTTAAAAATATATTGTCATGTTGCATAAAAAACACAGTGAGTTAACACATTTGCTTTGTGAATGTTGCTTTTGAGTTCAAGCTCCCAGTGCGCACATGGTGAGTGTGATACTGATCATTCAATTGTATGAGCCTGTGTTTGATTTAAAGCTGAACGTGTGTGTAAGAACCACAAAAAGGGGTGCAGCCCCCAACTAAGCTTACAACTAAAAAAGTGCAAGATTTCACAGCCAGGTAGTATGAACTCTGGTGAGCATGTAGGACACTACTCAGACCTATAGCTGTGTTCCTCGAGAGCACAATTGCCAGCAAGCAGGTGCGCAAAAACTGCAGCTAACAGAAGGCAAACTTTGGTAAACACACGCCTGAGTGTGCAAACACTGCAGCCTGTTGTGTGTCCCCCAGTTAGAGCTAAAGAGAGATAAAAATATGCAAGTATCACAAAAAGCTTTTGCTACTTCTGTTATCACAACAAAACCAACAATAACAACAAAAAAGGAGAAGGAATTAAAAAGTTACTCTCACTCAAAAAAGTGCATACTAATTCTAAACCTACAACAACATTTCTGTATAAAGCAAAATATCACTTTTTATTTCTTTTGCCTTCGGTCTGTCATTGTTGTTGCTTTTTTTTTTTTTTCTATTTTTCCATATTTGTTTTTTACCATGAAGAACTTTTCTGGCCAATCTCAAAACAGTAATCCAATGACAAACTGATGATAGCAAACCAAAAATAAAAACATAGACGAAATTATGTAATGATGCCAGTTTAAGATACCAGAGTAAATACACGTAACATAAAAAGAAGATATTTCCTTTTGGAATAAATGTGGTGGAATTAGTTTTCCACAATTTCTCCTTTCTTCACTCTACACTGATCATACTAACCTCTTTTCAGGTCTACATGAAAGTTAAATACATTTGTTTCTTAGAGTTTTGTGTTTGCTGTTCTAAAACGTTTAGCTCAAATATCTATGCATCTCACTCCTTAAAATTTTTCTGCCAAAATATGTTCTTACTAAAAAGCCCTAGTGGGTCACCTTTGAGTTTTAAAATAAGTCTGTTTTTCTCTTTCCGTCATTGTTTTTATTTCTCTCTGGAACACACAAGCTACAGGAACATAGTCATTGGTTCATTGCTATGATAGCTGTACCCAGTAAATTATCACATAAAATATGGTGGGCGTTCATAATTTTTTATTGAACCAATTAATTTAGTTACTTCCACAGTGAATAAAAGAGGGGAAAACCTTAATTGTACATATTTTGTATGAATGTTTATATCATGGCCTCCAAATTTGGCTTTAAAAAGCAAGTGGAATATATGTGTTGGAATATTCCAAGTGGATTAAGGAACCAAATATCACAAAATACATAAGGACAGAAAACTAATGGTATTAAGAATAGAAGACAATGAGTGTGGAGTAAATATTTAAAGATAAGATTTAGTTTATGCAACTAATTAATTATGAATTTGAAAACAATAAAATTGTATTTTTTAAATAATGTTATATTAAAAAACAGTGCAGGGGCTAGAGAGAGTACTTAGTGATTAAGGCACTTGCCTTGCAAAAGTTGATCTGGGTTGGGGCCAGAGCGATAGCCCAGCGGGTAGGGTGTTTGCCTTGCACACATCTGGCCCGGGCCAGTCCTGGTTTGAGCCCCGGCATCCCATATGGTTCCCCGAGCACTGCCGGAGTAATTCCTGAGTGCAGAGCCAGGAGAAACCCCTGAGCATTGCCGGGTGTGACCCCCAAAAAGCAAAAAAATGTAAAAAAAAGTTGATCTGGGTTTGATCTTCAGCACCACGCATGTTCCCATATGTCCCTCAGGAGTCATCCCTAACAGTAGAAGCAGGGGTAAGCCCTGAGTACCACTGATTTTGAACCAAAACCAAACAAATGAAGAAAATAATGCAAGTAACAATTCAATTACATGGAAAAAAGAAACTGAAAAACCTAACGTAATCATTGTGAGAGTTGAAAATAAAAAGCTGGAAAGTACTTATGTTTGGTTTTATTTTTTCATCTCCCCTTTTAAGTTGAACATTAAATAAATAGTATTAAGAATGGATGTAAAAAGAAGAAATTGACATTGAGTGAATTTTTAGAAAAATGGTTTGTTAATTATAGTGACAAAACAGACGTAACAATATTAAATAAGACAACTTAATCCTCTTCTTCTGAAATAAAGGAATTATTTTCTCTTATTGATCTCAAGATAATTTGTTCTTTTATTCTTTTCTTATTTGCTAATTTATTTGGTTTGGGGCCTTACCTGGTACTCTAGTGCTATTTCCAGTTTAGTGTTCAAGAGACCATGAGGTGCCAGATATCAAACTTGGACTTCTAGCATGTAAAACATTGGCTTAAGCTCTCTGAACTATATCCCTGGTCCCAGAAGTAGTATTCTAAGGCAATTAATCTTTGATTATGATATGAAATAGTAAGACTATTTTGAGTCTCTTTCTGCCCTCATGCACACCACCACTGTTTTCTGTATGCCAATCTCTGTTGCCGCACACCTGAGAGCCTCTGGACTGGCCTGGATGCCTCCTGCAGGTAACTCTGTAGATAGGAGGGTTTAAATGTGGTAGTTTATCTGACCATGTATTCTATACTGGCTGGTATAAATATTCTCTCATGCTACCACAATCATTGTGGGACTAGCTAGATCTTACCTGTGTATTTGCCTGGCCACATTGGATCTCTAAATAATTAGACCAGAAAGAAATGCTGTTTGTCTCCAAGCAAGCAAGTTTGGCTCCCTGATAACTCAAAGGCAACTAAAATACAAAACTACCATGAAGTAAAGACAAGACTCTTGTGAAGGCTTGGAGAAATATTTAACTGGCATTAGTATAGTCTTTGGTACATATGCATGCCATCTCAGATACCCCTTCTCTCTACCCTGAGACATTTCTTAGGCAGAGCTTGGGTCGGTGACATTAACATCTAAAAGGTGAGGTCCTGGGAGAAATTACCTAAGGGCATTTGACCCTGCTGGCTTCCCAAAAATGTGGGAGATCTAGATTGCAGGGATATAAAACTAGGCCTCTTCTTTCTTTCGCTCTCTTTCAGGTCTCTCTCTCCCCCTTTCTGCTGGCACCTTGTCTCTGTCTCCTCTCTACAGGGCCATAACACATAGTGGCTGCCACCTTGGCCAACACGTGACACGGGTCCTAGCTGGGAATTCTAAGTGCAGGATTTTTCCAATTGTTGATTTGTATGCCTGAACCTTAAGTAAAGCATTTTGAATCTTAGCTGGATTCCTGTGTCTTTCTCTATCTGGCCTTCGATCCCCTGGGGCAGAAAGGTATCCTGGGGCAGAAGGGTATCCCTGATCCTGCTCCTGGATTTTGTGCAGGGTGCAACAATGTTTCCCTGCAGTCTCCATGGGGTGAGATGAAAACTCATTGATATTTTGATTTGAATCTTCCTGATCATTAGCAGTGTAGAGCATATCTCTTTGTGTTTTTTTTTTTTTGCCATTTTAATTTCTCCTTTGAGGGAGTCTATGTTCATTTATTTGCCATATTTTTTAATAGTCTCACGTTTGAGGCTCTTCATATTCCTGAATCAACCATATGCTATTGGGCTACATTGGCACGTGATAGGGTCCAATGGAAATGTTACTAGTGCCCGCTGGATAACGGGATTCAAGTGATCAAGTGATCAAGTGATTTTTTAATAGGATTGGAGTTGTTTTTGTAAAAGTTCTACTAGTGCTTTATATATCTTGGATATTAACTCCTTATCAAATGGGTATTGGGTAAATAATTTTCCCCAAACTGTGGTCTATTTTTTTTATCTGGGTCATGGCTTTTTTTGAGGTGCAAAAACTTCTGTGCTTAATATAGACCTATTTGTTTATCTTTGCTTCCACTGGGTTGGTCAGTGGTGTTTCATCTTTGAAGATGCCTCTAACTTCATGGAAGGCTCTGCCTGTTTAAGTCACTACTGCTTTGTAGTACAGTTTGAAGTCAGTGAATTGATGCCTCCCATCTTATTTCTCCCAAGGTTTATTTTAGCTATTTGTGGGGGTTGTCATTCTGTATGAATTTCAGGAGTATTTGATCTATGTCTTTGAAAAAATGTCATGTCAGCGAGAATGCTAACTGGCCACAATTTTAGAATGTAAGATGGGCATTCCATGAAAAGCTAAAAATTGAGCTTCTTTATGACCCAGCAATGCCACTTCTGGGATCATATTCCAGGGGCCCAAACACAAAAAAGCAAAAATGCCATCTGTACTGCTATGTTTATTGCAGTACTATCAAAATAGACAAAATTTGGAAACAACCCAAATTCCCAAGAATAGAAGACTGGTTCAAAAAAATACGGCATAGCTACACAATGGAATGCTATGCAGTTTTTAGGGAAGCAGAAGTCATGAAATTTGCTTATAATTGGATGGGCATGGAAAGCATCATGCTGAGTGAAGTGAATCAGAAAGAGATGGGAAGACATTGCATAATTTCACTTATTTTGGAGATATAAAAATAATGAGATTAATAACCAAGGACAGCACAAACAAGGGCCAGGAGAATTGATGCATAGTTGGAAGTCTGCCATAAGTGCTGGGGGACAAGCCGGTTGGGATTGACAAGGGATCACTACAACATAGTTGAAAATGTTCATAAGAACTGCAAAGAAGTGAGTACTGAAAGTAGGTAAAGGGACAGACATGATAAACTCTCTTTATCTGTATTGCAAACTATTATGTACAAAAAGACAAAGAGAGAGACACAGAGACAGAGAGAAACAGAGAGAGAAAGAGAAAGAAAGCTCCTACCATAAGACAGTTGAGGGCTGTCAGGGAAACTGGGGTCATTGATAGTGGGAAATGTACACACTGGTGGTATAATAGGTGTTGGAATATTGTTTGACTGAAACTTGATCATGAGAAACTTTGTAATTATTTATCTCACTGTTTCAATTTTTTTTAAAGTCTTATGTTGAAAATAGAAATAGTAAATTTCTTCATAAAGGTAAACAAGTAAGAAACTGTTGCTTCTAGATAAATCTGAATTTAATTGACTTTTAAGAATAAGAGGAGGAGAACAAATATAGAAAATCTTCTTAATGCTAAGTAGGAGCAAATAAGAATATTGATCATAAATGTTTATCTTGTAACTTAAAATGTCTTACTCAAATACTAATAAAAGTTATACTTAGTGACTAAAATTTCTATTGGTCAATATGTGCCAATAATTTGTATCTTTTCTACCTCAATATATTTATACGACATTGACTCATTTTGTTCCAGAAAGCAGAAAGGCAAATCAATTTCTTACAGAACTCAAAGTCTTTGCTGTTGCTATATCTTCATCTGTTTCCTGGTTAACTACATGAATGGCTTCCCCTAATCTTATTTAAGAATCAGCTATTCACTATTAAAAGGTAAAGATGATAACACCTCAAACAAAAGATTTTGTCCAGTGCAAAGCAAATCCATAGATATATGCTATAACAGAAAGAGGAACTGAAAGTTTACTATCAGCATATGATAGCCAACACTTCAGAGCTAAGGAAAAGTATCAATTCTCCACTAGCATACTGAGTTCTGAAAAAGGTTAAACTGAATAGTCTCCGTAAATTGTTAATACATTATTCCCTCTCAATTTCCCATCAACTGTTCCTACTTCTGTTTCTATTTCATTGTCAATATGAACAATGATATATTCATATGGCACAGAAAGTATTGACTTATTTTAGTGTTATAATACCAGAACATTTTGATGCCATCTCGTTTTATCTTAATAAATTTGCTGTTTTAGATGAACACAGCAGCAAGAATATGTTTGCTAAAATAACTCAGTTTCTGAGAAACAAATATGTTAAGATGAAGATGCTAGTGAATACTTGTTCACATTAAAACATGATACTTTTTACATCAACAAATTTGCCTTTTGACCTAAAATGCAAAGAGTTTTGAGGAAATAGAACTCCAGATATAATCACTTATAGGAATGAGATTTAATCAGGCTTTAATTACCAATACTCACCAGTGATAGAGAAAAGAGAGATGGAATTGGGGTATACAGATAAAAAAGACTGAGGGAAAATCCAAGAAAAAAGGAAAAAAAATAGACACAGATTCTAAGTTTGGAGACTGGAAATAAAAAACCAAGAAAGCAATTGTATTATGAAATTTTTTTTTTAGTTCTGGAGAGTTAAAGAGTTATCACTTGGACCTAGAGCCTCCAGAGGAAGGAGGTTATCGGTCTACTTAACATTTATCACAGTTACAAAACTGTTCATGATTAGGCCTCAGTCATACAGTGTTCCAGCACCCGGTCTACTTAACATTTAGCTAAGGTAGTTCTCTGGGTAAGATCTAAAAACAAAGGAGGACTTTATCAGATAAAGTACAGCTTCTTGAGTCGCAATGCATTTTAAGTGTTGCAGAAAATGACATTAAGCACTTGAGTAAATGAGGTAGGATTTGGGAGAGAAAACCAAGTAGAAAAAAATTATATATATAGTTACACACACACATATAGTTACATTCATATAAACTTTATTCATGAATCAAAGGAATTGGTGCTCCAGCCTGAGTAAAGTATATAAAGAAGTAAAATAAGAAGGCAGTAATATTTGTGGTAGCATGGAACTGAAGTTGATAGGAAAGAACAAGAAATTTTTTCTTGCTTTTTCTAAAGGAAAAGCTTGCAAGAGAAAACAGAACACTGAATATCAGATAAGAGAATTTCAAGCAAGAAGAAAAAAATCAGTGTCAAAAGGTATAGAAAAGAAATTCAAGTCCTGACATGTATTCATTGTTTTTAGCAGCAAAAGGTCATCAGAGTGCAGAGGAAGAGCAGAACACAGATTTCTGGGAGTGCACTAATGAAAGAAGGAAAGGTGAGAACTATATGCTTAGGGAATTTAATCATGAGGAGAGAGAACAAGCACTTTAGGCAGAAAATGGACAGAGGTAGAAGGAGGAAGTTTGTGATAAGACAAAGTCATGGCTGCTAAACACACAAACACACACACATAGATTTGGATGCAAAGGAAAGGCAAAAACAATGAGAAGAGAATGTTAAATTAGGATTAACTAGCTCAAAATGCCTGCTTTCAAGCATGTACAGAATTCTTGGTATTCCGAATGGCTGAGCATAATACTGGGAACTGTGCTGCTTGCACGTGGCAGTTCTGTTGCCTGTGACTCCTGACACCAGAGGTGATTTCTGGCCATATGAGACGCAGGTGTATGTTAGCACCACAAAAGGAATAATGCTTCTGGTGAGCGGTGTGGCTGCATCCAGGAAGGGCTCTTCTGGTGATCACATGTGTGAGAATCGCAATCACCCCAGAGAGCACCAGAATCACTGGGCACACAGATCTGTGTGACTCAGAATCAGAATCACTGAGGACCAGAACTCTGTGCCTCCACCAAGAGTGTGACTTCTGGCAATCAGGTGTGCAAACAACACAGGCAAAAGAGCACCACAGTCAAGCCGTTCAAGCACTGCAGCCTGTTACTAGATTTCCAGCAAGAACCATTCAAAATTGCATGAGCACCACTACCAAACATGTGTGCCCCAATGCCCCCAAAGATCATTACGGCAACAAAGGGAGGGGGTTAACACACAGAGTTGAAAAAATTCAATTCAATTTTCAAAATGAAGGACAGGCGGGCGTTGTGAATGCTTTTCCCGGCTTCTCCTGCATCTTCCAGTATTTCTGTTCTTCTCTCTTTGAGGTCTTCCTTTATCGCTTCTCTGCACCGTTTAGCAAGTTTGGACGTTAGCATTCGGTCGCCTGAGGCCCGCGCCTTGCCATGTTGGCGAATGAGCTTGAGAGTTTCTGAAGACAGGAAAGTTTCTGAAGACAGGAAGAAATGAAAAATGTAACATTAACAGCAAGAGTACAGTTAATCTTCCAAACAAAAGGTTGCAGTCTGCACCAAACAACAAAGATCTAAGATAAGGAGTTGGAGGGTACGATGAGTGGAAGACATCAACGGAGTTAAAATTTAACCAAATTGATGAACAGATGTGAAAAATGATATAATATAACAATTCTTTTTTCACTCTAGACCAAGTATAGTGCAGTGGGATGGGGTAGGCTGTTGAATAAGTATTTCTCTAAATATAAATAAGTATTTATAAGTGGCTCCTGTAATAGCAGAACTTTCCTTCATTTTTACTTTCTATTGGTAATGCTGATTTTTAGGAAAACCCATTAGGATATACTTCAGAGTAATAGTTGAAAATGGCTGTAATTCTACTTAGCATTATACAGGCTCTTCTTATCAAGCTTGCTTCTGGGGATCCAAAGTGCTGACGACAGTCCAAAATTCTTTAGCATTGTCAAGCTCCTGGAAAATTACTTTGTGTTCTTACTCGTATTTTATGCCTTGGCAGAGGTCCCAGTTCCTACATCTATACTTTGTCCCCATTCCCAACCCCCAGGCCAGCAAAAGTCTATTTCCAACCTGGAATCTCAAAGTGTTGACATGTGATGCTTTTGCTATGTGAAGAAAAGCCGAACAGAGTTCTTTTATATAAATAGAGAAACATGAGGAAGGGAGTGGAGTGGGGACAGAGAGGCGGGAGGGAGGAGCAGGAATTTCTGAGACAAGGCAGGAGGGATGTGGCCACTGTGTTGGTGGGTGGTGTCAAAATGCTGGGTCTGTGAATCCCACCATTGATTGGATTATGAATCTGCAAATGATAATGGTTAAAAGTTGCATTAAAGATAGAAATGCAATCCAGTCAAAATAAATAAATATATTAGATTGAAACTAAAGGTCAATAATACCTTGGTTATAAACATGAGGAAAGCATACTTCACTTAAACTATAAAACACAGATTTGAATAATTGCTTCTCCCTTGCTCTCCATACTAACACTAGTCTAGGGAAAACATGAGAAAAGAAAGGACATTTATCATATTAATTAAAAACTAAAATGACAATATAAGTGTGTGTGGAGAAAAAGGAGAATCTTAGTACATTTGGTGGGAATCCAAATTTGTACAGTTAATATTAAAACTAGTACATAAGTTCTTCAAAAAATTAAAAATACGAGACTCCAATATCTAACATTTCTATCTCTGGAATTTATCTTTAAAATAATAAGTAATTAGCTTAAAATATATTTACAACCTATGGATTAGTAAGATCATTCTGTATCTTGTGCCTCCTTCAGGCTGATTTCAAAAGATTTTCACCCAGAATTAAAAGATAAATCACCAGTTTGGAGAAAATATTTGCCACTACCCATTTATCAAGGGGTTAATATCTAAGATATATATGCAACTGTTAAAACATAACAAAAAGAAAATCAACCCTATAAAAAAGTGATGAGAAAAGATAAACAAAAACTCTCTCAAAGAAGACAGACATATAACCAGCAAGTATATGAAAACATTGTCTGAATCCTTGCTCATGAGGGAAATACAAATCAAAACAGCTATGAAGTGTGACCACAGACCAGTGAAACTGGCTAACATGGAAAATAATAAAAACAATCAGTGTTGGGGAAGATATAGGGGGGTAAAAAGGAAGCCTCATACTCTTGTGGGGGTCAACTAATTTAAACCTCTTTGTGAAATAAATTAGACTCTTCTGAAAAACTTAAAACTTGAACTTCCATATGAAACAGCAATCTCAATTCTGTACACCTATCTCAGTTACTCCAAAATTCTATTTATTAAAGACAGTTGCATTCCTATGCGCATTTTAGCACTGTTCACAATAGCCAAAATCTGGAAACAACCCAAGGGTCAAGAACAGATGACTCGGTAAAGCAACTGATACATGAGATCTCTATATATCTCTATCACTATCACTATCTTCCCGTTCATCATCTATTTGCTAGAGCAGGCCCCAGTAATATCTCCATATGTCCTGTCTCATGCTAGTAGAACCCAAAGGCATCTGCTTGCTCCAGGAACATAAAGAGCCTCAAACCATTATATCAGGTCATAGGAATGACCTAATATAAATGTTACTGGTATTTGGCATATCAAATACAACACGAGCAGCTTGCCAGGCTTGCCGTGCGGGTGGCATGCTCTTGTAGTCACCTCTAAATAAAGCATTTATTAATGAACCGCACGGCAGGCTGTGATACTCTGGTCTGCTGGGTGGAGTTGTAATGAGAAAGAAGTCTGGATGTGGAAAAGGGCGGCCCCCCATGGAGTCGGGGGGTCCGTCTGGCTTGTTGTGAGGCTCTGCTGGGGTGGCAGGCCAGGGCTAGAACCCGCCATGCCTCCTGGGTGCCTCATGGGCGGCTGGGCACAGGGAGAGCAAGCAACAGCTCTGCCCCATGTCTGAGAGTCTCTGGTTCAGCAAACCTGGGCTGGATTGAAAAATCAAACTGCTGCAGGGTGGGTATTGACCCCTGCATGCATGCCACATACCTAAACACGACAGGGCAAACACTGTTTGTAAAAAAAAAAAAGCCTGATGAATTTTACCCTGCCCTGTTCCCAAAGAGAAAAATATATCTCTATATTTCTTTATATATCACCATATATCTCTATATATCTCTATATATATATATCTATAGATATATATGTATTATATATATCATATATATCTATATATTATGCCTTGATGCAAGAGCTATATATATGAATACCTTGTATTTTTATAAAATTTTAATGTATTTTGCATATTTTTATGCACATATGTAATGGACTACCATGTATATGTATATATATATATATATATATATATATATATATATATCACTGTCTTCCCGTTTATCTTCGATTTGCTCGAGCAGGCACCAGTAACATCTCCATATGACTTGTCTCATGCAAGTAGAGCCCAAGGGAACCTGCTTGCTCCAGGAACATAAAGAGCCTCAAACCATTCCATCAGGTCATGGGAATGAGATCTATAATTGTTACTGGTATCTGGCATATCAAATACGACACGGGTAGCTTGCCAGGCTCTGCCGTTTGGGTAGCATACTCTTGTAGTCATCTCAAAATCCAGCATTTATTGATGACCCGTGCAGCCACAAGCGGCTGTGCGAGCTGGGCTGTGTAATATATATAATTATATATTATATATATTATATAATTATAATATATATATATATTTTTTGTAAATTGGGGGTTACTCAAGATTATAAGAAAAAATTAGATGATATAGTTTCCCAAGATATGAACTGGAAGATATTGAACTGAGTGACTCCTGGGATTGGCTGTTTATTTATTGCAAATAAAATAATTTACAAATGGATTCAAATTTTCAACAAGGTATTGATCTTTCTAATGAATTTTATCATTATTCTTAAAGACAATACAAACATACAGGCAAAAGTTGTCTATTTTCTCTTCATGTCGGACCTTAGTGAAACCCATGTGAACAAGACCATATTTCAGTGTTAGTGTTGTTGAGAAATGTAAACTCTGTCTACTACAGATGTAGAAGCACTTCAGTGTGATCTGCTGCCATAAATCAGGAAAGTACAGTATCTGTATGAGTACCACTCTTTTATTTCCATTACCTTACTGTGCATGTGTGTGTGTCTGTGAGTGTGGAGGGGCAGTCTTTAGTTATAGTGACATTTGAGTAAACCAGGAACAGCTTATTCATCACTTATATTACTTAGACTCAGTCACAATCAAGTCACAGTCTTCCCGCTCATCACTGATTTTCTCGAGGGGGCACCAGTAACATCTCCATATGTCCTGTCTCATGCAAGTAGAGCTCAAGGGCACCTGCTTGCTCCAGGAACATAAAGAGCCTCAAACTATTCCATCAGGTCATGGGAATAAGGTCTATAATTGTTACTGGTATTTGGCATATCAAATACGACACAGGTAGTTTGTCAGGCTCTGCCTTGCGGGTAGCATACTCTTGTAGTCATCTCTAAATCCAGCATTTATTGATGAACCATGTGGCCACTTGTGGCAGTGCAAGCCAGGCTGTGATAGGTTGGTCTGCTGGGTGGAGTTCTGACGAGGGAAAGTCCAGAAGTGGAAAATGGAGGCCCTCATGGAGTAGGGTGTAGTCTGGCTTGTTGCAAGGCTCTGCTGGGGTGGCAGGCCAGAGCCAGAACCCGCCATCCCTCCTGGGAACCTCGTGAGTGGCTGGGCACAGGGAGAGCCAGTACCAGCTCTGCCTTATGGCTGTGAGTCTCTGGATCAGCATACCTGGGCCGGATTTAAAAAAAAGACTGCTGCAGGGTGGATCTTGATGAGCCAGGCTGTGATGGGCTGGTCTGCTGGGTGGAGTTCCTACAAGGGGGAAGTTTGGATGTGGAAAATGGAGGCCCTCATGGAGTGGGGGTCCTCTGGCTTGTTGGGAGGCTCTGCTGGGATGGCGGGCCAGGGCCAGAACCCGCCATCCTTCCCGGCGCCTTGTGAGTGGCTGGGCACTCACGAGTCTACTTAGACTCAGTAGAATTTGAAAACTGTGATGACAAAAGTAGCTTTAAGTATGGTTTTGTGATTGTACCAAGAACATTCAAAGAATAAGAAGCAAGCATGGCAAAAGTTCAGTGCGGTGTCAATTTGCATCTGGTGATAAAGTGGGGCAAAAAGAAAACAGTATCCAGACAGCTGGTCCTTAATTAAAAAGCTTAATCAAACACATTGCAAACATGAAGCAGAAATTAAGTTACCCTGAGGAATAATCTGTTAACTTCATGAATCTAGCTCCAATCACTTTTTCCTAGACTTTGGATTACTGAAATAGTAAAGTGATTGCTTTTTAACACTAAGTTGCCATTTGATTAAAATCTCAAGATAATGAAAGAAATAATTTGGAGGCCAAATGGAAAAATGGAGAATCTACTTTTCCTGCTTGTTTGCTAATAGATGAAATTTCCTCTTTCAAGGATGAATAAATTATATGAAACTCCCAAGACAAATCTAAAACTAAGCACTACATGATGGTGGTTTCACAACACCACTATCAAAGCTAAAACATGGAACATAAAATCAGGTCTAATTTTTTCTCAATAATTATTAATTGCAATTTTTAAAAATACATTAAAAGTAAATTTAAGATCTATAAGTAGATCTTATATTTATAGGTCTTATAAAATATACCTATTTCTTAATTTAAAAAAAATTAAACCAATAAGGATTTTTGCTTCTAACCAAGAAATATGAAATAGAAGTACTAAAATTATCTTCACATTACAATCACAAAACAATGCTGGGAGTTAGGTTAAACAGAGAAGGGACCAGTGTGCTAGTAATTGTTGGGAATGGTAATACCAGTCCCAAACTCAGCATTGAATAAAGGCAAAGGGATATACATGGTAAACCCTAAAATGTACGTATGCAAGCCACAATGTGTAAGTGAACGGAAAGAGAGAGAGAGCGAGAGACAGAAGGGGCAATGTACCTGCCATATAACCAGACTGGGGGAGAAAGGAGGGAATCAGGGAACAGGGGTGGAGGGAAATGTGCACTGGTGGACAGATGGGTGCAGGAACACTGTATGATTGAAACCTAATAGTGAACAGTTTTGTAATTGTATATCGACATGGGGGCATAATAAAAAATAAATAAATAAATGAACAAAAACCTTGGTAGTGTTCCTAGTCATAATTATCTACGCAAATTTATATTTAATTAAAAGAATTATAACCTGAATGCCATTCGTGTTATAAACCAATGTGCTGCTCCGCTTAAAAGAAATGAATTCATCTGAATAAAATGGATATCCAAAAGAAAAATAATCTCCGAAAACTAAAGTTAGTGATTCTATTATAGTAAAATAAGACAGAACAAACATAAAAACCCCAAAAAGAAACTTTATGTTCTCTCTTGCAATGAGTCACACAAAATGTAGTATCATCCACACAATTTTACTAATTGCTTAGTATTTTATTAACAATAAAAGCTTTTAAGATTGATAGAATGCAAAGGAGAAGGCCACACCAATTTCAGGAGACAATTATCAGTAGTGCATTGAGAAAAAATTAAGATTAGTGTTGGAATCAGTATATTTTATCACTTTGGACTAAAAGGACAGATTTAAGATACAGACAGATTTAAGACAGATTTAAGATACAGACAGATTAAAAGACAGATTTAAGATTTAAGTCTTATGAAATGTGAATGCTCTCTGATGCTAAGTCAGAAGCATTACACATGAAAGCAATGAAAGTAATGCACAATCAGCTATTAGGTAATACATCAGAGGAAAGACTATAGGGAAAATGTATTCGCATATTTTATATCAAAATTTGCATATATTTTAACATGACAATAAGACATAAAGAACGAAATAAGAAAAATGCAATACAAGTTCTAAAATTTGACTACTTTGATCTATTTAAGAGGAATCACAACAAAAATGTCTGGATTATAGTAAATATAAATCAGCAACCAAAGGTCCTCAACTCAAACTTAAGAGTTGTTAATAGAGCATTACTCAAGACTTCTTTGAAGCATCATTATATTTCAATAACACAAATGATTAGGGAGCAATAAATTCATTAACATGTGACAATGCATTTCTTAAGTTCATAGACAAAATGCAAACAAAACAATGAGATCACATCTCACATCTTTGAATCTGGCACACATCAAAAAATAAAAACGCCAGGGTTGGTATGGATATGCTAGTAGAAATATAGGATAGTTCAACCATTTTGGAAAACTATAGAGTCAACTCACAAAACAACTAAGAATTAAGTTTCCATATGACCCGGCATCTCCACTCCTTACGTTCTACCTCAAGGGTCCAAAACCTATTTCAGAAAAAAAAATTGTATTCCTACGATCATTGCTGCTTTAATTTCATGTCCTTTATGATCAGTGATACAAAGCATTTTTTTTCATATATCAGTTGATAGCCAACTGTATGTTTTCTTTATAGAAATTGCTGTTCATCTATTCTCCCCATTTTTTAAAAAAAGGCTTTGAATTATTTTTTTTTCTTGTTAAGTTAGAAGTCCTTTTCTCCAAGTCTCTAGCATGTCTTTTTATATTGGTCATCATTTCTGTGGCACATAGGCAAGTTATATCATTGGAATATGTTTGTGTTTTAAGTGGTTTAAGTGAATTTTTCTTGAAATATGTCTAAAAACCCTATCAATATTGATCAGTTGCTTCTGCTTTCTCAGTTCTTCTATGAACAAGACTTTACATGAAATTTCTCTATCCTGTGACATACTTGTGAATATACTGACATTCAGATCCCAATTAAGTGATACCCAACTCAATTAATTTTTGCTTATAGTAATTTTGTGTAAGATTTTATCATATGTTGATATCTTTATATTGTTTATTGATACCGGTTTCCTCACAGCAGTCAAATTGAACAGAGACTAAGTCAGAAACTTTCTCTCTCCCTTTGTCTCTCAGATTCTTGTTCTGTTTCTCTTCCAGTCTCTCTTCCATTTTCTCTATTTTCTCTATTTTCTCACTTATCTCTCATGAGATCTCAAACATTTATTCATAAAAACATGCACCATTTTCATTAATATTCCAATGAGGAGAGATCTTGCCTTGATACAACAGCTACAATCCATTTTTGGAACTTTAAATTCATTTTGTATATATAAAATACAGTCACCTGCCCCTTGAAGTGTTGCAGGTGTGGCTATGGTTACCAGCTGTGTTGGTAGATGAAAGACAGGAGACAGGCTTGTCTGCACCAGGGCTCTGCCCTGTGGGCCCTAGATGATTGATGGTCTGACATAGAAAAAGACTGGGCCCCCTAGGATAAACCCAGAGCCATGGCAGAGCCTGCAAGCTACCTGTGGTGTATTAGATATGCCATAAACAGTAACAAAAATGTACCTCTTTCCCAATGAATGGAGATGTTACTGGCACCCACTCAAGCAAATTGATGAACAAAGAGGAGACAAGTGATACAAGGAATACAAAATCCAGTCATTGTGAAAATATATTAAATTCTATCATGATATGTTCAAATTCTTATAAGTCATTTTGAGATCATAACAAGGGAAATGTATGTCAATGTTTTGGTTTGGGGACTTGGCATTGATAATCACATTAATGTGGCAACTGTCTTTAAGTAAATCTTCCTCAAGTTCTCTTCAATCCTCAACTTCAGATTTTTTTTATAATAGCTTAAATGTATGGGGACTTCTAAGAGTCATATCAACCTTTTCTAACACTTCATTTTCAAATGTTAGCAATGAGTTAGAACTCCTCTTCAAGCTGTCATGTGTGTTATGTCTTGAATTTTCAAGATACTGTAAATTTAATATTTGGCTACAATTGCATAGAGTGATTTTAGCTCTTTCAGTAAAGATGCAGATTACAGTGAATCAGAGGTGAAAAATGGAGACAGTCTGAGCAACATACTGTCAAACTTTCTGTTTCTTTAAGTGAATGAGTGAATAAGTCTAGAGGGATGGTGGAGCTATTTCAGAGAGATTGTAGTTTTTTTAAAAGGTTCCCTGATCCTGCTCCCAGATTTTGTGCAGGGCATCTCAGCATTTCCCTGCAACATGCTATAGATTTGTATTCAGGTTAAATCTTGACTTTAGTAAAATTGTGGATGAGTCAATAAACATTAGGCATGTTTAGAGATAAAATTGTGACTGAAAAGTGAATTTAGTCCAGAGTTGGTCCTTGAGTTATGTATGAAAGATTTGCATATATAAATCCACATCCATATGAAGGTATTTAATACTTGCAAGAAAGCAGTGTTGAGAATCCTCTGATGTTGATGTTGTATGACCCGGTCTCACCCTAATTTCACACTGGATTCAGAATATGTTGTTGGTCTGCATTGGTTTTATTCCTTAAATCCATGCTGGATTTTGTATTTTGCCTGTCAAAGTCCACTGCTATTCTGACTTGTCACTGGTGCTTTACAGCTTGTCACTGGGGATCCATGGCCTACCTCTAGAGGCCCAGGGCCTAGAAGGCCCCTATCACCTTGTCTACCTTGGACCCCTGGCCTTGGCCATGTGAGTACACAGAGATCCGCTGCTGCCATCTGTCTGCTCAGGCATAGGTGAGAACCCAAATAAAGCCCAGTTTCTGGGTAATAGTGAGAGTCAAGGAGGAGGTTAAAAAATAGATCTTTTATAAATTATATCTTCCATTTTCACTGGCTGTTTTTTTGACTAGACTAGTGCTGTTATTTTTACTATTATTTTTAATCCTTGGTTTAGGGCTACACTCAGCAGTGCCCAGGGCTTACTCCTGGCTCGGTGATCATTATCACTGCATTGTGGGGCATAGGGGTTCTAGGATCAAACCTTGGTCAGTTATATGCAAGCAAGCATCATACCTGTTGTTTAACACTCCAACCCAAGTGAGTTTTAAAATATTGTCTGGTGTCCCTTGTCTTTAGTTCTACCATACAAAATCCCTGGAGACTATCACTCTCTAGTCAATGTGTGTAGCCTAACTTAATTTATCTCTAAACTTCCTGTTTCTCATTTTCAAATCAATCAATAATATAACATTCTATCAAACTACATCCAAAAAAACCTAAGTTTTACTCTTCGATACCTCATAGATAAAGTCACTTAACTTCATTTCTGAATAGCATCACTGCACTCCATAAAAATAATTAACATGATAAGATGTTGCAGGACTCCTCTAAGAGCCCCCTTTCTCTACCCTATGGAGGTTTTTCCAGGTGGATCTTGGCTCAAGACATTAGCATATGAAAAGACATTGGGTGAGGTGCTGTGAGAAATTACCTGAGGGCATTTGACCCTTCCTGCCAGGGAAGTTACTTTTGGCTTGCAGCTCCTCACAGCTCTTCTTGGAGGCTTTGAATTAGCTCTGGGTCCTTGTACATTTCTATAGAGCTATTTTCCTGTTTTCATCTCTAGATAGCCCAGCCTAGAATGGGCTGGGCTGGGGAGTTTGGGAGGATTTCTGGCTATAAAATAAGCTGCCAGAAGAAAGAGGCTCTCTTTTTTTTCCCCTTTTTGCCATTTCGGCTTCCCTTGGTGTTTTGCTTCTCTGTCCTCTCCATTCTCTGTTGGGCCTCAACACGTGGTGGCGGCCATCTTGGTCTACACCTGGCTGGGGCCTGCTGGGAACCCAGAGTCCAGAGGTTTTCCCTGCTCTTGGATTGTATATTGAAACCTATAATAGTAAAGCTCTTTTAAAACTGCATTGGATTCCTGAGTTTTCATCCAATGGTCACCTGCTTCGGAGGTAGAAGGGAATTCGCTTCCTGGCACTGTTGGGAAACCTGGTGGTTCTCCCCAACAATAAGGCATTAATAACTCTCCATAAATCTATGGTCTGAGAAATTGTAAAAGTATTATGGCACAGAATTTTTTTTTCTTTTTTGGGTTACACCCGGCAATGCTCAGGGGTTTCTCCTAGCTCTGCATTCAGGAATCACTCCTTGTATTCCTTGGGGACAATATGGGATGCTGGGGATTGAAACCGGGCTGGCATGGGCCAGCTGCGTGCAAGGCAAACATCCTACATGCTGGACCATTGCTCGAGACTCCATATGACACAGAATTTCAAGGTTTGTCTCTGATGTTTGCTCAAGGAACATAAGATATGGATGGAATAGATGATTATAGTTGATCCTTACAGTAGCAATACTTTTATTGATCTGCAAAGTTATGAATGGGCAGAAACTGTGGAGTTTGTAATATAAGTAGGGAGTCTATGCTTAATCATTATTATAGAATGTCTGCCTGGGTAATGTTTTAACAAATTTGTAAAGTTATCTTTGCTAATTATGATAAGGAACTCAAGACTATCTTCTCCTTTATGTAAAATAAGAGAAAAACAAAAAATATAGAAGCCTTTCATTCTTATTACCAATAACTCAATAGTGAGACCAACAATGCAAATTCTATGAGTATATCAGGAATTAGGGAGAGATTTTAGGGATGAAATAAGATATTTAATGAATTTAGCAGGAAAAGAAATTTATAGTTTTCTACACTGGACAAATTCAGTGTCATTCTCAAGGCTTATGGGAGCCCAATCTTCTATTTATTTTCTCTTCCTAAATCAATTGGAGATGGATCAATTTGAACATGTCAAACTATTCCTCAGGTTAGAATAGTATCACATAATATATGACAGAATATTTTTCTCTTAAGAAGTCATAAGAAGAAAAACATGCTAATAATTTACTCAGACTAACTTTTAGGCCAATGAAAAAGGTAATTAAAAATCTTAATATTAGATACTGTACTTAAATAATAGTCCTGACATTTGATATTAGCACTATCACACACTAGTGATTTTAAGTTATTTATAACTATTAAGCTTCATCTTTAATTTCAGCTATCACTGATTTTTCTAAGAACAAACTTAAATTCTTTGTTCCTCTTATTCAAAAGAATTTTGTGGGGGCAATATGTCTCCTAAAAAGATATGTTAATACTTTCTTGTACATATAAATGTACCATTATTTTAAAATAGAACCTTTACTAATTAAATTAAACTAAAAAGAAATCATATTAAATTAAAAAGCAATAACAAACAATTCATGTGCTCTTATAAATTAGACTCTAACATAACAAACAAACAAATATAGGGACACAAATTTCCCAGTTAAATTTGAAAGAATGACTCTCAGATCATTTAGTAAGACATTCTAGGACTATGCAACTGAAACGAAACTTTAAAAAAATCACATACAAGTTCCAGGGCAAGATCATAACTTGGTAATGAAATAAACTCACTTCCTTTTCAGATACACTACATGTGTAACATGGTGTTTTAGGTGTGACCTAAAATACAATGAAACACATGAAACAGTTTCCTTTAAAATAAAGTTAATGTAAATCATCTTAGCAATTCATTCACTTGAAAAAATTAAGTAAAAAGAAAATATATTGTGAAAGACAGTAGAAATCAATCTTGTTCAAAATTCCACCTTTCCAGTGATGAATCAATATACCAGAGGTATTTCAATACCTCCATTTATCAACATTCATTTATGATTTTTCAAAAATTTCCATAAATAAATGCACATGGGATGCATGTAAACATGAGAATAGCTATGTTACAAGACCACAATTCTAATCAAACTCAATTCATAACAAAAACTTTGGATTAACATAGGAAGACTCATATGGTCCCCATAACCCCAAAGCACTTGCCCCAGAGTGCAGTACAAGGAGAAATCCCTGAATAACATCAGGTGTGACCTAAAATACCAAAAAAACACACAAGAATACTTATTCTTTCTGCTTTTAACCAATATAATAT
The DNA here is from genome assembly GCA_021461705.1 of Cryptotis parvus. Lineage (NCBI taxonomy): Eukaryota > Metazoa > Chordata > Mammalia > Eulipotyphla > Soricidae > Cryptotis > Cryptotis parvus. Next base: position 137,764 of record JAJIBD010002128.1, on the reverse strand, counting down.
TGAAATTATTAGCAGATGCAATTAAGAAAATAAAAAGTGAAAAAGAAAATGTAAAACTAACATTATCTTCAGATGACAAATAGTATAGAAAAAAAATCCCCAAATTTATTTTTAAAGACCTTTAGTACTAATAATAACTAATAAACTAATGTAGAAAGTTACTAGATATAAAATTGATACACAAAAAATTGTCATATTTCTGTTCATTGCAGATCACTTGATGACTTGATGACTTGATCACTTGACATCGTGTTATTCATTGATTTGCTCGAGTGGATGCCATTTGTCCACTTGAGCAAACATTTCCATTTGTCTCTATCATGTGCCAGGGTAGCCCAATGGCATCTGCCTGCTCCAGGAATACGGAGAGCCTCAAACCGTTAGTTCAGTCTTGAAGAAGTCTGACCATCTTGTAGGTGGGCGATCAGGTGATCTTTTGACATCCAGTGGGATCCAGTCAGTAATGGCTCTCATCCAGCAGTCATCTCCAAATCACATTACATATCCAGCCCATCTGATTTTTGATGCCTTGGCAAACAAGACAGCGTCCGACTCTGGATCATCGACAGAGGTTGGAACTCCAGATTCCTTCTCTCACTTGAGTGAGGCATGATATTCCAAGCATAGCTCTTTCAATTCCTCTTTGGGAGACCAAGATGGCATTCTCATCCTGTTTTCGTAGGGCCCAGGTCTCTGAGGTGTATGTTAATGCAGGGAGGACAGTGGAGTCGAAGAGTTGTGCCTGGAGCACATCTCACTAGAATATTTAATATGACTATATTATTGTTTTAATAATAAGAGCAATAAAAATGAATCATCATTGCAAGTGCTATTGTTTAATAGAAACAAGGTTAAACCCATATTTTTTAAAAAAAAAATCTTAGAGGCTAAAGAGATGGTAGAAACAATGGGGCATTTGTCTTGCTGATTCAATCCTCACTACACCATACAGTCTTCTCAGTTGACGAGGAGTAATCCCTGAGCCCAGAATCATCAGTAAGCACTGAACACTGGTGAACAAAATTTAAAAAAAAGTCCCGGGCCAGAGCGATAGTCCAGCTGGTAGGGCTTTTGCCTTGCACGCGGTCTGCCCATGCCGGCCTGGGTTCAATCCCCGGCATCCCATATGTTCCCCAAGCACCACCAGGAGTGGTTCCTGAGTGTAGAGCCAGGAGAAACCCCTGAGCATCGCCCGGTTGCAACCCAAAAAGCACAAAAAATGTCCCATCAGAAGTAAAAGACAATGATAAAATTAATTTTAATAACACATTGTATTTTATGTAAAGCATTAACTATTATGGATTAGAATATTTTATTGTTTTGCTTTTTAATGCTATAATTAAAATACCATATGAAAGCTGCTGCTATAACACAAGGGTTTAAGCAATTTACTTGAACTTAGCTGATTCCAGTTCTATCCCTAAAGCAATATGATCCCAGAACATTTCATTAAATGATCCTTGAGCAGAAACTATGTATTCCTGAACACCTCACAATATGATCCAAAACAAACAAGTAAATATAAAATATATGTTTCTATATACAGTAAATTTAATTTAGAATAATCACATTAAAATATATATATATATATATATATAAAAAAATATATATATATGGACAAGATGGGAATTATTCAACCACAAATAGATGTGAAGATAGCCATTATAGACCATATTCAGTCAGAACAACCTAACATAAAATCAAAATCAAACAGATCTTTACCTCTGCTCTGATCGACAAAATCCAGGGCCTGTAAGGAACCAGTACTATAGTTGATCCAAAGGTGGTGTCAAATCTGCCAGATGTGAAGAAGGTGAGGACAATGTATAAAAGTGTTAATTAAATTAATAAAATGCTTATCTAATCTTTCTCCATTCTATTACCAAGTTCCAATGACTGAGATAGAAAAAAGGGAATAAATTAAGTAGCTGTTTGAGGTAAAAGGAAGAAAAAAGAAAAGGAACTCACCATTCTTCTCTCTGAATTAACTTACAATACTGTGGAAGTACATATTATCAAATTATATCATTATTAAAAATTGTCTGTTCCAGTGTCTTAATTGAGCTGGTATTATCTAAAGTACATCAGTTCTGCTAGAATAACTAATTCCTAAATTTAAAATTCACAGAGTTGATCCAGGATTGCATCAAATGAAAAACTCTTAAGCGAAAGTGGAAGAAAAAAAACAAAGGCAGATTTTTTTTTATCATATCCTGTGAGTTGATCAAATAGCATAAAGGAAACATTTTATTTTACAATATCTACTTTAATTATCTTAAGAATCTAAAGGAAAATAAAGGACAATAAAGTTAATGAAAACTTGTTGAGACAGGTTTTAGGATTTTGAGAAAAATACTTCCACCTTTGAATTCTAAGGTGGGTAAACAAATAATATCACACACATCCATAAAACAAAATTTTAATAACATACACATGGAATATTGTTATGACTTTAGGTTGTAAAAATGAGGTGAACAAGGAATTATATACTCTTCTTAAGAGACTTGGAGTATTTTGAAGCAGTGTTTATGTCTGCCTTGGGAGTTGATGCCAAGCAATGCAGTTGCTGGGTTGTTTGGGAAGCTCAGTGCTTATTTGCTAAAAAGTCTCCACATGTTTTTGCATAGAGAGCAAGCTGACATTCCTAACAGCAGATGAGTGGTCCTTTTACCATGCGGTGGACCAAGACTTGATATTTCTGCTCTTTTTGATGCGTATCTGTGTCACTTGTATGAGGTGATATCTCATTGGTGTTTTTGATTTGAATTTCCCCTGGCTATATATAATGAGAGCTTGCTTGGAAGTTCTAGCAGGGGAGCGCTGTTACTTGTACATCCTCGATGGAAGACCAGTCTGTCTCTTCAGGGGAGGTCGTCCTCTTCGACCAAGTGTACAGCTTCGGGAGGGGATGCACGTGGAGTGGTGATGGAGGAAGGGGACACTTGCCTAGCCAGATCAGGTGAATCAACCCTGGCGATCAATGGGGTGACAGATGTCACAGCCAGATTGCGCATGTATCCTGGCTATATATAATGAAAATAACTTATTCAGATACCTAACTTTCCATATGTATATTTCTTGGAAGAAGTAACTGTTCAGCTCTTTCCCCCGTTTTTGACATTTGTTCTTATGTTAATTTTAGCACCGTTCCAAGATGTGGAAACAACCTGAATGTCCAAGAAAAGATGAGTGGTTGAAGATCTGTTTGGGTATATATACAAAGTGAAATACACAGCTTTAAAAAAAAAAGAAGAAATAATGCAATTTTCTACTACATGAATGGAACCAGAGGCTACGATGTTAGAAGAAATCAATCATAAGGAAGCACAAAATCAAATAATGCGTGAAATATAAGAAGCAGAGTAAAAGAATATTAGTTCTTTAATGATATCCTGGTTTCTGGACAACACTTCATCTCAGGAAGAGAAAACCATGCTGAATAGTACCTTGACAAGTGATGGTCTTGAGGCATCTGAGAAGGAAGATGGGTTCTAGCTCTGGGCCATCATCCCAATAGAGCATTGTTAGAAGCCAGTGGAACCCCTGTACCATGAGGGTAGTCATTATCAAGATCCGGACTCCACATCTCTCAGAGCTCCACCCTAGAGAAAAGCCAATATTTCCCCGCTTCATTGGTTCATCAGGAAAAGTATTCTACCCGCACTGCAGAGCCTGGCAAACTACCCATGTCGTATTTGATATGCCAAAAACAGTAACAATTATAGACTCATTCCCATGACCTGAAGGAATAGTTTGAAGCTCTTTGTGTTCCTGGAGTGAGCAGATGCCCTGGGCTACGCTAGCATGTGACAGGGATGCATGGAGATGTTACTGGCTTGCACAAATCTATGAGCAACGAGAATACAAGTGATACAAGTGGTAGAAGAAAAAGAATAAGAAATGGTCAGAGAGAACATTAGAGAGTTGGTCTACAAAGCTGAAGTTATCCAGCAGGGTAGGGGATGGGAGGGAAAGGAAGAGGATACCTTGGACATGGGTGGAGGAATGTGGACACTTTGGTGGTAGGTGTGACATTAGAACATTGTGTGCATGATATTCTCCATTTTTATTGGTTTCTATATTCTTACAAAAATAAGCTGCATATATTTAGCAATAGCAGACTCCAAGGCCCACAAGGGACCATTTAACCATGGCTACCCATATCTAATAAAAGTGACCAAACGATGCTGACATGTTTTTTTCAAAAAGGGTTTTTGACCCTTTGGAAAAACTATACCACACAACATAGTTTTCAGAGTATAAGTATTAGGAAAATGTTATGATAATTTAGAAGATAGGGATTTATTGTACAGTGGGTAGGGTGCTTACCTTGCACATGGCCAAATCAGTTTCAATCCCCAGCACCCCATAAGGTTCTCTAGAGCACTCCAGGAGTGCTCCTTGAGTGCAAAGCCAGGAAGAAGTCCTGATTACTGCCATGTGTAGTCCTAAAACAAAGTTTTTTTTAAAAAAAAAAAAGTTTTAAAAACCTTGGAATATAGCTGTCATTGCATGGATGAATCTGTAATAGAGATACTGAGGTAGAACAATTACTAGCAGTGATAATATCTAAGCTTTCGACATTAGTGGGATTGCTAAAATGAAATAGAGGCGATGCTTATCAGGATGATAATGGTTAGACATTAAGAGACCAGCCTGCTGAAATGATGTTCTACACAGGTGTTAATAGAGTAACAACATAAGGAGTGAGTGTTGCAAAAAGAGAAAGAATTTGAACCAAGTGTTAAATTCATCATAAGTGAGAGAGAGTAACACAGTAAGATAAAAGAAGAGACCAAAAGATGATGACATCCTTTGATAGCAAAGAGATGGAAATTGGATAAGGCAATAACTACTTGCTCTTGAAAAGTTTATGCTAACTTTTGGATCCTTTGTTTTACAAGAAAGCAAATAAATCCTAAATTCAGTTAATAAAACTGTCATTATAAAATACACCTCAAACTATGTTACTTAAGCAGAAAGCTATTTTTTCATACTTCTGAAGAATGCAAAAAGTATGTAGAAAACATATGCTATTTCCAAAGCCTCTAGGCATGGGTCATCTCAGTTTTTGTCTTCTTTCTAGTATCTATAGAGATTTCTTCATTTGTGATAGAAAGCGAAGGGCAACAGTAACTTAGGTCAATTGGCCATTTTAAATCTTACCTACCAAGAAGTAGCTATCAAAATAGATAATAAATGTGGCTGGGGGTAGGAAATAGTAAACCATAAAAGGGGGAGAGATTAGATAAATTTCTTTGACCGCTCACAAGTTCCCAGACAGTAATGCCTCTTTGATCCTTCACACATGCCTAGGAAGGTGGCAGGGATGAACAATTGTTACTCACATGCATGTGGCCAGAGAGGGAAAAGATCAAACGGTCAGTGGTTAGTGGGGCTATGAGCCTTGAGAGGTTGCCCCTGGAGCTCCAGAGTTAAACCAAAGATCAGCCAGTACCAGTTAAAGGATAGCAAATTATAAGCTTCCAGCTGCAGATCTCAGAGTTAGGTTATACGTTAGGTTTTCCTCACTGGGGTGAGGAAAGTGTGGTCTGCTACTTGGTTTTCATAAACTGGAGGTGAAAGGTCAGCAAAAAGACAGGACCTGATCATGGTTCACAGTCTTGGAGAGGTGAGTGTTGGGGCATTGTAGAATTATACTGTGTCTGGGTAAAAAGGAAGAGAGAGAGAGAGAGAGAGAGAGAGAGAGAGAGAGAGAGAGAGAGAGAGAGAGAGAGAGAGAGGATTTTAGACATTGGAGAAGAACCACTACTTAAATGGTATAATAAACTATAATTTCTTAAATGTCTATAGTTTTGTATGCAAATCTTTCATACATTCCTCAAAGAATCACACATACATTTAGGAACTAAGTTTCACAATGAAATGACCTAACTGTTTCATCCACCTGACCGTCTTCTGTGAATGTCTCTGCCCAAATTTATATCTGCTTGAAAGAATATTATTCAGATCAGACTAGGTCTTAGCCTCCTGACATAATTTGAATTTACTATACATATGCAATAGCCCTTTTACCATGTAAGGTCAAACCTAAAGGTATGGAAATTAGGAATTCAACCTCATTTTGATGAAACAAGTCCGCCTCAAAAAAAAAAAAAGAAGGAAAAAGCACTAATGCTCATATAAATTGTTGTTCTTAATCAAATCAGCATACAAAATGCTAAGGGGAGAAGATTATAGAGTAAAAGAGAAACTGGGGATAGTGGCAATCATTTAGAGCACGTCATAAGAAAATGAAAACAAAATTGTCACTATCGTCCTTTATAATACGTTTAAATTTGACTACATAGGTCTACTTGTTTAGCCCTTTCAGTGTGCAACGAAATATGGCACAGCACTGGAAATGTTTAGTTTTTAAATGCAGAATTAAATGTATTAGCATAGAATTAGATATAAGCATGACCCTAAGACTAAACTCATGCCTGTATTAGTTTTCAAAAAGTTCAAGCTATCCATCATATTTATAAATACAATTTGTGCTTAGAAAGCTGAAAATTGCCCTATCCTCTGACTCTCAGTGATATAATCCAAGATTTGATACTTTATCATTCCATACTGACATTTAGACCACTGGATTCTAATTCATGGAATGACAAAGCTACTTTTTCCTTGTTCTTTCAATTTGAGATATGATCAATCTGCTGAACTTTACATTTGTGATTCAAGTTAAAACCTTTCATCTACTCTTATTTTAGAAAAAAGCTTTGATGACTTAATGGATAAAAGTTTTGACCTTTTCAAGTCTGTATTTTAAGCCCTAACCTCTATTGAAGAGTAATTCACATTTCAAACACAAATACACAGTTCCATTCAGTCAGTTCAGTATTGAGAAAAACTCTAAGGGATATATTGAAACCCTATTTTCCAGATCTTCACTTGTACTTCAGACTGAAAAGAGAGTAAGAAAATAAGAGACTATATGCACTTAAGGCTTGTAGAAAAACTGATGTTGGAAGAGAAAGAAATTTAAACTACCTTCTGGCTTATACAATGAGATAAAAATTTTAATAACTTATGAAATAAACCAGCAATTTAAATTTTGATAATATGTTGACATTATGGTTACACAGTTTTACCACTTATAACAAAACTGTGGATAATAATCCTCATCCACCATTGCCAATTTTGATAAAATACCTAAAACTCTGAAATAAAAAGTATGTTTATCTGAGGTATTATTAAATTAAATGTGGTTAACTTTTGGCCCTAGAATCATAGTGACTAACACACAGACTCCTGAACACTTTTAACTTAATCTACTATGTTCTCTTTATTCTTTTTCACCTTCTATTTGCTACACCAACAGGCTTTTAGAGCAGAAAAAGCACCAAACCTGGCAAATATGGAGATGGCTATTACATAATCATTTCTGTGTATAAATAAAGGATTTCCTGTGTACTTATTTCTTCAAAAACCTATATTCTAACGTTGAGTGCTAATTCTTCACTTCATATTTCCCACAATCCATCTTCCTTCCTTCCTTCCTTCCTTCCTTCCTTCCTTCCTCCTTCCTTCCTTCCTTCCTTCCTTCCTTCCTTCCCCTCCCTCCCTCCCTCCCTCCCTCCTCCCTTCCTTCCTTCCTTCCTTCCTTCCTTCCTTCCTTCTTTTCTTTTCTTTTTTCTTTCTCTCTTTCTTCCTTTCTTCGTTGCCCTGCCTATTAACCAATATGGGATTTTTATGTTTTTTAAGTTAACTACTTTAGTAGATATATCTTGTGCTGTTAATATGCAAATCATGATATTGAGGACATTTTTGTATGCTTATTTTGCTCCCTTCATTTTTTAATGAATTCTTTCAAATATTGTTAAGTCATGGTTTTGTGAATTACTTTAGTTATATATTAAAAATTATATATGTTGTAAATCAATTAAAAGAGGAGCATGTTTTGTTAACAGACTTTGGCTTGTTTCTTTCCTAACAAGTGTGCTTCAAAAAGTAATTATTTTTAATTTTTGTGAGATTCAGCTTGCTGATTTTCTATGGTTTTCACCTTTTATGCTTAGTTTTGTTTTGGTGCCACATTCATCTCTAATCAGGCATCACTAGTGACATTCATGGACCACACGTGGTGCTGGTAGAAACAGATTAACTTGTGTATTTCCTAGACATGTTTCTTTTTTCTCTATTTTAATAAAGTCTCTATTCTTCACTATGTCTTCTCCTAAAATTCCTTTCTGTGAAAAAACACAATGAACCTAGGGAAACTGAATAGACCTCAAGACTAAGAAGATCAGAAATTTGTCTCAGTTTTGGCAGCCTGAACCAGCTCCCATGCTGTGGAGATCTTAGAAGCCAATCAACGTTTGCTTTAATGGGGGTGGCAGGACTTTACTGTCCATACTGTACAGCAGTTTGTGCAGACTTTTGAGTTCTTATATTCCTGAGTACTTTACTGTCAAGGTCATAGTGAGCCAGTGACGAAGGTGGAACATTCTACCTATTGTGATTACTCTCCTTACACTGTCACTCCACATATAGCTCACTAGCATCACACTTAACCACCAGTGCAATTTCTCAGTCTATTCCCAAATCTTTAACTCCTCCAGCTTCCATTTCTCTGAATCTTGGTTGCTATAATATATTGTAATCTTCAGTGGCTATTCACCCTCTACAATCTTCTTTTGCTTGTTTCTAATAAGGATGGTTTTCCCTGGTGTTTTACATCTGATGTCACCTTTTTGTGTACATTTTCAATGTATTCCTATTTTCTAATTTTTCTTTCCTTTATTTGTTTGTGATATTTATTTGTAATATTGAGTTATAGTAGTATATTTGCCCATTCTGATAAGCAAAATATACATCTTGCACATATTTTATCTTCATTCATAGTACCTGGCCAACAGTTCCTTAAAGCCTTCTGTAATTTCCTAACAGTTAAGGTAGATTAAGATTCATATTTTATAAACATGGTTAGTATTTGAAAAATGCCTAAGGATGTGGCCAGTGGATTCAAAGGAAAGGGTTGGAATTTCCACCTTGCACCATCTTCTGGGAAATAGCAGAGAGTTAATTATTGAAATCAATTGTCGTTGGTCAATTGTTTAACCAACTTTGTCTCAATAATATTTGTGGGCTTCAGACAAATAAGAGGAGGAAGGGCTTCAGGAAACTTGTATGTTGTATATCCAAACACATCTCAGTGCCAGATTTCTGAACCCCGTGCTCGAAATGCAGAAGCTTCTGTTAGAATACTTGTTCTTTGTTTCTCTTAAACTGTCTGTTTGTATCCTTTATTGTCCTTTGTAATAAATTGGTAGTAGTGAGTAAACTGATTTTGTGAGTCATGCTTGTGAATTAATCACATCATGTCACAGAGTTTGTGGGAGCCTCTGATTTATAGCCAAAAAGTCAGAAGCATAATTATAAACATGGACTTGTAGCTAGCCCTAAAACTGTATAAAGAGTTTGTGGAAACCTTCAATCTGGTCAAAAGTATGGGGATTGCCTGGGGTTGCAGTGGGGTGTCTGGACAGAACACCCTCGGGTGAATGATTACATTATCTGTGGTCTGATCTGATCCTATTTCTGAATAGTAATAGCAGAATTAAGCTGAATTAGATTTCATTCTCAGAAACCCTATGGGTTTGATAATTGTTGGTATGGGAAATTCTCCACACATCCTTATGAAATTCAGTATAAGAAGCTTAAAGTGTCTGTCTTCATTTTCAGTATCCTATTTATCATTTAATATTGTTTTTAAAAAATAGAGAAACTTCATTTTTCTAATATTCTGTCAGTTTAATTCAACTTTACAACACTCTTTTGTTATTAAAAAAGATGCAAAGGCTTTTCTTGTGACTAAAATTCAGCTGCATACATTTTCATTTGCAAAAAATAAGATAGAAGAAATTGCATCAAAATAATCCAAATACCTTCATGTTCACACTATAGTAATCAAATAGATTGGTTCATTCTCCCATTACACATAGTTAGAAGTATATTCTACTACTGAACTACTGAGACTTTCTCTGCATTTTTTATGTTTTATTCTACACTGGCAAAGACTCCGTTCAAATCTGCCTTTTCTTTCTGTTGCTGGTCTTGTTTTACTGCCTCTCATTATCCAATTAAGGAATCAACTCCCTTCATTGATTCTCTGAACAATTCCACAGGAGGAAATTTTAGTAAACATTTTTATTCCTGAATATATAGGTATACTAGAAGATATTATGCTATGTCATGCAGAATTAAGCAATTGTTTCATATTATTACTCTCTGTGTTTACAAACTGTAGCTCTCTTCATAAGGACATTATTTGCTAATTGTGATCCTGCATACCAAGTTACCAGCCTATTAACAGGGCTTCTATTTTTAAATTAAATATCCTTTATTCTTCTATTTAAAAATAAAACCTACTATAAGTTCTTTGTGGACAAAATTTTATTACCGGGTTAAAATTTATATATTTTAAGTCCTCGATCATTTGTTTTTTATGACACTGCTCAGCCAGATTTCTACCATGTTCTTGAAATAATTTAAGAATAACAATTCATCTCCAATACGATATCCTTGAAAAAAATTAATTTCTCTTATTTTCCTTTGTTTATTTTGTTTTCTGGCTTTATTTTGTCTTTTCCCCAGGGACCACCAGGGTCTCCAGGCCTAAACATGGTGCTCTTGGGTGGACTTTGGTCTTTGACTTTATTCACTAAGTTCCAGTGACTTAAGACAAGGCATGGTGTCAGCCATGGAGAACAAGCTGTGATTAAGGAATCCCAGATAAAGTCAAAATTTCAGCAAGAAACTGATTATTCCTTCTGAAATCTTACACCAAAGGGAAAATAAAAACAAAAATCTCAATCACAGCAAAAAGTATCAGAGAAAGGGAAAGACCATACAAGGTTCATTTGGAAAGTTCGAATCATGTACAGAGTCTTAAGTCCAGCCTATTTTCATGGTTTATGGAAACCTATGAAAAAGTCTAGAGAATAAATATTTTCTACAGGAATTATGTTAATGTGTATTATATTCATAGACAATTTTATAAATATTAGCTCAAGGTGACATAAGGATAAAATTGAAAGAAACTAATGTTTTCATTCCTAGTTCTCTTCTTTCAAAGCATCTTATTCTCCATATATTAATATCCACATTTCCCATGTTTCACTATATATTACCTGATTATCAATTCTGATGATAATCTAAAATCAAAAGTTAATATTAGTTTTAATATATTTAAAAAGTAAAATAAAAAAAATCTTTTTAAAAGTCAAAAGAAAAATTCATGCTGCAAATAAACATAATATATTTTTAGAGGAGGCAGTTCTTTTTACTTCCTAAAAATAGTTCTCTGCCAATCAGATTTACTCTTCCATAATCATATCAAAATTATTATTTCCAGGAGTCAAAATAGATTACTAAATTACTTGTTTGAAGAGTTTACAATTGAATTGTTTAGGTTTAATGTTTTGAAATGAAAATTTACTCAACATGGTCCATATGCAGGACAAAATGACTACAATATTCAAGCTAATTAACATATTTCCTCACTTTGCTATATTTTTTTTTACAATTAAAAAGTTCATGTTTGGGTTTTGGTCATACAGTGTTTCAGCACCCGTCCCTCCACCAGTGCCCATCTCCCACCACCAACATCCCCGGTTCCCTCCCCCTTCCCCAGCCCACCTCCATGGCAGGTTCTTTATTTCTTTCCCTTTCTCTCTCTTTCTCTTTTCCTTCCCTTCCATACTATGGATTACAGAACATACATTAAAAGGTTGTCATGTGTATCCTTTTGCCTCTATTTAATGCTCAGTTCTAGGTTGGCATTAGTACCCTCGACTATTATTAGCACCCTGTTCCATTTTCTGTCTTACCTAAACTCTGACTCCCACACGTTTGTGATAATTTTTTTACTTTTCAAACACATAGAATATATATTTTAAGAAAATTTATAATTAACAATGCAAAAGTATAAAATAATCACCCTTTCGATGAAGGCTCTAGTTTTCACTGTGTACATAACACAGCTTTGTTGCAATTTAATCAATAGTTCATTAATTATATATAATTTTGGAAAAAGTTTGATATCCAGATTAAATTTTCCACTTTTTACCTGTTATATTTATAAATTCATATATACCAGTTAAATTATATATTATGGCAAATTTTCAGGAGATTGAACACAATTATAAATGCTTTCTTGGTCCATAGAAAAAATACAGGGGGAAAAGTACATACCTCACATATAGGCAAATCCCATGGCATCTCTAATATCACATACGGTCCTCAAAACAGCATTAAGGATCACTACTGAGCACAAAGTAAAGGTCTGTCCTTTAAAAATATCAGATGTGATCGATGAAAAGAAAAGAAAACAAATAAATTCTTTCTTAATTCACTCATTCGGGATAGGAAGCAAAAATGAGGAATTCATCTACATGAAGTTTTCAGAAATAGTAAAAAAGGCTTGTTTCAGGACAATAGACATTTTTGACCTGAGTAATACCCTGGTTTTGGGAAATAAATGGATTATGAAACTGGTGTCTAGTCAAATCTCTCAGAAGAATCATAACATCAAACTTTGAGTGTAATTCTATGACAAGAAATGATAGAAGAAATGATGACTAGAAGAAAAAATGACCCCCACACTTTGGTAGAGAATGTTTCCATGCCACTTATCTGACAAACAATTAATATGCAAGGTATATAAGGCACTTGTAGAACTTGACAAAATAAAAAAAGAACAACCAATCACACCTAAAACTTCAATGAAAAGATGAACAGAAACTTCCTCAGAAAAAATATAAGTGGCTAAAAGTTATATGAAAAAAAATCAAAACAAGTTACCACCTCAGACCAGTGAGACTAGTACAATCTCAAAAATGAAAAGCAGCCCCTGCTGACAGACATGTAAAGTAAAGGAACTCGCATCCACTGCTGTAGGAATATCAACTGGTTTAATTGTTTTGGAAAACAATATGGGATTTGCAGGTGTGTAATAGTGTTGCACTTTTGATACTGTCTGAGAATCAAATTTAGTCCCTGTCTATTGAACTTTCTACTCATACTCACCAGAATGCTGAATCTATTTCAATTGACTTATTCCTTTTTTTTTTTTTGCTTTTTTTTTTTTGATCACACCCAGCAATGCTCAGGGGTTACTCCTGGCTATGCACTCAGGAATTACTCCTGGCGTTGCACAGGGGACCATATGGGATGCTGGGAATCAAACCTGGGCCGGCATATGCCAGGCCGCATGCAAGGCAAACGCCCTACCTGCTGGCTATCGCTCCTGCTCCCACAATTGACTTATTCCTTTAGATCAAAAGCTACTTTGTCTACATAAGCCTTCCATTTATATATATATATATAGTATTATATATAATATATATTATATTAGTGGCTAATAATGGGATATCAAGTGGTCAAGTGATATATTTATGTGCTTATTTAAGTTTAGACAATCATTCATAAAAATCCTAATATGCAACTAATGTTCAATGCCATGACAGAAAAACATAAGAAAGAAGCAGAAGATAAATAAGAATAGTATAAGAATAGTATATATATATATATATATATATATATATATTTGTTTGTTCCTACATAAGCCTTCCATTTATATATATATGTATGTGTATATATATATATATATATATATATATATATATATATATATATATATATATATTTGCTAGAGCGGGCACCAGTAATATCGCCATATGTCCTGTCTCATGCCAGTAGAGCCAGGGGCATCGGCTTGCTACAGGAACATAAATAGCCTCAAACCATTATATTAGGTCATGGGAATGACCTAATATAATTGTTACTGGAATTTGGCATATCAAATACAACATGAGAAGCTTGCCAGGCTTGCCGAGCAGGAGGCAAACTCTTTTAAACACCTCCAAATAAAGTATTTATTGATGAACCGCGTGGCCGGGCAGGCGCGCGCAAGCCAGGCTGTGATGGGCTGGTCAGCTGGGTGGAGTTCTGATGAGAGGGAAGTCCAAATGTGGAAAATGGCGGCGCCCGTGGAGTGAGGAGGGGTGGTCTGGCCTGTTGTGAGGCTCTGCCGAGGTGGTGGGCCAGGGCTAGAACCCGCCATGCCTCCCGACTGCCTCATGAACGGCTGTGCACAGGGAGAGCAAGGAACAGCTCTGCCCCATGTCTGAGAGTCTTATGTATATATATATAGTATATGTATATATACATATATATATATATATATATATATATACATATATATATATATATATACATATATATAAATGGAAAGCTTATGTATATATATACATATATACGTATCTATATAAATGGAAGGCTTATGTAGGAACAAACATATATATATATATATATACTATTCTAATTTATCTTCTGCTTCTTTCTTATGTTTTCTGTCATGGCATAGAACATTAGTTGCATATTAGGATTTTTATGGATGATTGTCTAAACTTAAATAAGCACATGAATATATCACTTAATACCTTGATCACTTGATATCCCATTATTCATCTATTTGCTTGAGCAGGCGCCACTAATGTTTTCATGTGACCTTATCACGCGCCAATGTAGCCCAATGGCATCTGGTTGTTCAGGGATATTAGGAGCCTCGAACTGTTCTTTCTGATAAGGAAGTCTGACCATCTTACAGGTGGGTGGTCACGGGATCTTTTGACATCCCGTTGGATTCAATTGGTAATGGCTCTAGTTCAACGGTTGTCTCCAGATCACATTATATGACCAGCCCATCAGATTTTTGATGTCCTGGCAGATGAGACAGCGTCCTTGATTTTAGAATAGCGACAGAGGTCGGAACTCCGGATTCCTTCTCTCACTTGAGTGAGGCGTGATATTCCAAGCATGGCTCTTTCGATTCCTCTTTGGGAGACCCAAATGGTATTCTCATCCTGCTTTTGTAGGCCCAGGTCTCTGAGGCATATGTTAATGCAGGGAGAACGGTGGAGTCTAAGAGATGTGCCCAGAGCCAGAAATTCTTTGTTCTTTGTTCAATGCACATATGCTAGCATGGGAAGCATATATTGGCTGACCTGATATTGCAAACACATAAATATATAAATAAATCAAATCTAGTGATTAACTTTTTTTCCAGCCTTGGCCCACCACCCCAGCAGAACCTCACAACAAGCCAGACGGCCCCACCCCCTCCATGGGGGCCGCCATTTTCCACATTGGACTTCCCTCTCATCAGAACTCCACCCAGCCGACCAGCCCATCACGCCCGGCTGCGCGGCGTCAAGTGGCCGCGGTTCATCATAAAGGCTTTATTTGGAGGTGTTTATAGAGTATGCCTCCCTCGGCAAGCCTAGCAAGCTGCTCCTGTTGTATTTGATATGCCAAATGCCAGTAACAATTATATTAGATCATTCTCATGACCTAATATAATGGTTTGAGGCTCTTTATGTTCCTGTACCAAGCCGATGCCCTTGGCTCTACAGCATGTGACAGGACATATTGAGATATTACTGGTGCCCGCTCTAGCAAATAGATGATTAACGGGAAGATCGTGGATCGTGATCGTGGATTAACTTTTGTTATTTTCGTGTTGTATTTGATATGCCAGATACCAGTAACAATTATAGACATCATTTCCATGACCTGATGGAATGGTTTGAGGCTCTTTATGTTCCTGGAGCAAGCAGGTGCCCTTGGGCTCTACTTGCATGAGACAGGACATATGGAGATGTTACTGGGGCCCGCCCGAGCAAATCAGTGATGAATGGGAAGACAGTGATACAGTGATATAGTGTTAAAAAGGAAAAAAGGAAAATTTAAAAAGGAAAAATATAATAATTGCTACAATAAGATTCAAGAAAAATTTTAGCACAATATATTTTAGAGGACATAATTGTAAACTTATTTATGTAAACTAATAGGTGTTATATTATTGAAATTTCTTTTTTATAGTGGTTAAAATTATATAACAATCAATTATCAAAATAATTTTATATTTATCTATTTTATGATATTTACATTTGACGTTGATTTAAATATTGTCCGAGCAAGGAACATGGAATAAATTTGTAATATACATGCCAAGTGAGAAGGCTGTGAGATTGAAGGAACTTAGGACATTTGTGGCAGGAAGAAACACTTGGTGTTGGAGCATCTTATGCCAGAAACAACTCTATGATGATCAGTTTTCAACCACAGTGTCTTGATGAGACCAAATAAAATGCAGTGCATAGCATTATTTTTCTTCTGAGAGAGAGAGGGAGACAACATTACGATTACTATTTAGAGATATCATAGTATGTATAGTCAGTGAAAGGTAAAAAGTTTATTCTTGGTGGATGAGGGCTTGTGGGGTGTGGACAAGCATGCCCAAATTTTTAGGGACAGAGTTGGCCAATAGTACAGCAGTAAGGTTCTTGCCTTGCGCCCTGACAGATCTGAGGTCTAACACTGACAATCCTATATGGTCTTTTTAGCCCCATCGGGTTGATCTCTGAGTGCAGGGTCAGGAGTAAACCCCAAGCACAGCCCAAAATGTGGCTCCCACCCTCGCCAAAAGTTTTAAAGGAACATTTAGGAACTAAATATAAAATGTTTTAGTTTTAGCAATTCTCCAATTTCAGTGTTTTACTTTAACAGTATTGATTCAAGCAGTATGATGACAATTCCTACCACTTTGATGGCATGTGTGTGCAAGCCCACATTCAGTGCTATTCGTTCTATTTAGTTTTTTTTTAACATTTTATTATACCACCGTGAGATATACAATTACACCGTTGTTCACGCTTGGGGGTTTCGGTCACACAGTGTTCCAGCACCCCGCCCCTCCACCAGTGCCCCTCAACCACCACCCATGTCCCCAATTCCCTCCCCCCTCCCACATCCTGCCTAAATGGCAGGTTCTTTATCTCCTCTCTCTCTCTCCCTCTCTCTCTCCTCCTTCTCCCACACATTGTGGGTTGCACTACGCACACTCAGAAGCCATCATTTGCATTTTTTGTCTGTATTTAATGCTCAGTTTTATGTTGTTATCAGACCTTTAGACATTTATTTACACATGTTCCCTTCTCTATCTAACCTAACCTCTGACTCCCATGCGCTTGTGGTAATCTCCACTTTTAGTAAGATCACCTGGTATATTTATGTCATGCAAATAAACGCAGTTATTCTATGTCTCTCTCTTTCCTTCTGACTAATTTCACTCAACATGATTCTTTCCATGTCCATCCATTTATAGGAAAATTTCATAACTTCATTTTTTTCTGACAACTGCATAGTATTCCATTGTGTAGATGTACCACACTTTCTTTATCCAGTCATCAGTTCTCGGGCATACTGGTTGTTTCCAGGTTCTGGCTGTTGTGAATAGTGCTGCTATGAAAATAAAAGTGCGGATTGTGTTTCCGCTCTGTGTTTTTGGCTTTCCAGGGTATATTCCCAGGAGCGGTATGGCTGGGTCAAAGGGGAGCTCAATTTCTAGTCTTTGGAGAAATGTCCATATTGTTTTCCAGAAAGGTTGTACAAGTCGACATTCCCACCAGCATAGAGTCCCCTTTTCCCACATCCACGCCAGCACTTGTTGCTTTTACCCTTATGGATATGGGCCATTCTCTGTGGTGTGAGGTGATATCTCATTGTTGTTTTGATTTGCATCTCTCTGATGATTAGTGATGATGTCTATTTAGTTTTAAACAATGCTTAAGGAAACCCCTGGTTCCTAAGCAAGTACCATTACTACTACAGAAGTAAAGGTTTTACACCTCAGAATGAGCTCCTTTGGAATATTCTATGCTCTTTTTTATTTCCAAACCAAACATCATCTCTCACTTCCTTGTTACTCAATACTCAGTCTCTATTGCACATGACAAGTCTTATTTTCATGCTGGATGATTGTAAAGAAGCATTGTAAGTATACAATGAGCATTGTAACTATGCAATGCTCATTGTATAGTTACAATGCTTCTACAAACTATACAAGAACATTGTAACTATATAATGATCTTGTATAGTTTAATTGAACTTGGCTTTGAAGGGCCAGAGAGCTAGTACAGGGATAAAACATTTGTCATGATTCTGAACAAAACTTATTTGATCCCTGGCACTATATATGATATCCTGAGCATTTTCAGCAGTGATCTCTGAAAGCAGAGCTAGGAGCTAGGAGTAAGCTTTGACCACCACTGAAAAAAAAAAGAGCGAGAGAAGCCAATACAGGTCTCTAGATAATAATTTTTGGGTCATAAAAGTAGTACAAAAAGCATGGTACTGGTACTTGCCTTACACCCTGAAAACTGAGTTTTAATCTCTTGTTTCACATGTAGTCATGATCCCTGAACACAGAGCCAGGACTAAGTCTTGGGCACAGGAAAGTGTGACCGAAATCCAAAAAATAAAAAAAAATAGATTTAGATTTCTGATCTTGAAATATGTTTTTGTTTTATTCTGGATTCTTTATAAATATTAAACCATATATTACTATTCTTAAAATATATAATTTATGTAAGTATGAAGTAAGTAACTTCATATGCATATATTTAATTTATTCTTGCCATACTATAACCTTTCCTATCAATTTCACACTTTTTAATAAGATCTTTTGACAAAAACCTTAGAGTTGGATTTTACAATCTGCTTACTTCCAAGATGGTTCCAGAAAGTACCATCTCTTGGAAAACTAAACATGAAACTAAAAGGAAGTTAATTAAATTAATAGTAGTACTTTATTCGAAAGTGGGCTGATAAATTCTTGTCAAATAACTAGATTTACTCATTATGAATTAATTGGAATTCCTATTATAGAGTTTCGTAAAGAAGAACTTAAAAAATATTTCTGGGGGCTGGAGTGATAGCACAGTGGGTAGGGCATTTGCCTTGCATGCAACAAACCAGGGTTCAATCTCTGGCATCCCATATGGTCCCCCGAGTACCGCCAAGAGTAATTCTGGAGTGAAGAGCCAGGAGTAACCCCTGAGCATCTCCAGGTGTGATCCAAAAAGCAAAAAAAAATTAAAAAAAAATTTCTGAACTTTAGTAATGTCTTAGAGTCATCATACAACATATATAAATAATCACTAGCAAATGGGAAGAACAATTATCTACTGGGTTCTCCTAAAAACTTGCATGAATGTATAATTTCTAAGAAATCAGAAAAAAGTAAGTTTTTTTGTTTTGGGATTATGCTCAGCAGTGTTCAGGAATTAATCCTAGATCTGAGCTCAGTGATCATATAGATTGCTGAGAAATCAAACCCAGGCCTGCTGTATACAATCAAGCAACCTAACTGTTGTACTCTAGCCCGAATTCAGAAAAATTTGACAAAGATAATGTTTCTTGATGAACAAGATCAAGACACCGACTTTTGAATTCAAGTACCACAATTCAGCAGGACTATGAATTATTTAATCTCAATATATACATTTCTTTATGCAGCAAATAGATAAAATACCAATGTTATCTACATCATACATAAAGATTTCAAAATAAATCATAAAAGAACGTAAAATAATTCCTGGAATTTTGTCACCTACTAAACTCCATATCATTGTTAATATTATTTAAATATTTCTCTAGCTTATTTTTCATAGCTTTGAGGGAAATTTAAGAATTATTTTGAAATGCCTATAGCTATAGTTGATATGAAGCTTAACTTGAAAACATGTTTACTTCTCAAAGAAATAAAATAAATTATTCAAAACTTATATACAAATACCACACAAAAGAAAAAATAAAACATTCTTATCTAGAAACAGCAAAGAACCCTACTGGTTAATATCTGACATTGCTTTACAATTAAAGTTCACAACACACAGTTTTTCTGACTGAATGCTCCCTAGGAGGCAAAATTTGACTTAAAAGGCACCTTTTAAAGTTACATTTTTATTCCAGTAAAAATCATTTAATAGCAATTTTACTTATAACTATCCAGTGAAGAAAGCATCACTCATCTCGATAAAACATTCTCACTAACTGAAAAAAAAGGATGAACTTATTTGGAAGAAGGTAAAGCATTTTATTTTTCCCAAGGAATTATTCATGCGCATACATAAAATTGAACAGTGTCTCCCTTTGTTATGCAGTTTTCCATTTTTCTTATTGCTAGTCTGTATATGTCCCATCCTCATGTTGTGTCCTCTTCTTTCCTTCCTTTTTATTCTCTCCTACGTGTGGTTTTCTCTCTTTGTTTAATTATTAGGACTTTTGATATTCATGTTCTGTTTCCCTACAGAGGTTGATATTTTGAGGAAGATATCTCTTATGAGTATTGACTTGTGCATGTTAGGGCATTTCATAGACCTGCTGGAATCTATTCACTATCACAATCAAAATTGATGTCAGTAATCACCAGATACCCTCTGAAGGCCAATGATCTCTTTTGCGCACCACTGGTTTACTTAATTTCCATTTGTATTCTTTATCTTTTTGACTTGTTTGACCTTTGTTCACTTCACTTCATACAGTTTTCTCAACTTGAGATCTCAGAGCAAGGCAGTGAAAGAACATGGAATTCAGAAGTTCTAGGTTTATATGACTACACTTGATTCTTGTACTCTCACCTTGGAAAATCCACTGTTCCTGTTTATTTCTAAATTTGCCTGACTGAAAAATAAAGAGGTTGAACTAGAAGATATGCAGGGCTTTAAGAAGTCAAATTATACCTTAATGATTCCCAAGGAATTTAATATAATTTTTATCACCACCCTATAATTTTACTTCAGTTCTGTTTTTCTCTGTTTTACACATTTCCTTTCTTTAATTTTGGCATACTTTTCTGAAAACACCTGATGCTATTACCCTTTTCGATTTTTCAATTAACTCAAATTCCTCTGATTTATATCAAATTAGGGAGTTGTTAACATGAACCACAAATTAGTAGAGCAAAGAACACAAGGAATTTAAATTAGCATAATAATTATCTGATCATTTTGAACTAAATTTTCAAAATACAGATAAAGGATAGCTATTCTACTACATTTCTTTTTTTTTTTTTTTTTTTTGTTTTTGGGTCACACCCGGCGATGCTCAGGGGTTACTCCTGGCTCTTTGCTCAGGAATTTCTCCTGGCGGTGCTCGGGGAACCATATGGGATGCCGGGGATCGAACCGGGCCGGCACAGGGCGGCCACATGCAAGGCAAACACCCTACCCGCTAGGCTATCGCTCCGGCCCCCTACTACATTTCTTTGGCTAACGCATAAGCTCTAGGTCAAAGCAAAGCTTAAAGGTGAAATGAAGTCATTCTAAACTCTGTTATATTAAACAATTATATTGAAAACTTATGTAAAGTTTGAAACAATATATCAAAACATTAAAATATTTCAGAAAATTAAAATATTTTAATATGGATTATGTACATTACAATCAACATTTTTCTCATAGTACATAATCTAAAATGTCATTAATAATGGTGGATTATATGCATTATTTAAATAGAAACATATTTGTTGACAAGTAAGTATACACATTTATACATAAGAGGGGTTATTTGCAGAGATGACTCCTGACATTGAATTCAGTGATCAATATTGATATTGTCAAAGTCAATATTCTTTGGTGCTGGATATTGAAATGGGGTTGGCCTCATCCATTACAAGTGACTTCGTCATCTCTAAATATCTTTTTAAAATCATCCAGAATATTGTTTAAAATATAATAAAAATAATAAAATAAAACAAGAAATGGGGCCAAGGCAAAGAAAAGTAACCAGTGTTAAACCTCTACATTTTTTTCCGGAGCAGGATCTTAAATATACTTAAGAAAAATAGAAGTTAATCAGATGGCATTTGTTTGGGAAAAGAAT
The DNA here is from genome assembly GCA_021461705.1 of Cryptotis parvus. Taxonomy (NCBI): domain Eukaryota; kingdom Metazoa; phylum Chordata; class Mammalia; order Eulipotyphla; family Soricidae; genus Cryptotis; species Cryptotis parvus. The sequence goes on along the minus strand of JAJIBD010002128.1, from coordinate 116,029 downwards.
GGTTTATAAGAAGTCCATTTGTCTGTATAGCATGTTTCCTTTTCTACTACAAGGTAATGAATAGTTTGTTTTTAATCATGATATTTTGCATATTTTTCATGGTTACTTATACTGTGACCTAGAAGTGCTATTAATTATTCCCTTCATATTTTAGGAAATGAAAACTTTTTTTTTCTCCTTTTTGGGTCACAACCGGCAATGCTCAGGGGTTACTCCTGACTCTGCACTCAGGAATTACTCCTGGTGATGCTCAGAGAAACTTATGGGATGCTGGGGATCAAACCCAGGTTGGAGGCATGCAAAGCAAACACCCTACCCACTGTGCTATTGCTATGGCACCCGGAAATGGAAAACTTTTGTGAGAGGAGTGAAGTACTAATGCAGTGAGATGAAACTTTTAAAGGCAATGAAGTTGATGCTGTGATATATAGGATTCACTTGAACCATTTGTTTTAAATCTTTTAACACTCTAAAATAATTAAGTTAATATCTACAAATAATTGCTTACTCATGGTCATGTTTCTTTTTTATTCAATTCTTTAATCCATGTAAAATCAGAAGAATAACAACTGTTAGAAAGATAAGAATGACAAAAAAAAAGGTATTTTTTCTCCATATAGTACCCTGTTGGGGATGCCGGTCCCGTCCCAACAGTGCCGGGAAGCAAGTTCCCTTCTACCTCCGAAGCTGGAGAGGAATGAATGAAAAATCAGGAATCTGATGCAGTTTTAAAAAGGGTTTACTATCACAGGTTCCAATACACAATCCAAGAGCAGGGAAACCCTCAAGACTCTGGGTTCCCAGCTAGGCCCCAGCCAGGTGTGCGCCAAGATGGCTGCCAGCACGTGTTGAGGCCCAACAGAGAATGGAAAGGAGGACAGAGAAGCAAAATGCCAAGGGAAGCCGAAATGGCAAAAGGGGGAAAAGAGAGGGCCTTCTTTCTTCTTGCAGCTTATTTTATAGCTAGAAATACGCCCAAACTCCCCAGCCCGGCCCATTCTGGGCTAGGCTATCTAGAGATGAAAACGGGAAAATAGCTCTATAGAAATGTAGCAACTTCAGGAGGACTTCTGGCTGTTTACAAGCACCCAGAGCTGATTCAAAGCCTCCTAGCAGAGCTGGGGGAACTATAAGCTAAATGTAACTTCCCCTGGCAGGAAGAGTCAAATGCCCTCAGGTAATTTTTCCCAGCACCTCACCTAATGTCTTGAGCAAAGATCTGCCCGGAATTTTCTTCATAGGGTAGAGAGAGGGGGGTTTCTGAGATGGCATGTCTCTGTACCAAAGAATAATACTAATGTCAGTTAAATATTTCTCCAAGCCTTCACAAGGGGTCTCATCTACTTCACGGTAGTTTTGTATTTTAGTTGCCTTTGAGTTATCAGGGAACCATGCTTGCTTGCTTGGAGGCAAACAGCATTTCTCTCTGGTCTAATTACTTAGAGATCCAACATGGCCAGGCAAATATGCTGGTAAGATCTAGCTAGTCCTACGATGATTGTGGTAGCATGAGAGAATATTTATACCAGCCAGTACAGAATATATGGTCAGATAAACTGCCACATTTAGACTACCCCCCTATCTACGAAGTGACCTGCAGGAGGCAATCCAGGGCAGATGCAGAGGCTCTTAGATGAGCCCTGCAACAGTACTCTCATACATAAACTTTCTAAAATAGTGATCATAATACATACTCAATTTATGCTATTTCTCTCTGAACAGAGTCTATGATAAACATACATGGGGTTATTGTGAGTTTTCTTAATATCAAAATATTTTTGTGAGATTTTGTATACCTTTTGTAAGAATTGTTTATACCTGTATATAATGTGATGAAGCTGATTTTTCTGCTATTTTGTTCTTGAAATCATTACTTTATGATATTTCTCTTTAACCCTATTGTAAGGTTGTTTTTTCTTTTACAGAATGAAATACAGCAAAGTAGGTTATATAAATAAGAAAATTAATTATTCTGATTATAAACCCTGGAGTGTTTTTGATTGAAGTAAAATGATTCTCATCAGTTTTATATGGTAATTTTAGATGATAAACCTTCAGAAGCAGCACTGAATTTATTTCCCTGAAATGTAGTTTAGAGTTTGGTATAAAACAATTGGCTCTTTTTAAGTATCATTTCATGCAAGCTTGCCTGACTAGTATAAAGTTTAATTTTGAATAGTAGTCAGATTCTAATTATGAAAAAGAAAAATATTGTAAGATAAATGTGTTTAATATAATGGCTTCTCAACTCATATTTTCAGACTAACTCTTTGCTCTACAGTTAAAATAGTAATATATTCTAGAAAAAGAAATTTGATCATCAAAATAAACTATTTTAATTAACTGGCTTGTATTTGAGGGTATGAAGTCTGAGATTACTAAAAGTAGGATTCTAAATATTTTTTTTTATTTTGTTTTTTGTTCTAGGGCACATCTGGTGGTGCACAGAGCTCACTTCTGGCTCTGTACTCAGGGACCCCTGGTAATGTTCAACAAAACAGACATGGTATCAGGGTTCAAGAGTCAAAGTGGGCTTCTGGGACTAAGATACAAAAGCAGTCCACAGAATGGGAAAGAATATTCACCCAATACCCATCTGATAAGGGGTTAATATCCAGGATATATCAGGCACTGGTAGAACTTTACAAGAAGAAAACAAACAACCCCATCAAAAAATGGGGAGAAGAAATGAACAGAAACTTCAGCAAGGGAAGAAATTCAAATGGCCAAAAAACATATGAAAAAATGCTCATCATCACTAATCATCAGAGAGATGCAAATCAAAACAACAATGAGATACCACTTTACACCACAGAGACTGGCACATATTCAAAAGAGCAAGAACAACAAGTGCTGGCGTGGATGTGGGGAAAAAGGGACACTCATCCATTGTTGGTGGGAATGCCGGCTGGTACAGCCTTTCTGGAAAACAATATGGACTTTCCTCCAAAGACTAGAAATTGAACTCCCATTTGACCCAGCCATACCACTCCTGGGAATCTAGTCTGGGAAACCAAAAATACGCAGCGGAAACACCATCCCTACTTTTATGTTCATAGCAGCATTATTCACAATAGCCAGAATCTGGAAGCAACCAGGAGTGCCCGAAAATCGATGACTGGATAAAGAAGCTTTGGTACATCTACACAATGGAATACTATGCAGCTGTTAGGAAAAATGAAGTTATAAAATTTGCCTATAAATGGATGGACATGGAGAAGATTATGTTGAGCAAAATTAGCCAGAAGGAGAGAGACAGATACAGAATGACTGCATTTATTTGCATGTCATAAATATATATGTACATATTATGAAGCCAATATCCAAGGTCAAGTGAAACATATATCAGGAGGTCTTGTCAAAGGTGGAAATTATCACAAACGTGTGGGAGTCAGAGGTTAGGTAAGACAGAAAATGGAACAGTGTGCTAATAATTGTCGAGGGTACTAATGCCAACCTAGAACTGAGCATTAAATAGAGGCAAAAGGATACACATGACAACCTTTTAATGTATGTTCTGTAATCCATAGTCTGGAAGGGAAGGAAAAGAGAAAGAGAGAGAAAAGGAAAGAAATAAAGAACCTGCCATGGAGGTGGGCTGGGGAAGGGGGAGGGAACCAGGGACGTTGGTGGTGGGAGATGGGCACTGGTGGGAGGGACGGGGTGCTGGAACACTGTATGACCAAAACCCAAATATGAACTTTTTAATTGTATATCTTTTTATTTGTATATCTCACGGTGGTATAATAAAATACTTTAAAAAAAAATAAAATAAAAAAAAAGAGTAAAATGACCTGAAATTATAATTTAATAATAAAAGAATATCATATGGAAAAATAAATAAATAAATGTATGCTTAAAAAAAAAACAGACCTGTGGGCCTATGGAATAGAGTTGAGTATCCTGACACTCATTCCCAAATATATGATAGTTTAATCTTCGATAAAGGAGCAAAAAGCATGAAATGGAGAAAGGAAAGCCTCTTCAACAAGTGGTGCTGGGAAAACTGGGCAGCTGCAAGTAAAAAAATGAATTTGGACCTCTGTCTAACACCATGCACAAAAATCTCATCAAAATGGATTAAAGATCTCAATATCAGATCTGAAACCATAAAGTACATCAAGGAAAATATAGGAAAAACCCTCCACGACATTGAAGCTAAAGGTATCTTCATAGATGAAACACCACTAACAAAGCAACTGGAAGAAAAGATAAACATATGGTACTACATGAAACTGAAAAGCTTCTTCACCTCAAAAGAAACAGTGACTAAGATACAAAGAGAGTCCACAGAATGGGAAATAATATTCACCCAACACCCATCTGATAAGGGGTTGATATCCAGGATATATCAGGCACTGGTAGAACTTTACAAGAAGAAAACAGCTAAATCCATCAAAAAATGGTATATTCCTTGCATGTGGCTGACTCAGGTTTAATCCGTAGTGTCCCATTATGGTCCCCAGAGCCCCACTAGGACTGATCTCTGAGCTCAGAGTCAGGAGTAATATCTGAACACTGCTGGATGTTTAAAACAAAACAAAATCTTTTTTTGGAGGGTTGGTCCATGGTTGGCAGTGACCGCAAGTGGAGAGGCTTGCACTGCCAGACTAAAAAGTATTAGGAGTGAAACCTGGTAACCCAATCACCACTCAAGATGCCCTCCAAATAGCTTTTCTATGTGGATTATTATAACCATAGTTTAAAATAGTTTTATTTATATATAACAATGGTTGATCATTAACAAAAATTACTTTTTGGGAATAAATTTTACTCTTTCAAAAAAAAAAAAAAGAGTCAAAGTGCGTAGGCCAGAGCCTTAACCTCTGCAGTATTTTTCTGACCATAGATTCTAAATGTACTTAAAAAATCTAATTGTGTTTGGTAAATATTTAATGATTTAATGACTTATGTAAAGTGCTAATTTCACAAATATTTCTTAGCAAGTACAAATACTCAGCATGAAAGTATAGAAATAAAAATATTAAAATCAACAGGACCTGAGAGCTAGAATAGCGGGGCAGGGCCCATGCCTTTCATGCAGCTGATCTGGGTGTGATTACCAGCTCATGTTTGGTCACCTGAACATTTCAAGGAGTGATCCCTGGGTTCAGAGCCAGGGATAAGCCCTGAATATAGTCAGGTATGGTTAAAAAACAAACAAATCAACACACACACACACACACATACATACACAAATTGGCTTATCACACACCTTTATGGAGTTATGAGAAAATTAATTTGTTGATAAAATACTTATTAATAAAATTGATTTTCCTCTATCTTTTAATCTCAAGCCCCCCAGAGAGTAATCCCTGGTATACTACACACAACAGTTATTTGAAAATGAATACATAAATTAGTGTGTGAAAGAAATTATTTTTCTCTACTAGTATTTGGAATAATCTTTAGGACAAATATAATATATTTCAAAATATATATTCCATTAAATTATACATTTATTTAGACCAGTAAAATATACTTGCCTAAGAAATATCAACTTTCACAGTACATTAAAAACTTTTCATACAATTCCATATAATTTCATAATAACTCCCTAGGGAAATACTACATGGGCTAAGCAGGTATTATTATGAAAAGTCTTTAATGTATCCAAATGTGAACTATCAAATCACTCAGCTTTGCAAATAAAAACTTATACCTTAAAAAATTTCATACAATTTTTTAAAATAATCTCTCATCTGTAAAATGGGCAGTAATGTTGAAAGACAGTTTGAAATTTTTCAATCGCAAATGAGACATCTTAAACATGCGGCACAGAATCTTGATGAGGTATGTAGGTGGTGCATTGTTTGCAGTACTAGGTCTTCTATCAAAGGTCTAAGAATATATTTTTTTTATTTTGTTGAAAAACATTGATGTTTTTAATTACAGAACCATGAATTGTACATTAGTTTATCCAGATCATCTATGAAAAATGTAGAAATTGCAATAATTGTATGGAGAGAAAAGTTCAAATTCAGGAACAGCAAAATAATAAAAAGTCATATTTAATAATTAAGGTTTTCTGAGTTTGCAGGAGAACAGAAGTGGAGCCAGGAGAAACCCCTGAGCATCGCCGGTGTGACCCAAAAAAGAAAAGAAAATGTGAGTGGTGTGGTCAAGTAGCAAACTGAGAAGAATGCACATAAAACTGTAAAGTGCAAACGGAACACAAGACAGTTTAAAACCCATGTAATGAAGATATGTGAACAATTGTTTGCAGATTTGAATACTGTACAAAATCAAATTTCATGTGTATGTATTCTCAGATCTAAAGACTCAAAGAATATAATTGACCTAATTGGCATAAAAAGTGAATAGACACAAAAATTTTAATAAATCTCAAAAGAACACATAATTCATTCTTTATTGGTCATAAAATTTACAGACGTTTTTTATGATTCCTATGAGGTTATATTTATATTCTTTTCCCCCACAATTCAATGTGTTTAGTATAACAAGCTGCAACAATATCTCCAAGGTACAACTATTTAATATTAAACACTGATTTTTAAGATCTCCTAAATTTTTTGTCTGAATACAGTGAAACAATTCAAATAAAAGCCAATATAAATAAAAATAACTTGGAATGCGTTATCACGTACTTGCATTGTTAATTATCATAACATTATTGAATTTATATAATTTAAAACATATATTCATATTTTATATGCTCTGGTGCAATGAGACAAATTCTAGCCTTATTCCAATAGTTTTTACATAACATTTACTTTTTTGTTCCTGAGAATTTATAGCATTTGTGGATTTAAATTAATTAACTTAGTTAGATGCCTATAATTTTAAAACTATTATTTTAAGAACTAATTTAGTTTCTATTTTATTTTAGATAAAGCCTATAGTATGTTATAACAAATATAAATAAATCACTAATTTCTGAGAACTGACCAATATATATTTTCTGAATAACTTCCTTTAATATCTTCTGAAGTCAGCATAAGCTCAGTGAATAATTTATTAGTTCTGAAGAATACAGTTATTCAGAAACTTCCATAAAACTACAAATGAATGCATACTCTGTAAATGCTTCCAAAAACTTACAGCTGTCTTTGATATGTATCTACCAATCCCAGTATGTTTAAAACAACCTATTTTGTAAAGTAAAAAATACAAAACAAGTGACTTATAAGACTTATTTTTTTCAGGTGGAACAAATTGCTTTTGACATCATTTTACTTTAGAGTATGATAAAAAACACTATTTTCACATATTAACTATAATGAATGAACCTTACTATGTGAATCAGCCATGAGTATACCATTATATTTAAAACTGTAATAGTTAGATGAGGTTTTGTTATATATCTTTTAAAGATAAAAATAAGAATTGGAATTATAACTAGTTCTGATTCCTAAACCCAAAGCTTAAATCATTATCCTTTTATAAACTCTTTAAACTCTTTTTTTATAAAAAGAGTTTATAAACTCTTTATTTTGAAATAATTATAGATAAAAAATATTTGCAAAGCATTCAACCTGGAGAAGGAGGGGATGCTGAAACTTCTGTAAAGTACTTTGTCTGAGAGCCTATCATCAACAATACTGTAAATCACAGTGCAAAATGTATTTTTTGTGTGTGTGTAAGCACCTATGGTAGAAGCAGACTGCTGCATGGATGGCAAATGGAGTTGGAGGTGTAGCACTAGTGGAGCTAAGTGGGCATCAGCAGAGATTGGTGTTGAAACACAATATGCCTAAAACCCAATTGGGGGGAGCCATGGGGGTCACCAACAATATCGGAGAACAAGTTCCCTTTTATTTTAAGGACAGGGTAAGACAGACTAACTATAACTTCAGCTCAGTTTGAAAAACCTTTACTATTTGATCACTTGAATCCCGTTATTCATCGATTTGCTCGAGCGGCGCTCCAGTAACATTTCCATTGGACCCTATCACGTGCCAATGTAGCCCAGTGGCATCTGGTTGATTCAGGACTTTACTATTTACCAATAATAAAACAAGCTCTGCTACTACAATCCAATATGATGTGATTCTCCAGGCCTCTTGCTCTTGGCCAGACCTCTGACCATGGACTTGGACCCAAGTCTCCCACCAAAAAGATACATATTCTCCCCAAGTTTGTCCCTTCCTATGCCCAAAAGCCAGACTCGTTTCTTCCGAGTGAGTTGCTTTAACAAAGATCAATGAATCAGCTTTCAGGTGTAGATGTTAGGTGGTGCCGCATCTCTGTTTCAGGACTAAGCAAATGATGTCAGGTCCTAGTCCCTTCCTCTGAGATTATCTCTTATGTCAAAACACTGGAGACAGAGAGGACAGCTGGTATAAAGAAATATATCTATATGAATGGATAATTGTGGGGGAGAATCATAATTTAAGGCATGGACTTTATGCAATCCAGATAGTATCCACAAGTTCCTTCTTATTTATACTCTGCACCAGGGACATTCTGAGTGGGCCACCCTCTGTACACTGAAAAGGTCCTGCTCGCTTGCCTGAGGGAAAACTGGCATAATACTGCCTTTGATCTTGTCAGAGTTGATAAAGGGTAGTCTCAGTGTAGCCAGGGTGGTGGTCTCCTGGTAAATTCTAATTGTCCCATGCTGGGACCAGTGGGTTTTAAGAGGAATCGCACCCACTCTAGATAGTATTGAAATCATAGCAGAGATTATAATAATATTCCAAAGTTAAAATTCAGAGTCAAAATGACTCCTGTAACTCCCACACTCTATATCAGTGTTTATACAAAAAGAGAACTCTTTAGCATGAACACTGGCTTAAAGACATGTAAATAGATTAAACTGTAAGTGACTTAACAGCAGAGATTCAAAGCCAGCTAGACCATGTCATCTAACACCAATCATGAGTAAGTTTTATTTTCACTGTGGCTATATCAAAGAAAAGAGTAGATAGAATTTAAAAAAAAACAGTTGCAAAATGTTTTGGGTCATTCATCATTCAACTTTACCCTATTTCCTCTTTCCTCTAATATTAATGTCTTCTATAAATAGGAAATTATTATCAAAGCCAAAAAATGTATTATTGGTATAATGCAAAGAAATAAATAAGGATTAAATAAGCCATTCTTTAAATGGCTTTTGCATCATTATTTTTTAAGCTAGTGAGCATATGGTCTCTTCCACCAGAAATAAATTATGTCCCTGCAACCTGGAATTATACTTTTATGTAAACAAATCCATATGGTGTTGTCCTTCAATAAAATGTCAAAATCAAGCAGCTGGGCTGATCTGACCCATGGGCTATAAATTCTAGAGACTTGAGCTGCATTAAAGATTTTGTTCAGATTTCTTTGTTTGTGTTTCAAGATTGAATCCAGTATGTTATATTGCAGTAAACGTGACATTTCCAGGGCCTTAGCGATAGCCCAGCAGGTAGCGCATGGCCGGCCCATGCTGGCTCGGGTTTGACCCCCAGCATCCCATATGGTCCCCTGAGCACCGCCAGGAGTAATTCCTGTGTGCAGAGCCAGGAGTAACCCCTGAGCATTGCCGGGTATGACCCAAAAAGCCAAAAAAAAAAAGTGACATTTGCTTAGCATATTTAAAAAAATTATTTTTTTTTAACAAATACAAAAATGTTCATGTTTGGGTTTCGGCCATTTTAATTGCAACATATTTTTTTTGCTTCTTTCTTTTTAAAATCCAGGCATTTTAAAGATATTTATGTGGTTTTTTTTGGGGGTGGCACATTTTGTGAGGTGTGGGGATCAAAGCCAGGTCAGGGACATGCAATCAAGTGTCTTACCCCCTATCCTATTTCTGCAGGTTCCCAAATGTTGAAATTTCTGGAGAAAGATGGCAGGAAATTTTGAAGATCTTCAATAAGTTTGTTAGCATGATGTTTTCTTATGAGTAAAATGGGCTTAAGGATTTAGGGAAAGCATATCACAGCATTTGTCTTTCTACTTTAATCAGATATCTTCCATTGAAGGAAATTTAAGTTATCCAGTTATGGAATTAATTAAACATGTTATTATGGTTCTAAATAATAATAGATAATATTAGTTGATGTTCTAGCATCAGATATATAAAAAATTAGGGAGTGTGCTCAAGATTTAGCATTTATACATTATAGACAACTTTAAAATAATATTCAGTAGCAATCTATTTTACAACCACAAAGCTGTTTGGAACAATAAATTATCTGCAGTATGGTAATACTCCATCAGAAATTCTGTATTTGTTATTTGTCAAAACAAATATCCACCAAAATCATTATTATGGGAAAATAATAGTTATTAGTACCTTCATTTTATAATTTTAGTTTAATTATGGTGAGTTAAAGTAAACAAAATAGCCTATGTTTTACAAACATGATATGTAAAACAATAAAATGACATATTTTAGTTAAACTAAAATTTGATATTCCCAGTGATTCTGTCCAAATTTTAATTTGTTCAAGAAGATAATTTCCATATTACCTAAAAATATACAAAATAAACAGAGGCCCTTAGTGAGTCCCCAAACTGAAATAAAAAATATAGTGGCAGGGGCCACTATATAGTAGACGCTTGGCAACTACACCACCTCCGCTTCACTAATGACATAGTTCAAGTAACACCAAACATTAGCCAAGCGGCACTAATGCTGGCTGACTTTGACCATGAATGTGGAAAGGTAGATCAACAGCTCAATCTAAACAAAACAATGCTCATGAAAACGAACTAGTTCCAGATGTCCATTCACTCTCAATGGAACAAACATCTCTGAATGCAGCAGTTATATGTACTTAGGTTGACAAGTCAACATGATGAACAACCTAAAACTTGAGCTGCGCAGGAGGAAGAGAGTGGCATGGAATGCCTTCAAGAGCATCAAAGAAATAGCTGAAAGGTCAAAGAACCTCTGGCTTGGGCACATCTCTTCGACTCCACTGTTCTCCCTGTATTGACATATGCTTCAGAGACCTGGGTCCTACGAAAGGAGGATGAGAATGCTATACAGGTCTCCCAAAGAGGAATTGAAAGAGCAATGCTTGGAATATCACAACTCACTCAATTGAAAGAAGGAATCAGGAGTTCTGACCTTGTCTATGATCCAGAGTCAGGGACCCTTTCTTGTTTGTCAAGGCATCGAAAATCAGATGGACTAGACATGTAAAGTGACTTGCAATGACTGCTGGACTAGAGCCATTGCCGACTGGATCCCACAGGCTGTCAAAAACCCATTTGGCCGCCCACCTATAAGATGGCCAGACTTCTTCGTCAAGACCCTGAAATAAAGATTTGAGGCTCTTCATTAGTTCCAGTATGCCAGTATGCCATTGGGCTACACTGGTATGTGATAGGGTAAAATGGAAATGTTGCTGGTGCATGCTCGAGGAAATCGATGAAAAACAGGATGTCAACTGATACCACAATCCCTCGAGTCTGCTAGGAGTAATTCCTGAATGAAGAGCCAAGAGTAACCCCCTCGCGTGTCACCATGTGTGACTCAAAAGAAAAAAAATATATATATATACACACATATATATAGTAAGGCAAACACCCTTTATATATATTACTCTCTCTCTATATATATATATAGTAAGGCAAAACCTTTATATATATAGTGGCTCCTAACACTATATATATAGTAATATATAGTAATGTATTTATTAATATATATAACATATATTAATATATATTACTATATATAGTGTTAATTTGTAATATATAGTAATATATATTACTATATATATTACTATATATATATATATATATACATACACATAGTGTTAGGAGCCACTATATATATAAAGGGAGTTTGCCTTGCATGGGGCAAACCCATGTTGGATCCTTGGCATCCAAGCGGTCTCCCACCCTAGCACAACCAGAAGAGATTCCTTAGTGTAGCACCAGGAGTAATCCTTGAGAATTGCTGGGTGGGACAAAAAAAAAAAACAAACAATAAAATAAATAAATCAAAATTTGTGAAGGGAAGTCAACATTGGTGATGGAATTGGTGCTGGAATATTAGAAACCTGAAATTCAATTGTGAATCACTTTTAATACATACATAAAACACATTTCATTAATACTATGCTATTTAATCACATTATACCATTTAATGCTAAGTAATATTGAATGACAAAACAAGAAAGTTTCCCCAAAATGACTTTGCAATAGATGCGCTTTATAAAAATTTCTTATACAGTGTTTTAAGATAGATTATTTTCACCATAATAGTATATGGAGGTAAAATAACATGTTTTTTTTAAATTAGCCACAGGTTTATATTTATCCTGTATAAAATCTCCACATTGTTAACAAATGAATCTTTGTGAGAAGTAGACTGTATCTAGTCACTGTGAAGATTACAATATGTCTTGGATTCTCAACTAAAATGAAAAACATAGTTGAGACAACTGGGTGATTTCTAAAGTGTCTGCAATCTAGAGTCAGAACTCATCAGTAATAATGAGTAATAATCCTCACTAGGCACAAAGTAAATTTTATCTGCCTGTTTGGTTTCTGGTTTTGCTCTGCTTAGTGACCAAACTTAGCTCTGCTTCTGTTTCTGCACACAGGGATTAAACCTGGTGGTGCTAGAGGACCATATGGAGTGTTGGGACTCAAACCCAGGTAGGCCTTATGCAAAACAAGAATGTTACCTCTGTACTATCTCTGCCGCACACCCAAAGAAAATTTGAATTTCCTGAAATACTCTATTTTCACTGTGGCAACACAGTTCTTCATATGGCTTCTTGCATCTTGGCTGTATAATTTGGTTAAACATTCCTAAAATTGTGCTTACGATTTCAATGCTTTAATATCTTTTTGAACTTTAATTTTAGTATTATGTCTGAAGCATTTATTATAAATTCTTATTTACACATGTGATAACAGTATTTTTAATAATGTCAACATATAACATGTGTGATTGGTTTTTGAAAAACAAAATATATTAACCTCCATCATGTATATTCCAGGAAATGGATCAGAAAAATAATGTTTTTGCTATAGTTATTCAATTACTAAACAGAGAAATAGTCAAAGAGTACACGTAATCCAAAAAATACATCAGTTTCGTTGTTAGAATGATAGTAGTAGACCAGAATCTTGCCCTACAGACAGCTAACCAGGGCTTAATCCCTGAACCACATATGATTTCTTGAGCCATGTCAGGAGTGATACCTGAGCAAAGAGCCAGAAGCCTGAATATCAATAGGTATGGCCCCAAACAAAAAAAACCAACAAGATGTACAAAAATCACCACAGTAAAATGTATTTTATTCACTGAGCCCTGGATGTGAAGCAAAGGTAGTAAACCTTGGAAGCCATTTGGAATCTGCTTACCACAGTGTCCAAAAGTGTTTCCAAAATAGGAACCTTCACATTCTAAATATAATCCAAACATCAGATCTTCAATTCATCCACATAAAGAGCTGATTACTTTAGATATGTACAATACTTATATATATTTACCATGACATACAAGCAAATTTCGGTAGACCTTATTTTCACTCTTATTTCATATTCTATCAACTCCAGTCAGACTATCTGCCTTTATTAATGCTACCAGTAGCTTTATTTTAAATGGTTTTTCAGTTCGCAATTAAATTAGACTTGCTGAAAAAAAAGATCATTTCATTCACACTCATTTTTTAGTTTTATTTTGATGAATTTTAAACTTCTTGACATATCAATATAAGACTGTGAGGATGACAGGTGACATGGAGGAACTCTAGATTTTAACAAGTTGAGTCAGAGATGTAGTTCAACAGTAGAGCACAAATGTTGTGTCTTTTAAACCTTGAGATTCTATTCTTTTATAGACAAATACACACAAACTTTTAGCAACTTATTATAAACCATTAACTTATCAAATTCTGAATTACAAGGTAAACTATACAGAGCTTCATGGACTGACAACAGTAAATGTCAAAATTCACTTTTTGTTTCTTTAACTTTCTTTTTTTGGGGGTCACACCTGATGATGCTCAGGGGTTAATCCTGTCTCTGCACTCAGGAATTACTCCTGGGAATGCTAAGGGGACCATATGGGATGCCGGGATCGAACCCAGGTTGGCCACATACAAGGCAAACACCCTCTCTACTCTGCTATCTGTCATTTGACCTCACTCTATGATCCGATGACATTAAGCCTTTCACCTTTTGGAACTAGAGAGATAGCACTGAGGACAGGACTTTGCAAATCATCTCTGGTTTTATCCCTGGCATTGCACATTGCACTGAGGAACTTCAGCGATGATCTCCAAACACAGAGTCAAGAGTAACTCCTGAACATAGTAAACACAGCTGAGTATGCTTGTCCACACCCCACAAGCCCTCATCCACCAAAAAATAAACTGTTTACCTTTCACTGACTATACATACTATGATATCTCTAAATAGTAATCGTAATGTTGTCTCCTCTCACTCTCAGAAGAAAAATAATGTTATGCACTGCATTATATTTAGTCCCATTAAGACACTGTGGTTGAAAACTGATCATCATAGAGTTGTTTCTGGCATAAGATGCTCCAACACCAAGTGTTTCTTCCTGCCACAAATGTCCTAAGTTCCTTCAATCTCACAGCCTTCTCACTTGGCATGTATATAACAAATTTAGTCCATGTTCCTTGCTCGGACAATATTTAAATCAACGTCAAATGTAAATATCATAAAATAGATAAATATAAAATTATTTTGATAATTGATTGTTATATAACTTTAACCACTATAAAAAGAAATTTCAATAATATAACACCTATTAGTTTACATAAATAAGTTTACAATTATGTCCTCTAAAATATATTGTGCTAAAATTTTTCTTGAATCTTATTGCAGCAATTATTATATTTTTCCTTTTTAATTTTTCCTTTTTTCTTTTTTAACACTGTATCACTGTCTTCCTGTTCATCATCAATTTGCTCGAGCGGGCCCCAGTAACATCTCCATATGTCCTGTCTCATGCTAGTAGAGCCCAAGGGCATCTGCTTGCTCCAGGAACATAAAGAGCCTCAATCCATTCCAGAATGAGGTCTATAATTGCTACTGGTATTTGTCAGTAACATATCTCCCTGTGCCCAGCAGCTCACGAGGTGCTCAGGAGGGATGGTGGGTTCTAGCCCTGGCCCGCCACCCCAGCAGAGCCTTTCAACAAGCCAGACGACCCCCACTCCATGAGGGCCTCCATTTTCCACATCCGGACTTCTCTCTCTCATCAGAACTCCACCCAGCAGACCAGCCTATCACAGCCCGTCTCGCTGCCGCAAGCAGTTCATCAATAAATGCTAGACTTAGAGATGACTACATGAGTATGCTACCTGCACGGCAGAGCTTGGCAAGCTACCCATGTTTCCTTTTTAACATTATTTTTAATCCTGTGCTAATATACTTTACAATTTACACAAACTAGGTAAATTCTAGAATTGTAAATTTTAGAGTGAAGAGAATTTATAAATTCAATGAAAACTATATGAATTTCATTGAAAAATATATGAATTGGCTATAAAAGTACAGTGTTTTACCCTAGAATATGACATAGGTTTTATATCAGACAGTATAATAGAAACAATTTATGTATTTGTATTTATAAGTAAAATATTACCACAAAAATATCAATGTAAACAAAACTGATAAGGCAGAAAATTCAAAGTAAATCAGTTCATTATTTGATAATGTGTAAAATCCTTTAGCAACTAGCAGTAATCATACCTTTCTTAATCTAGCAGAGAAGAACCATAAGGACTAGTGGTGTCATACTCAATGCCATGTGCTGAGGACTTTGTCCTGTTCTTTAAAAATATTTCTTTAATGCATTTTTTTCAAAACTGGCTTCAAAACTATGAATTTCCTAAATGGTTTCCTGTCTATGAAGCTCTTTAAAGTGTCTTGAAATCTAAGTAATAATCTAGCTGGGTAGAGATTTTAGGTAAGATGTTAATTTCACTGAGATTTTGTACTATATCCCTCTATTTTCTTCAGGCTCATAGGATCTCATTTGATAGATCTACTTTGAATTTTATGGGTTTTCCTTTTAAGTTCCTCTTTTTGATCTTGGTGCTTTCAAAATTCTATGTCTTGGCTATTTGTCATTCTCAGCAGAATATGTCTTGGATTTTTCCTAGTTAAGTCTATTTTTGCTAGGATTCTTAGGGCCTGTTTTTCACAAAAATGAAATTCTTAAATATGAATTAACTATTGTTTATCAAATTTGCCTCTGGGCCATCAGGGACTATGGTGAGTCATATATTGTTCCTCTTGATCTTATCCAGTTTGCTTGTCATTACACATTTCTTCTTGGATGTTTTTCTATCTTCTATTTTTCTAAAGAAGTGTCCTCTATCTTATCATGGTTTTCAATTCTTTCCTCACTGCTTTAATTCTGCTCTTGGAGCTTCTAGTGACTTTATTTTTATCACCTACTAGACTTTTCTTTTCTGCTTGTAGTTTTCTCATTTCAACTCTCATAATGGTGTCTTGTGCTTTGCTGACTCATTGTGCCATTTTTTTTCCTGTGAGGTCATTAAACATACTTACCTCAGTGTCATTAAAACCATTGAATTGTTTCCATGTTACTGTTTTTGCTCATTGAATTTGGTGGACTTCTCTGTGTTTCCCCCATTGGTTTTCTAGTATTCTTTCAGGGCTAGGTGAGATTTTGTAGTTAAACCCCCTTGAAGACGCTGGAGGATTAGGCTGAGGACTACACTTTTCACTTTCTTCCTGTCTTGATCTGATATCAGGAAGTGAGCAAAACTCTGAGTACTGTGTTTTTGCTGAGTGGATCTTATGGCTGTGTGTTTCAGGATCTTTGGTGTGGTCCTGTCAATATGGCAAAGGTCAGGAATGGAGGCTGCTGGGAAATAGCTAGAAGAGAGGGTCATTGCTCCTCCATTTCCTTTTTTTTACTTTGAATCATCATAGAATACACAGTTAGAAAGTTGTTTAGTTGGGTTTATCTTTGAATTTGGTCACTTCTGAAATAATTAGAATATTTGAGACACGGAAGGTAATGGTTAAATCTTGAAGGGCAAGGCAGATACTCAAAATTACCATGAAAATAAGACTAAGTGAAGAAACTTATAAAACCATAATATGAAAATTATGAAAACATAATTCAAAATGACATTCAGCATTGAGGAACATATTTCAATTCTAAAATTATCTTTATAAAGCAGTAATATAAAAGAAATATTTTACCACTCTTAAAAAATACTTAAATAATTCTGACTAAAAAACATTACAATATCCACATGACATCTTGATGAATTGTTTTAAAAACAATCACATCTTCACATGACACTTGACATATACAAAGCTTTTATTATGACCAATAAAGTTTATATATGCCAGATCTTTCTAACCTATCCAATCTCTTCTCCATCCCTCACCACTCCCTTTTATTTGTTCCACACTTTATATCCCAAACCTATTAAGCGCTTACATACATTCTATTTACTCTATATATTATGTTCCTTCTGTCTGGTAAGTTTTCCCCAAGGTTTTTCTCCTGTTTTTGCTCCTATGTTTAAGTATTTTACAGCAGGAAAAGTAATGTTAAACTCAAATTTTTATTTGGCTAAAAGCTTTTCAAATAACTCAGCATATCAAGGTTCTAATTCTACAGCTAGCACCTTTCAGAAGAAAATAAGTGAGAAAAAAATAAACTAATAAATAGTCAAGATTTACTCATATACTCTTTCTCCTTAACACATTTTTACTTTACTATGATTAAAATATATTATACGTTTGGAAGAACAGTGACACATTGAAGCAAGCTAAGTAGTACAGACACATTTACAGAAGAGAATTGTGACCTACCTTCAACTTTCTGAGAGGAATGTCATCTAAAATTATATGCTCCCTCAAAAGAGCTTGGCTGAAGCGGAGCTTATACTCTTGAACTGTCAATTGTACTTGAAAGAATACTTTCCAAAGGAGAATTTCACTGTCACTGAATTAAAATCACATATCATAAAGAAAGATAGATAAAAATATTAACTATCAACTATGTATCAGTAATACATAGTCCTAAAACATATTCTGGGTACACATATTATTAAAAAGACTATTAGTGGGGCCGGAGCAATAGCCCGGCGGGTAGGGCGTTGCCTTGCACGTGGCCGGCCCATGCCGGCCCGGGTTCGATCCCCGGCATCCCATATGGTCCCCTGAGCACCGCCAGGAGTAATTCCTGAGTGAAGAGCCAGGAGTAACCCCTGAGCATCGCTGGGTGTGACCCAAAAAGCAAAAAAAAAAAAAAAAAGACTATTAGTGACTCAAATTCCACTGTGTTTTTATTACTTCTAACATAAGCTTTATTTTGTGATTTATTTTTAAGTAAAATTAATTAAGTTCCCTGACACGTTGTTTCAAAGGCACACGCCCAAACTAATTAGGCCTGTTTTCTTAGGGATTTATGACTTAAGGCTGATTGACTTTGTAACTGAATAACATATACTAATCTTTTAACTATCTAACCCCTGGTGTTTTGGTCTTTACAGTATTCTACTAGGAAGCAGTATCTTTAAGAAAGTGTTTGAAGAAACTCCTGATTTTGTAGCATATAGATTTAAAATATCATGTGTTACAACAAAGTTCAACATTATACTGACATACAGCAGAAGATGCATTCATGAATCAGTTAAACCCTATTAGGGTAATGCTGCAGTTAGGACACATACAGTACTGCACTTTCAGTCACTCAAAGATAGGTAATGCAAGGGCATCTTTTAAGTCATGGAGGAGTGAGTACAGTGTAATGCATATCTTGAGTTATAATACTTTTTTAGATCTGACCTCAAGATTGAAAAACAGCTATAATAACGGAGGCATAATACCTGAGGTTCCAAGTATAGTAAAAATAAATCTTGTTTATAGTATCTCAGAATTTACTTATGGGATAGCAACATTTTATTTCTTAAATTATTTTACATGAAACTCAGTAAATATTATATGAATTATAGGTGCATAGTTGTATCTGTATACAATTCAATATAGCCTATTAAGATTTAATTTAAACCTAGTTGTTGATTATCCAGACCTTCTCTTTGCCATAAGTACAGTTAAGTGATCTTACTTCCACATTTTCATTATTGCCATTATATAGCTAAAATATTAGTATCACTACTGTACAACTGAATAATTAAGACTGTTCTCTCCATCTTTACAGTCAAGGTCTAAGGAAAATTTCCCTGCTTTTACATACAGAGTCCTGACCTGCTAATCAGTCTCCTGGATTCAACTCAACATCCATAGTTAAATCTAAGGTATTGTGTCTATAACCTAGTACAGCAGAGGATAAGAGGTACTTTGTCTCTTTAAAAAGTTTTTTGTCTCTTTAGAGTTTCTAAGGTTCTTTCAGATAAGTAAAAGGCAAACTCTATTTGTATAAAAAGTTACAAATTGAAAATTTGCTTTCTTTTTTATTCTTTTAGAAAGTTATAGATTTGATACACATTTTGTACAAGTGAAGCTACAGACCATAAATTTTTTGTGTGACCTTCCAGTGCAGGAAAAATGGATTATTCCTATTGTTTTAGCTTTTAGATCAGTGAGAGGACAGTGTTTACCATCTGAATTAATAGAAAATCTAGTGTGACCACCCCCAGCATTCAATGTACTAAGATAATATATATGCAAAAGGAGGCTCTGAGTACACACAAGATGAGGTAGAGCTATGAACTAGGTCACTATTTGTCTTTTTTTCTTCTTTTGTCAGTTATAGTAAACTACATATAGCAAAAATTTGCCATTTTAAACATTTTTAAGGATAATTGTTTGCTTGATTGCTTGATATTTTTTTCTAATAGAGCACTTAAGCTTACAGCTTGGGACTTTCACTCGTGAATAGCAAAGTAGCCTCAGTGGTGGGGGAACATCTGCCCCACTGATTATCTTAGTCCCATACAAGCATGTGCTCTGACCCTCTTAGTCCCATAAAAGCTGTGATGATATAGACACGTATGCATCTTATAAGATTCCTAAGCCTTTCTGCCTGTATTGTATGACTTGCATAATAATGCTATAAATGTCAAATGACCCTTTGGCCAAAGAAAATGTTTTTTCCATCCTGGTCATATATGATCCCAACTGAGCGCTAAGCTGTTCCCCATTCCGGCTTGTGAAGGCTGTAACATGCAAACATCACAATGCACAAAACAGTCAAAGCAATTTCACACAAACCATAATCTTAACCAGCACAAATATTTTCAATAATATTTTCATAAGCTTAAGAATTTATTTGACACTTCCCACTCTTAAATTTCTACTATAATATGAAAGTGATAGCCAAACTGAGAAATCTCAACAGCTTATTTTAAAACTATAACTTAGTTACTGGAATCATATAGCTCTACATAGTCTATTGCCTGAAAATGCCAATAGACTGATACAAGGAACTAAGGTAATTTAATTAATTTGCATGACTGAAGCAAACATCATGCCACTTTCAGTGATATTCTAAAGCTGAAAAATTGTCTGCATTGTTGTTAAAAAAATTTAGTACCTGATATATCCTGGAAATTTTACTATTAAAGTTAATTTTAGTTAACTTTAATGAAGCTCACAATTAGAGAAACATTTAATGATTCAAAGAGTTTATTATAAAAACCATAAAAAATTAAATGCAGTTTTCCTGAACAATGTGATAGTATTATAACAGCACATCTCTTTCTTTCCTATGAAACTCACCTTCTCCTACACCCCCTTAGAAGGGTGCTATTGGGGAATAACTTGAAAACCACTGAACAGATCATTTAAGAGTTGATCTCGCTCCAAATTTTCTAATTAATTGTATTTACCAGTAAATCAGTAAACATCATTCATTTCTCAAAAGATCCCTGCAAAAGCAAGATCTAGGCTAGAAAAATACAAATACATTGATTTGTGTAACATTCCTCCAAATGCATTTTTCTCTCATTTAATAATTTGTAGGAAATATAATGTTTGAAGGTATTTAGCCCACAAGAATGAACTCTAAATAAAATAATTAATTAATTATTTCCCCTAAATCTAATTTTTCTAGCTTCAAAAGACAGAAAATACATTTATCTCATTCAGTCCCCATGAAAATGGCAAGCATTCAGCCAGTACATTGTTCTGACTTTACCCATTCTCCCCATAAAATCCGATTTCAAGTCTTTAAATGAATTTCTATTCACTGACTCTACTGCCAGTTATTGTAATGCAGTGTGTGTTGTTTGGCTAAGGAGGGCCTTTTTTTTTTTTGTCCAGAATTTATACTTTGGCATAACTCTTTAACAGGTGTTATGTAGGAAAAAGAGGCGAAATATTGTATTACAAGTGCTAGAGCCAGACAACTGAAATAAAAACTTTTTTAATAGGAATTCATTTGTCTCTTGAGTCCTGTGACTTTTTAGTTACAGTGTTATCATTCAATGCTGAGATCTTTGATACAACAGCAATTGTCTTTGAAAATCTACCTATTTTTAGTTTTATACAAATAAATCAGTACTTGATATTTGAATGATGATTACCCTCAAGTTATCTTTGCATGACAGCACTGGATCTGTAATCATCCCTAAATGAAATGCTAACTGGAAGTTTCTTAAAAATCACAAAATTGAACATGTAGACATTTGGGTGCAAATAGAATAGTTTCAAAGGAATTTCATGGTGGCATGTTAAAATAATTATCAGACTAAATTATTATTATTATTATTATTATTATTATTATTATTTTTTTTTTTTTTTTTGCTTTTTGGGTCACACCCGCAATGCTCATGGGTTTCTCCTGGCTCTGCACTCAGGAATTATTCCTGGCGCTGCTCAGGTGGCCATATGGGATGCCGAAGATCAAACCCAGGACAGCAGGGGCCGGAAGCATGCAAGGCAAACACCCTTCTCTCTGGCCTATCGCCTCCGGCCCCTAATTTTTTTTTTTAATGTGGAGCGGGAGGGAATTGGGGACATGGGTGGTGGTTGAAGGGCACTGGTGGAGGGCGGGTGCTGGAACACTTTGTGACCGAAACCCCCAAGCTTGAACAACGTTGTAATTGTATATCTCACGGTGGTATAATAAAATGTTAAAAAAAAAAAAAAAAAAGAAATGTTTGAAAGTCACAAGAATGTGTTGGGGAGAAAATTATTATGTAGGTGTTTTCTGTGAACCATACAAATATTGGCTTGAGAAATGTGTTTGAAGTTTTGTGTTTTCATTGCCTCTTAGCTCATTCATAAAGATCTAAGTGGAGGTCCTCAAAAGAAAGTATACCTAATTTATGGAATTAAGTTATTTCAGGGTAAATTTCTAAATAGGATCACAGTATTCATGTATGTACAGCAATTATATTTGTATTATAAAAGATATATTTTATACTTGAATTGTTTTTCTGTAGAATATTTACAACATATTTAACAGTACAAGTGTCAATATATATTCTAGTTACATATTCTAAACAACATATATTCTACTTATATCTTTCCCCTTAAAAACTTTCTGAAATGTTAATAAATAAGCATTTTATCAAAAAACGTAAACATTTTATCAAGAAAAAGTGGTTAGTAAATCGTGGACTGGCTTCAAAATTATAAATAATTTCTCTTTAATGTAAAATATATACCAATTAGAAGCACAGTATTTATGCTCATGCCTACCCCATTTCTTTACTCTTCCACCCTCCCTGTCCTTATATCATATATGTATGCATTTTCCTCAGGATTGTTTATATTGCTTTCTCTTTCCAACTACTCTGAATACCATTGCTATACTCTATTGTATTAATTCTTTACATACGTAGATCAAATACTGATATCTTTTTTTCTTTTCTGCCATAGTGGTCTGGGAAATATTTATCCAATTTTCTCTTAGTCTGCAGGTGTAAAATGTTTGAAAACCACTGACATGGAAGTAACATTTTGGGGCGTCTCCTTGAAAGGACCTCTGCCTATTTATTCTCACCTCACTGCAGTCTGTGTAAACATTTTCTGCCAAACACGCCTTTCTAAGTTTTTATTTCACTTTCTTGTGTGTTGCTCAGACTACATTACACTCAGCATGTTAACAGTAATTACCTCTTTACTCTCAATTCTTGCTGAAGAATCTTTGAATTCCTTTGAGACAGAAGATATATCTTAATCAATGTTGAATTCCTACTGAGCAAGAGTCAGTTTATTGATTGCTGAATAAATATATAAATGCATGCCTTTATGTTTCCCTTCCTTTATCAGTGCTTTCTGTAAAAGGGGTAACAACTTCTGTCACCTATACCCAACTTATACAAACTAATCTGCTCTAAAGTGTTCTTGAAAATAGATAGGGTTTAGGAGAAATCATGCAGTGAATAAGGGTATGCAAGTGACTCAAATTAATACCTGGTACCCCATATAGTCCTTTAAAACAACCAGGCTAGAGATCCCTGAGAACAGAGCTAGGAGTATACTCTGAGTACCTGGGGTATGGGCCCCCAAACAAACAACAAAAGTAAGATTGATTACATAGAGTTTCTTCTAATAAGGTCTTCATTATTAGATGATGTATTGAATGTATGTATGAACTCTGTAATGTAGGTCATGTATCACTTATCACTTGTCACTTGTCTTCCCATTGTTTATCAATTTGTCAAGCAGGCACAATATGTCTCCATTCACTGAGAATGAGGTTCATAATTGTTACTCTATTTTTGGCATATCAAATACACCACGGTAACTTGCCAGGCTCTGCCATGGCTCTGTGTTCATCCCACGTGGCCAGTCTATCTATGTTAGGCCACCATCCAGGACCCATGGAGCAGAGCCCTGGGTGTAGACAAGCCTGTCTCTTGTCTGCCACCTGCTGATGCATCTGAGCACTGCAGCCACACCTGCAACACCTCGAGGGACAGGGGAGGTCATGTATAGATATAATTATAAGAAGCCAATAGTTGTGCAAAAAATACATAGTTTATGTTCATAAAATTAAATAATTTAGGCATGGGGAGGAGGGAGAATGATAAAAATTAGTGAAGATAGAGAGAAGAGAAGAGAGATTAACACTATTGGCATTTGATGGTGGAGTCTACCTATGGAGATTCCTACTCCTGTGAATAAATTAACCAAATATTTCAGTAAGCTAATGGTTACTTTCAATTCTAAACTGTTAGCATTAATATGAAAAAGAATTTGTTATTAGTTTAAAGTCATAGATGGACCAAAGTAAAATATAAATATCTTCTGAAAATATTTGTTTTATACTGCTTTTGCAAAGAAGGAAAGTCAGATAATATTTCAATTTAGTACAGAAGTAAACAAGAACAGCCTTAGAGGGTGAGGCAACAGGGGTATTTTCAGCAAAATCAAAAACTGGGAAAACCAATGTGCCATGAAATGATAAGTTCAGGGGTATCACAAACATATAAACATATGAAAAATACACATATAAATACATACACATATATCACTTGACCACTTGAACATTTGACATCCTATTATTCATCAATTTGCTCAAGCGGGCACCTGTAATATTTCCATTTGACCCTATCACGTGCCACTGTAGCCCAATTGTATCTGCTTGCTCCAGGAATACGAAGAGCCTCAATCCATTCATTCAGGGTCTTGAAAACAAAGTCTGACCATGCTGTAGGTAGGCGGCAATGTAATCTTTTAACCTCCCATGGGGTCCAGTCTTTAATGCCTCTAGTACAGCAGTCATCTCCAAATCACATTATATGTCCAGCCCATCTGATATTCGATGCCTTGGCAAATGAGACAACATCCCTGACTCTAGATTGTCAATGGAGGTTGGAATTCCAGATTCTTTCGCTCACTTGAGTGAGGCATGATATTCCAGGCATAGTTCTTTTGATTCCTGTTTGGGACACCCAAATGGCATTCTCATCCTGCTTTTGTGCGGCCAATGTCTCTGAGGCATATATTAATACAGGGAGAACAGTGGAGTTGAAGAGATGTGCTCAGAGCTGGAGGTTCTGTGTCCTTTTAGCTATTTCTTCGATGCTCTTGAAGGTATTTGATATCGCTCTCGTCCTCCTGCACAGCTCAGGTGCTAGGTCA
The DNA here is from genome assembly GCA_021461705.1 of Cryptotis parvus. Taxonomy (NCBI): domain Eukaryota; kingdom Metazoa; phylum Chordata; class Mammalia; order Eulipotyphla; family Soricidae; genus Cryptotis; species Cryptotis parvus. The sequence continues at coordinate 91,093 of JAJIBD010002128.1, read as the reverse complement.
TTCATCATGTTGAGTTCTCGACCTAGGTACACATAACTGCTGCATTCAGAGATGGTTGTTCCATTGAGAGTGAACGTGGCATCTGGAACTGGATCATTTTTCATGAGCATTGCTTTGTTGAGAGTCAGCTGTAGACCTGTCTTTCCGGACCTATCACAGTTCCAAAAGGCGGAATCAAAAGGTTGGACATGGGAATCTCCTGATGGACAGTTTCACAATGAAATTCACCACATCATATTCAATTGACTGTTTTGCCTGACCAATGTGCTGTCATCCCAAAAATTGCAAACAGGATCAGAACACCGTCTCCTTCATGCAAAATTCAACTTCACACAATGGGAGAAAAGACTGCAGATTTAAGAGAACTCCCAGATTGACCCAACTATGAACTCTTTGGCACCATTGCGGCAACATGGGAAGATGCTATCATTAACGACATTGATGAAGAATACAAATGACTGGTTCAGTACCTCCATGATTGTGCGAAGAATGCCGAGAGAGACACAATAGGGAAGACTGTCTTCATAAACTCTCTAGATCATTCGCCAATATGGCAAGGTGCAAGTCTCAGACGACCAAAGTGTAACGTCCAGACTCGCAAAGCAGAGCAGAGAAATGATGAAAGACGACCTTAAAGAGAGAAGAGCAGAAACACTGGTGGATACAGCAGAAGCTGGGAAAAGCATTCACAATGCCCACCTGTCCTTTGCCAACTATAAGACCAAGATGAATGCCCTCTGATGTCCTGATGGATCGATCACATCTTCCAGAAAGGCGATGGAGAAGATTATCCATGAATTCTACACAGATCTCTTTGATAGCCACGCACACTGCCTACATACCAAATTCCACAGGATCAATATGTTGTTCTCAACATTCTCCTTTCAGAAATCCGACATGCCATTTTGTTGGTAAAGAAGCGAACAGCACCAGGCCCAGACAAAGAAAGACCCGAACACCTGAGGAATGCCATCAGTACTCATCAATACACTGGCTGAGCTCTTACATGCTACCTGTTGAATGCAAGGTGCCCTCCCAATGGAAAACAAGCAGGACAGTTATACTGTTCAAGAAGGGAGACATCCACGACTTTGGCAACTATCACCCCATCTGCCTCTTGTCCATCATCTATAAGCTGTTCACTCGGACGCATCCTGAACAGGATTGGCGGAACATTAGATGAAAGACAATCATGCGAGCAAGCTGGATCCTAAAAAGGATTGAGCACAATCCTCCACAATCTATGGAGACTCCTACTCCCGTAGGAGTAGGAGGTAAACAAGCTCCTCGGCTACCACATGGTAACCAAGCTCATTGAGGTTTGTGGGGAGTTCCAAATGCTACTCTGACTCACGTTGATAGATTTAATGAAAGCTTTTGATTCCGTTGAGACTGAACCGGTCATCGAAGCCCTAGCCAAACAGGGAGTTCAAACCCAATACATCAAGATCCTTCGTGAGCTGTATTATGGATTCACCACCATTCTAAAAGGAAGTGATCACTAATGTCAAAAAGGGGTTCGGCCTGGTAATACCATTTCACCAATACTCTTCAGTGCCACCCTCAAGAAAGTCACGTGACAATTAAAATGGGAAGGAATGGGAGTGAAGATAAATGTTTGAACTACGACACCTACGCTTTGCTGATGACACTGTTCTAATAACACCAAACATTAGCCAAGCAGCACAAATGCTGGCTGACTTCGACCGAGATTATACATATATATGAAAATAGATCATGGAGGAGTAATTGTGAGTGCGTTAACAGTTTGTGTCTGTATGAAAACAGAACACCATTATCTGACTTCTAACACACACATTCACATATTGGATTACTTTTAACACTAAGAATATTATTTTTCCTGGAGAGAGAGCACAGAGGCTACATTATCTGCTTTGCACGCAACTGACCTGAGTTTTTTGTTTAGCACTGCAAATAGTCCCCAAAGTATGCTAGGGATGATCACTGAGGCACAGCCACGTTTAAGTCCTGAGTGCCACCAGGTGTAACCCCTCAAAAAGCCTAAAAATAAATAAAAGAACTACATATTACTTGTCCTATAATTGAAAATTTTAAAAAGTACCAAAATTTTAGTGGTTTTAGTATAAAAAAACTACATTAGCTATAAAAATACCTCAAAGGAATATTAAATATTAAAAAGATATAAGTTTAGTTATAAGAAATACTCAGAAATATTAAAAGCAGACTAAATTATTTTTCAGGAAGCACCAAATTTATTCTACTACATAAAAATTAAGGGTTATAAATATCAATTTTAGTTGTGCAATCATGTTTATAGTAAGTAGAAGCAATATTATTGCTTTATTATGATATTGTTTAACAATATTTGAAATATGTTAATGGAGTTTTCATATATGGTGTTTATATTTTATTTATAAATACTTTGAAACAAACAACTATGCATCATGGCAATTTAATAGAAAAACTTTTATTTTAAAGTTATCTCTAAAATCAATATGATCCTATTTTCAGGTGGCTATATATTAATTTAGTATACTTGTATGCGAAGGGATGAATAAATTATTAACAATTGAATATAATACAGAATTAGGGAAAAGCTGCCACAATGATTTGAACATAGGAAAAAAATAGCTTCACCAAAGCCAATTAGATCAATGGCAACAAGAATCATTTGAGGATTACTTTCCTTATCATTTCAACTATTTGGTGGCTTTCTATGACCATTTCATGCTGTGTTAATATTAACTATTTTATGGTAGAAGTCTTGCATGCATTCTTGGGTATTTATAGCATTTAATATTAGAGTTGAGTTTAAAGTTTTCATTTTACATTTTTATAGGACCTGCATATTCTCCATATAGCTTAAGCTCTGTTATTGCAGTGAGATCACATTTCCCCAAGTAATTAAATGATATTCCAAACTTATATATGCATATATGTATATAAATTCATACTTATATGCATTAAAACTAATATCAATACATATACTATTTTAAAGTTCAACTACCATATTTCACTTTTAGAAATCTACACAAACCAGCATCTTTAGTAGCATCGTGTTGCATTTTTTCACTTTAATCAAAATATGCTAACTAATCACCATGAAGCTTTGTAGCTGTCATTGGTATACATAATTCTATATTTGGTTTGAAGAATGTTTGAATTACTCTCAGTAAGTGTAATAATTTATATTCAAGGAAAATGCCTCTGACGTGATAAGTTCTATCATGAAAATATCATTGTCAGGATCACTGTCTTCCTGTTCATCATCGATTTGCTCGAGCAGGCACCAGTAACATCTCCATATGTCCTGTCTCATGCTAGTAGAGCCCAAGGGCACCTGCTTGCTCCAGGAACATAAAGAGCCTCAAACCATTCCATCAGGTCATAGGAATGAGGTATACAATTGTTACTGGTATTTGGCATATCCGATACGACATGGGTAGCTTGCCAGGCTCTGCTGTGCGGGTGGCATACTCTTGTAATCACCTCTAAATCCAGCATTTACTGATGAACTGCGCGGCAGCTTGCCACGCAAGCCATGCTGTGATAGGCTGGTCTGCTGGGTGGAATTCTGATGAGAGGGAATTTCGGATGTGGAAAATGGAGGCCCTCATGGAGTGGGGGTTGTTTGGCTTGTTGTGAGGCTCTGCTGGGGTGGCGGGGCAGGGCTAGAACCTGCCATCCCTCCCGGGCACCTAGTGAGCAGCTGGGCACAGGGAGAGCCAGTAGCAGCTCTGCCCCATGACTGTGAGTCATTTGTATGAAAATATGCAAATATCAAAAACTCAAGCAACTCCTTCAGGTCCCTGGTGGTGTGACTATTTGTCCCTTTCTCTCCATCAATATCAGCTCCAGTTGCTTTAGGTCTGGGTAACAAATCACTGTAAATTATTAATTGCCACTTTATAGATTTATTATCCTGATTGGTATAAGTCATCTGATGAATGTAGCTGAGATACTAATAATAAGCTCTTTATTCCTTGAGTTGCTGGAGACTATAGATATGAATCATGGATTCTGGGAGTTGTCTCCTTATGGAGAGATGAGAGGAACAGCAACACTTATTATTAAAGAAAACTCTCCAGGAAATACAGGACACACTATCTGAACAGACCCACACTGTCACATCAGACCTGATCAGCAGAGCCTAAATAACTCTTATTCACCAAAAACCATCTCCTATATAAAGTTTTAAAATTTCAGAATAAGAAAATGGTTACCACTTCCTTCTTATAATTATAGTATTGTAGGTAATTACAAGGGTTTTTTTTTGGGGGGGTCACACTTAGCAATGCTCAGGGGTTACTCCTGGCTCTTTGCTCAGGAATTACTCCTGGTAGTGCACAGGGGACTATATGGGATACTGGGGATAGAACCCTGGTCGGCTGCTTGCAAGGCAAACGCCCTACCCATTGTGCTATCGCTCTGGCCCCGGTAATTACAAGTTCTATAGAGAATTTATAAAGATGATATTTTGCAGAGCATGCACTTTTTGCTATGCTTTTAATTTGTGTATTTCATTTAATATTCCTCCTTGCTCAACATTTTGTCTTTAAAAAATATGGACTAATTAAAAGGGGAAAGATTTCTGAGAAACATGACTTTGCAAATTTATCTGATAATTTCGGCCTAGTCATTTTTGACATGCTTCAGTATCACAGGAAATATGCCAGGTTGTGTTGTCCCTGTTTTTGTATTTTTTACTTCATTCTGGTAAATAAGCTGCTATCACTTCTGCCAAACACCTGTGAGCAGTTCACCAAGCTGCATATTTTAATCCTGACATATTTATAAAGGTAAAAAAAAGCAACCTGGCCGTACTTTCTCTTCTAATCAAATTCAGCTATAATATGATTTTCTGTCTTGAAAATTAAGTACAAAACATTCCACCACCATTCAAGTTTTGTCCACTTGACATAAAGTTTCAAAATTAAAAAGCCTGTCAAACATAAATGTGAGTTTTCTAAACTGCTCTTTTATTTTATATTTGCAGAGTTTCAGCTCCAGATTACAACTAAACCATAAGCACACTCCTGATTCTTATAACTTTCAGACACGCATTTAATGTTGTATTTAAGTCAGAAGTGTTTGTTGTTCTATTTTGAATAAATCAGTTTTAATCCAAAAGCACCAAGTAATGGAAGAGAGATGGTTTGTCGTTGTTGGAAAGATTAAAGTAAGATAATGAGAAAGAGCATTTATAAAATAAGACAGCTGGATCTCCTAAAAACTCTGAGCTAAAATGAATATTTGATTTCAGAATGCTTAGTCATCTTAGGCTGTGGAAACAAAATACTGTAGAAAGTCACGGAGATAGTACAAGAGGTAAGGAGTTTTGGTTGCATCCATGATCCTGGTTGGATCCTCAGGAGCACTTATTATTCTCCAAACCCCACCAGGTATGATATTTCAGCCCAGAGCCAGCAGGTAGCCCAGTTTATGGCATTGTGTGATTCCCTGACTACTGCCTCCCTCACCACTACACACCACACACCACAACACAGACACACACTACAAATATAGAATGAGTATTGAGACAAGATAAATGTATCTATGTTTGCTCCATCTCTGGAGTCAGGAAGTTAAGATCAGGGTGGCAGTATTGATTCCTGGTTAAACCTCCTGCATGCTGCTTCTCACTGAGTTATTTTGGGTGAAGCTAATACAAACTCTGGACTCATTTTGGAAACACTAATAGAACCATGTGGACCCAACCATCAAAACTTCAGCTGCATGTAATGATCTCCCAAGGTTTCTTAACACAAACATATAGTATTGGTCATGTTAGAAGATTTTCAAAATTAAACTGTGGTGGGGGCAAAACAGGAAAGAGGCAAGCAAACACTCATTACATAAAATGAATGCACCTCTATAGCATAGAACTTTCTTTAAGCAACTGTTTCAGAACCTGGTCATTGCTGCAACTAAAAAACTTTTCACATTGACCTCTTCTAATCCTCTTTAAAAACAACTGTTACTAAATATAAAATAAATTATTATGAACCAGTAATGGAAGTAGGCTTTGATGGGTAGTTGGGAAAAAGTAGAAAATGATGGAGGGTCTAACATTTGGAATTATTAGAACGATGTCATCAGCGAAGCGGAGGTGGTGTAGTTGCCGAACACCTATCTTCACTCCCATCCCTTCCCATACTAATTGTCTCATGATGTTCTCGAGGGTGGTGCTGAAGAGTTTTGGTGAAATGCTATTACCCTGTCGAACCCCTCTTTTGACATCAATGATCACTTCTTTGTACAATGCTGAGATCCTGGTGGTGAATCCGTAATACAGCTCACGAAGGGTCTTGATGTATTGGGTTTGAACGCCTTGTTTGGCTAGGGCTTCGATGACTGTTAAAGTCTCCACAGAATCAAACGCTTTCTGTAAATCAATGAACGTGAGACAGAGCGGCATCTTATACTCCCTACAAACCTCAATGAGCTTGGTTACTGTGTGGATATGGTCGATTGTGCTGAATCCTTTCCGGAAGCCTGCTTCCTCGCATGGTTGTCCTTCATCTAGTGTCCTGCTAATCCTGTTCAGGATGACTCATGTGAACAGCTTGTAGATGACAGACAACAGGCAGATGGGGCGATAGTTGCCAATGTCGTGAATGTCTCCCTTCTTGAACAGTAGAACTGTCCTGCTGGTTTTCCATTTGGAAAGCACCTTGCATTCGGACAGGTAGCGTGTGAAGAGCCGATCTAGTGTACTGATGAGTACCGATGGCAGATTCTTCAGGTGTTCGGGTCTGACTTTGTCTTGGCCTAGTGCTGTTCCCTTGTTTACCAACAAGATGGCATGTCCAATTTAGAAGGGACAACGTTGGGAATGACATATACATCCTGTGGAATTTGGTATGTGGGCAGGTGAATGTGGCTATCAAAGAGATTTGAGTAGAAGTCATGAATAATCTTCTCCATTGCCTTTCTGGAAGATGTGATAAATCCATCAGGGTGTCGGAGGGCAGTCATCTTGGTCTTATAGTTGCCAAAGGACAGGCGGGCAGTGCGAATGCTTTTCCCGGCTTCTGCTGCATCTTCCAGTATTTCTGCTCTTCTGTCTTTGAGGTCTTCTTTTATCACTTCTCTGCACCGTTTAGCAAGCTTGGACGATAGCATTTGGTCTCCTGAGGCTCGCACCTTGCCACGTTGGCGAATGAGCTCAAGAGTTTCTGAAGAAAGCCGCCCTTTTGTGTCTTTCTCTCTCTTGGCATTCTTCGCACAATCATGGAGGCGCTGAGCCACTCGGTTGTATTCTTTATCAATGTCGCCAATGATGGTATCTTCCCATGTTGCTGCAATGCTGGCTGACTTCGACCCAGAATTTGGAAAGATAGGTCTACAGCTGAATCTAAAGAAAACCGTATTTATGAAAAATGAACTAGTCCCAGAGGCCCCATTCACTCTCAATGGAACAAACATCTCTGAATGCAGCAGTTATGTGTACCTAAGTCGAGAAATCAACATGATGAACGACCTAAAACCTGAGCTGCGCAGGAGGAAGAGAGAGGCATGGAATGCCTTCAAAGGCATCGAAGAAATAGCTAAAAGGACAAAGAACCTCCGGCTCCGGGCACATCTCTTTGACTCCACCCTTCTCTCTGCTTTAACATACACCTCAGAGACCTGGGCCCCACAAAAGCAGGATGAGAATGCTATTCGGGTCTCCCAGAGAGGAATCAAAAGAGCTATGCTTGGAATATCACGCCTCACTCAAGTGAGAGAAGGAATCCGGAGTTATGACCTCTGTCGCTATTCCACAATCAGGGATGCTGTCTCGTTTGCCAAGGCATCGAAAATCATATGGGCTGGACATGTAATGTGATTTGGAGACAACCGCTGGACTAGAGCCGTTACTGACTGGATCCCACTGGGTGTCAAAAGACCACATGGCCGCCCACCTACAAGATGGTCAGACTTCCTTGTCAAGACCCTGAAGGAACAGTTTGAGGCTCTTCATATTCCTGAATCAATCAGATGCCATTGGGCTACATTGGCACGTGATAGGGTCCAATGGAAATGTTACTGGCTCCCGCTTGAGCAAATCGATGAATAACGGGATTCAAGTGATCAAGTGATCAAGTGATGGAGCGTAGGTTATAGTAGTTGTGGGACTGGGGTTGGAATGGCCAAAACAAATCACCATGAACATCTTTATAAACTATGGGGTATAAATAAAGTGGAAATATTTTCTTAAATTAAAATTTAATTTTAATTAAATTTATTTTAATTTAAAGGTTTTACATTTTTTAAAGTAAGGTGCTTATTTATTATCAGGTATCTGCATCAGATACGTCTGATACATCATAGGCTCTTTGTATTCCTGGAGCAAGCAGATATCATTGGGCTACAGTGGCACGTGACAGGGAAACGTGCCGCTGTAGAAATGGCACGCTTACAGTGGGCATGTAAATGGAAACGTTACTGGTGCCCACTTGAGCAAATCGACCAATAACGGGATGTCTAGTGATCAAGTGATTATCAACTAGCCGACTCAATTAATTGGTTTAGTTTTTAAAAAGTTCTACTTGGGAATGTAGCAAATGATTCTCTTTATACCTAGATAGATAGAAACTTGACTAATTCTTTAATTACTATTGCATCATGCTTCTTTAAATATTATAAAATATCGATTAGATCAATTTATTTTGTCTTAGAAATTATTTTTTAAAGAGTAAATGTAAAATCCTCAATATCATCTATCTACATATGATCTCAAAAGATGGTGGAAATACATAACAGGGGGAAGCTACATTATTTATTAATTCCTTGGAGAATAAGTTAAAATAATCTTTCGTTATGAATCTATAAATCACAGACATACATTTATTAAAGTGTTGTGCGTAAAAGCATCTTCAAGGTCTTCATCAAAGCCAAAACTAATACCCTGTAATGCTACGTAAAGCCTTAACATTCTCCTATAATATATTTTGTATGTCAGAAAGTGTTTGTTCCATTGCACGTTTGCAAGGAAAGCTTAGTGTAGGAGTATACGTATATAATCATTTGTATTTCTCTTATGTTCTTCTTCTTCCATGAATCCTTGACCAAGCAGTCTTCCTCCATGTGTTTCAAGTACAAAAAATTCTGTACAGAACATTTAAAACTATATTGAAGAAACAATTTTTTCTCTTTATAATGTTTAGTGCACATATTGCGTAAAAATCCTTTCTTGTTTTAAAATCTTCATACAAAAGTATTTTACAGTATATGGCTTTATAATTTTGAAAATGTATACATTTTCTTGGAGAGATAATATGGCAGGTAAAAATTTTGCATTGCAAGTGATCAAACCAACTTGATCTGGTTGCATTGGCCACACCCAACAGACCATCACCCCAGATGGTCTGTTAGCCCACCAAAAGTGACCCTTGGGATTAAGCTCTAAATTCCTCTGATTATGTCCCCTCACCCAAAAAAAGATAATTATATAAAATTTGGGGAAATAAAATCAAATAGAAATAACTCAAAACTGAATAATTACCAAGTATATAGTTGCCTAAACCTAACTAATATGTTACAGATTATTTTTTCATTTGAAAAGTAGACTGATAATATAGTAGGTAGGGCATTTGCCTTGGTTGTGGCTGACCCAGTTTCAAATCCTGGTATCCCATATGGTCCCCTGAGAACTGCCAGGAGTAATTTCTGAGTGCTGAACCAGGAGTAACCCCTGAATATTTCCAGGTGTGACACAAAAAGCAGAAAAAAATTTAAGCTGGACTTTTCTTAACTACAATATTATTTTAAATGGCTATATTGACTTCTAAGATAAAATGTATATTTTATACACCATCTTCAAAAATAGCTTATTAGATCAGAAATCACCTTTTTTCTTTGAATTTCCATTTTTTATTAATATTCCCTATTTCTCTTCCCTTTTTCAGTGTCTTAATAAATAATGCATGCTCTGCTACTAACATGAAAAGTCTGTCTTGAATTTCTTAATATGGAACTGTAGAAATCATATGTTCAATAGCTGAAATTTTAAATGAAGCACTTATGAAGAATTTAAATCACATGCATTTGTCTTCTGAACATTAGGGCAACAAGTTGAATGCTTAGATGTTTGGAAAATCAACCAAAGTGAACAAATTGCCAATTCAACTCCAAAGTCTTCATTATGTCCACTGCTTGAAGCTACTCTCCAAAGTAGAAAGTATAGGCCTGAGCGATAGCCTAGCGGGTAGGGCGTTTGCCTTGCACGCGGCCTGCCTGTGCCATCCCTGGTTCAATACCCAGCATCCCATATGGTTCCCCAAGCACCGCCAGGAGTAATTCCTGAGTGCAGAGCCAGGAGTAACCCCTGAGCATCGCCAGGTGTGACCCAAAAAGCAAAAAAAAAAAAAAGTAGCAAGTACATCAGAAGTGGAGATAGTAAGACTGGAAAGTAAAGGGAAAGAAAAGTTAAAAAACAAAGATTATGTTCTGAAAATGAGGCTTCATTATTTGATTGTATGAATGTCTAATAATGTCATGCTGAAGCAATGCTAATGAGTCTGCCTAAGCATCATCTGGTACTAGAGGCTGATACTTAGATTCACTGTTTATACTGATTAACCCTGAGACAATTTACATCTGTGCTATTACTGACTTATTAAAAATAAAAATGAGATTCAGTGCCTTTTATATTTTAGAAAATAAAACTTAAAGGTGATGACTGTATTTTCATTGCACATTCATTTTATCTAGCTTAGGTATTTTTAAGCTAATTTCACTCAAACCCAATAATTTATACCTTCCTTTAAAATTGGTCTATAATCCTTTAGGTTTCTTCATTAGTGAGTTAAAGTTTAACATTCGTATCTGAATTTTGGGAAATAGATAAATCAGGGGATCAGTAATTGACATCTCTGAACATATGGATCTCCTATTTACTTTGATTTTAGTGGCTCTGATTATCATTTGGTTTCTCAATAGTATGCTTTCTAGAAAAGAACCACTGACCAAGTAAATATATAGCCTCCTAATATATTATAAATCCGTACCTGAGATACAAATATATTTTTGTGTAAATATAAAATGTTGCTTCTTATGGAACTGAAAAACAAGTTCTAGTTTATTGTCAAATAGTTAAATTTATAGTATATTATTAGTCATTCTTCCCAAATTACACATATCTTAATGGTAACTTACTTTTGTCCAATGTTGTTAAGAAAAACTAGTAACCTGAACTAGAAAAGAATTTTGGTGTGTCAAGATTTACAATCTCTTTCTGAGAAGAAATACAGATTTCTAGCAAATTGCTTCAAAAATTCTGATAGAAGCCTATATTGAAGAATTTCTGGGGAGTTTATGTCAACACTCAAATTTCAGTCCCAAATATTCATCTTTTCTTAACAAAGTACTTTTCACTGTTTATCACTATTGAATTTTCCTAAAGATGAATGATATTATTTTTCCTTAAATATGTCTCCACAAAGAAACAAATCTTAGAATTATTTTTAGAGTTCTTTCTCTCATTGCAAGACTATACTGAAGTTTGATGGCCTATTTTTAATTCACTTGAAGCTAAAAAATCAACTTCATTACGTTTCTTATGTGTATCATTTCTTTAACTAAATTTTAATGGCACATCATTGCATCCTGAAATAATTCAAACCAGTAGCACATATTTCACACCACAACCCATTCTTTCAACCTTAATTATAAAAGTTTATGTCAAACAAAAGGAATCTATGCACTTAGCTAAATGCTGTGTATTTTCCCCTTAATCTCACTTTCCTCATGATTTTATCTATTATCTAAACTTTCCTATCTTAATTCACTTTAATTTAATAATGCTCAATTATCCCCTATAATTTATATCCATCTCTGACATAAATAAATTTTACTTATCTAAAGTACTATAGCTCACTAATTTTTTAAGACCATATGACTTATATGATCAGTTAATTATAAAGAATATGACTTATGCCTTTCAGGATTTATATGATATGATTAAAACACAAGCAAAAATAAACTAAAAGGTAAACAAAATTGAAAATAATTCAGTTATTAATTGATTCTAAGAAATTGAAAGATAAAAGAGTGGAAAAGCAGATAGAAGGGACTATATCAGAAACGTCTTTCTAGAGAGTTCTATTTAAGCAGAGAGCTTCAATGGAATCTTTATAAAAAACAACCTTTAATGTATAAGAACTTCAGTGAAATGAGCTTGGCAGTTTTCAGGCAATTTATTTTTAAACTATTATGCCAAGGACTAATCCCTTATTTCATGATTATCTCTTATGTGAAACCCTGGGGGGGGGGGGGGTGGGGGTTTGCTGGTATAAAGTAATACATTTTAATTTCTATTTTTTTCTAAAAAAATTCTTAATTTTTTGAAAACCCAATATTTCCCCTGTAAGTTTCATCAGCAAATGCTAGAGACGAGAACTTTCTACTGAGAATATACCACCTACACGGCAGAACCTGCCTGGCAAGCTACCCGAGTTTTATTTATTTGTTATGCCAAAAGCTAGTAACAATTATGAACCTCAATCCCCTGACCAGAAGAATGGTTTGAGGCTCTTCCTGTTCCTGGAGCAAGCAGATGCCCTTGGGTTACACTTGTTGGTTACAGGACATATGGATATGTTATTGGTGCCCACTCGAGCAAATCGATGAACAATGGGAAGACAGTGATACAGCAATATAATATTCTACTAATAGTACAGAAATGGAACCAAGATAACAAAATAGATGACAATCCTGAAGTAGAAAAATAATCTCTTCAAGAAATTATTATCAGGGCAGAGGGATAGTACAGTGGTAGAGAATTTGCCTTGCATGTGACTAACCTGAGTTTAATCATTGTCATACTGATGTCTGGCAGGCATAATTACTGAATATCACTGTATCACTGTCTTCCCGTTCATCTTTGATTTGCTCGAGTGGGCCCCAGTAACATCTCCATATGATCTGTCTCATGCAAGTAGAGCCCAAGGGCACCTGCTTGCTCTAAGAACAAAGAGCCTCAAACCATTCCATCAGGTCATGGGAATGAGGTCTACAATTGTTACTGGTATCTGGCATATCAAATACAACATGGGTAGCTTGCCAGGCTCTGCCGTGTCGGTAGCATACTCTTGTCATCTCAAAATCCAGCATTTATTATTACAGCACGAGCCGGGCTGTAATAGGCTTACCTGCTGGGTGGAGTCCTGACGAGGAGGAAGTCCAGATGTGGAAAACAGAGGTCCTCATGGAGTGGGGGGGTAGTTTGGATTGTTGAGAGGCTCTGCTGGGGTGGCGGGCCAGGGCTAGTACCTGCCATCCCTCCTGGGCACCTCATGAGCGGCTGGGCACAGTGAGAGCCAGTAGCAGCTCTGTCCCATGTCTGTCTCTGGATCAGCGTACCTGGGCAGGATTAAAAAGACTGTAGCAGGGTGTATCTCGATGAGCTGGGCTGTGATAGGCTGGTCTGCTGGGTGGAGTTCTGACAAGGAGGATGTCCGGATGTGGAAAATGGAGGTCCTCATGGAGTGGGGGGGGGGTCGTCTGGCTTGTTGTGAGGCTCTGCTGGGGTGGCGGGCCAGGGCTAGAACCTGCCATCCCTCCTGGGCACCTCATGAGCGGCTGGGCACAGTGAGAGCCAGTAGCAGCTCTGCCCCATGTCTGTCTCTGAGTACACAAGATTTTAAAAAAGGGGAGAGAGAGAGAGAGAGATGCTTAGATACCTAACAGTGAAATTATGGATTATATATTATTTAGAGGTTGAAATACTTTACAATTTCAGTAATTCAGTACTAGCAAATGAAGATTCCCCTTTCCCCACTCTCCATGTGAACTTGCGTTTTCTGCCTATTTTGGGACAGACCATTTGTAGCTAAACACATTAAGCACACACCAAGTACAGAAGCATACATTTTATAATCCCTCTCACACCCTACCTGATTGGCTTAAACTCACATCCTGTTTTAATCCCTTCCCACCCTCTCTTTTATCAGCTGCCACATTCACAACCTACTTTCCCAAAATTAAAATACCTTTTTCCCAAATAAATGGTGTTGTTTCCCCAAAGTGGCTGATGGAGGCTTTGTGGGTACCCTAATTGCTCAGGAGTCAACCTAACCAGCAATATTTTTACTTGTCACTTGCCTTCCCATTGTTCATCAATTTGTTCGTGCGGGTGCCAGTAATGTCTCCATTTGTTGGGAATGAGGTCCACTATTGTTACTGTTTTGGGCATATCAAATAAAGCACAGGTATCTTGTCAGGTTCTGCTGTGGCTCTGGGTTCATTCCAGGGGCCCAGTCTTTTTCTATGTCAGACCATCAATCATCCAGGGCCCTCGGGACAGAGCCCTGGGTGTAGACAAGCCTGATTCCTGTCTACCACCGGCCAACACAGCCAAGCACTTCAGCCACACCTGCAACGCCTCGAGGGACAAGATTGAAAGAGTTAGCACCAAGAAAGGCCAAAACAAAGAGTTACAAAAGTCAATATGGCTGCTAGCCCCTTATAAAGCAGGTGAAGCCAGAACAAAGAAAAAACCTCTGAGAGGTAATACATTCTAACTCACGGTTTAGATTCTGCTCCCAGCTTCAGGAAAAGTTCATCAGCATCTCTGTGCGACCTCCAGTTGCAGGGAAACGCTGGGGTGCCCTGCACAAAATCCAGGAGCAGGATCAGGAATCATCTTCTGCTCCAGGTTCAGGGGCATACCGGTGGAGAAAGATGCGAGAATTCAGAGAAGTTTCAAAATGCTTTACTTAACACAGGTTCTGGCATACAAATCAGTAGGAAAAACCCCGAACCTAGGGTTCTCTGCTGGGCCACAGCCAAGCATGCATCCACCTACATGCAAATTCTGATAAATGATATAATCCTTTAAATTATAAGTCTATCATATCTTTTTCTGCATTGACATATATCACAGTTATTGTACACCTTTCTGTAACTCAGAACACATAACTTCCTGAATTCAAAGCACGTTTCAGTGAGCTTGGAATCCATTATCTATATGAGCTATCTTAGGAAAGATTTATTTCAATACTGATGTTTGTATAAAATACATTTATGTCTACAAAAGGATAGGTATGCAACATTGTAAATTCTAAATTTGTTTCTATAAAAATGATCCTTTATAGTTTTAGACTATATTTTTATATCTGTTAACTCAGAATCTAGCAGCTCTTGTCTCCAGTAGACTAACAAGAAAATGTGAACATTGACCTAAAACATCTGAAACTCTTTTCACCCAAATGAATATTTTACTTCCAAGCAATCAGTTTAGGAGTGTTTCTCAGTTTTTCAATTCAAAGTCATAGCTTGCTAAGGAGCTACTTCTGTGATTGGAGTGTATGAGTTGCAAGTATAGGGACCCGAGTTTGATCCCCAACATGAAATTACCCTGAGCACTGCTAGTGGCCACCAGTACCCCCTGGGCTCAAGCACCACTTAACATCAAAGCATTTAGTCCAGTTTGGCCAAGAATCACCATAGTGAACCCCATGTCCTCTGAACATTCACTGGAGGCCCTCTCCCCACTAAATGCTTAGAAAATAACTGTTTTCTAAGTAAGGCTACAGGTTTCACAGCAAAAATCATACCAACTTCTGTACTATTATATTTTTTTTCTTTTTGGGTCACAGCCAGTGATGGTCAGGGGTTACTGCTGGCTCTTCACTCAGGAATTACTCCTGGCAGTGCTTGGGGGACCATTTGGGATGCTGGGGATCGAACCCGGGTCTGCCCCATGCAAAGCAAACACTCCACTGTGCTATTGCTCCAGTCCCTAATCTGACTAGTCATCATATCCACTCAGCCTTAGATTCTAAATTTAGATTTCTGTGTAGATGAATTTCTACTATTAAGTTATAGGTGAGAAAGCACTTAGATGAAAATGAAAAGGTGTGCATTTGATGCAAAAAGTTAGAATTCAGAAAGAACTGTCAACTCATAAGTGCTTAAAATAAAAAAGAAACAACCAGGTCAATAGGATATAAATGGTATCATTTGTAATAAGGCATATCAAATCTTAATACCTAACATACCTGCAGTTTCAATCTTTTAAAAAAGTGGAGGCTTAAGCTATTCAATTCAGAGTTTTCTAGTCACCAATGGGAAGATTATTTACAGGACAACATCCCATTTTTCTCCTGCAGCCATTCTCTAAAGGAAGGGCTTTTTTCCACCTAAAACAACCTTTCTTTTCTTTTACTCATAAATTTGTTCCACTCTCTTAAGATATTAAGTGCATCTATTTGTATAACTCCTTAAATATCTTTTTTTATTTGTTAGATTAGATATTGCCAAATACATGAATCTTTCAGTGATGACAAATAGATTTCTAAATGTATTTGCGGAGATACAGGTGACTGAAAGGGATTGACTCTTTTAACACTTGGAAATCAGCTCTTTATAACTCTAATGTTGTAGATAGAAAGGAAAAACAAATCCTAGCAATGCTACTGGACCAAAATATTTGCTCAAGCAACTCAACTACTTCCAAATGTGCATCATTAGCACTAGTTTCTAATAGTCTTTGTGACCTTTACTAACTCAAAGTTCATTTCTCTGTCCCTGAGGAGCATCAGAAACCATCTGCCTGTCTCCTGGAGAATTTGACTGTTTTATCTTTGGATCACAAGATGATACATGTACTCTTGATGAATTGCAGAGCTGGGTCGGAGGTGGTTATTACGTATTAATCTCCTTTCTGAAACACAGTTCTTAATCACTGCAAAGCAGGATTTTAAAAAATGTCTTACTTTGTTTTGCAATTCTGCATCTGTGGCCTTTATTTCCCACATATAAACATAAGCTCTGATAGTCACAAAATGATTACATAATATATTCGAAAGTATATGTGAAATTTAGCTGCATATTGGATCTCAAGGGTCATTATCAATTCTCAACCATCAAATTTATGTGCAACAACCAAGCATGCCCACTATGTTGCCTTTTCATTCCACTATACATTTTTAAATCAGATAACAAATCAGGGTGAGTTTAGTCAAGGGAGTCATTTTCTTCCAGCAGTGATTGCATTAGCTGTCACAATTGGCATCTAAAGTCATGTACTTTGGGTCGTATTTTCCTTGATCCAGTACTGTTCCTGCCATTGGCAACATCAGCAGCTGCGATTATTATAACTTGCCCCAAGTGACAGAACTTAGCATTTCATTGGGGAAGAGGATGGGCAAGGGGAAAGGCAGAAAATATGATGGAAGGCATGGTAGCTCTGTGTAATGTTTATGACATTCCCAAGGACCATGAAGCTAAAAGAACAAACATCATTTAATCATGCCTGCCTGGGATAAAGCAGAGGGCACCAAACACGGGCCATCACTCAGGCAATTGTGCATTAGCAATTTCTTTATGTCCCCCAGTAATTTGAGTCACATTGAAAACAAAAAAGAAAAGCTGCAGTTATTTCCAATTTTTTTCCAACCTCAGGCCTGCAGATGTGATCTTGCTATTCTTCCTAGGAGTCTCTTTGTTCCTTATACTTTCCAAATTAAGGAGAAATCAGTACTTAAAGATAATCATTTGAAAATTTAAAATTATTCTGTAGTTCAAAAAATAATTTTAAAAATCTGACTTATCAAGAAGAGAAAACTAATTGCTTTCAAAATTGTAATTGTTTTCTTATTGGGCAGCTCCATATGAACGAAAATTAATGTTTTAAAATAATATGAAGCGGGGGCCTGAGCGATAGCCCAGTGGGTAGGGTATTTGCCTTGCACGTGGCTGGCCTGTGCCAGCCTGGGTTCATTCCTGGCATCCCATATGGTCCTCCGAGGTCCGCCAGGAGTAATTCCTGAGTGCAGTGCCAGGAGTAACCCCTGAGCGTCGCCGGGTGTGACCCCCAAAACAAAAAATAAATAAATAAACAAACAAACAAACAAATAAATAAATAATATGAAGCAGTATTTCACATTTTCAGCCAATCGAGTGTTCATGTGTGAAATATGCTGCATCTTCAGAACACAGACATGTTAGCCTTTATACTATGGGGCTGTTTACCAGCATTCTACAGAAGGTAAGAGCTTGATTACAGTTTGTCTTTTGTTTCTTCCTCTTTTTAGCTCAAGTCCTGAGCCCTACTCCACCAACTCTGCTCCTCCCCCCCCCTCATACAAGATGCAAAAACAAAACTAGTTTGTCTGCTAGCATGCCTTTGGAATAAAGGAGCCTCCTTTAAAAACTTTAGATCAGTGATATTTTTAAACACCTTTTAATGCCTGAAGAACTGCTGGTTCAACAATTATCCACGTATCAATTGTTAGTCATTGTGGTAAACCAGTGGTTTTCAACCTTTTCTCTTCTACACATGCAAATTGGTTCATAAACCCAGTCGTTGAAAGTACTGCTCTGACCCACTGAAATGTCCTAAGACTTTTCAAGGAAAATTGTTTTGTTATGCAAGTGAATCGTCAGCAATCACATAAACAGAGGAAATCACATGCCTTGACTCTTAGTGATAGGTTCAAAATGCTGTCAGTGCATAGTCCTAAAGCAATTTAAAGAAGATACTCAATTTTCAAAGACAGAAATGGCTTTAGTATAGCCATGCTCTCATTAGTGTGAGATCCTTTCCCTTACAAACTCTAGGAACGCTGTTCTGTTTTCTTTTTATGTGTGCACAGATTCTGACCTCAACTCAGGTAAAAGCTATGAAGGATCCCAGCTCCATCTCCCTTGTGCTTTAGGAAAGTTGTCAGTTGGCATTTTAGTTACATGTGAACTTGAAACCAAGAGTCAGAAGATGAAGGCATTCAGTCCTAGTTATATTTTCTGATAATTCTTTTGGACTTTGTTATTTGTACCCTCAAAATCAGAGACCTCTGTTCCGCAACCACCTTGCCTCACTATGGCAAAACTTTGGGCAACAATTCCCTGTATCTGCCCAGGACAAGTGAACCTGAGGGTGGGGAAATCTTCCTGCCACCTAACTATCCAAGAACGTTGCAAAAATAAAGAATCCAAAATTTCAGAAATGTCTGCAGCATCCTTAAACTCAGCATTATAAAATTTCCACCCAATTATTATGGTGGCTTCAATGCCACAATAGCTTCTTACATGACAGTTTAGGTGGGTGCATCTAAACTCTAGAGATGGAGGTGAATTTTACTTTACTGACCTATTATCTTTATGTATTGCTTGCACAAACAAATTAAGACCCAATATATTACCAGCATAAAAAGTGAAAAAATACAAATATATAAAGAAAATATGGAACTATAGACCCTAAAGAAAAGCGGGGTGTATGATATGTTTACACTTTAAGCTAATGAATGGGTATGGACTTGGGACAACAAGAGAAGAAAGATCCTGCCATGACAATAATGGGTGATCGTAAGGCAAAACAAGATGCTCTATATGTTACCAAGCACTAAATATATTTTTATGATAGAAAAATATTTATGGAAATAATCCTGAATCTTAACAATCTTCCTTCTTTTAGGTAAAGTTAAAGGCAACAGTTTTTCTTGAAGCACATTTGGACATGATTGATATTCTTAAGTTCCACATACTAAGATGACACATATTAGAAAAATCCTTTTCAAAACATCTGGGGAGAGGTCTATCCTTCAAATGACAATAACATGTTTATAACATAAAACTGCTTAGTGAATTGTAAAAATAAGTATTAAGGAATCACCTCTCACATCACTAAGATCCTTTTGGGGTATTAATTAATTTGGCATGAGTCAATGAGAAAATAGGCAAACTTAGCATTTCGCATAGACACAGCCATAAGATAGGGAATCTATGAGAGACTAAAATAGAGAAGTAATTAATCTGGAGAGGATGCAAGACAATCATATACATCTTTATTTCTGATTAATTTTGTGCATGAGTGGTTGGTTTACATGAATTCCTATACCTGTTTCTGACAATAAGGGAGCCACTCTGTTTCTGTGCAGTGACTTGACTTCACATAAAAGTTTGCTCCTACTTTCAAGGAGAAGAGAGAGGAATAGATGATAAAAATGTTGCTTTAGAGAAAGCAAAACATTATTTTAGGATATTATTCATTAAATAACTGCTCTCTCTTTCATTCAAAATAATCAATATCTACTTTATCACATTTTGTAACCTGTTCAGGTGCCTCACAGAGTATAGAATACATTGATGTATAGTATAGTTGAACTCTCTTGGCTACTCACCTGTCCCTTCTTCTAAGATAATTAAATGGGACATATCTGGAGGCAAAAATATCTCCAAGAGCTATAGAAAGGCTGATTTACTTTTCAAAAACAGTGTGCTCAGAAACTAGTTCTAGAACAACTCAAATCAGAGGGAGCAAAAATTAAATGGATAAAAACATAAAATGTCATAATTTTCTTATTACAACCTTCAACATTTCTGGATTTTTATAGCATTTTCTGTTCTTGGATTTTCTATAGTTGATTTGTTCCCTTCAAATTTTACTATTAAATTCCATTTTCTCCTTTAAATACAGTTCATCCTCAAAACTGCATTTAAAATTAAAACTCATATAGCTGCCAAGTAACTGATTCCTGAAGCTATTTTTTTTTGCTTTAGTAGTTTTTACTTTTTTAAAATATATGTAATTTGGTGATTCTTATATTTTTATTTGCGTAACACTACAGAATTATATACGTGGTTCTGAAGATTTTTGCTCTGCTTCATAAATTGCCAAAAGTATACCATAAAGTTTAGTCTATATAGAATGTGCTCAGTAAATCTTTGTTGAATAAAACAATAAAAATATATATATGTCTTGTCCTTTCAGTCTATGTTTGATAAATAATGTAATATCTAAGTCACTTACAGATGAAAAAAGATATTAGGCCAATTCAATTTTGTTTGTAATATTTCTATTTTTCTTAATGTTGAACTTTTTCTACACTGTACCCATAGCCACTTGGAATGTGGGTTTGGTTGATGGCCTTTCACTCCTCTTGTGATGAACAATTTTGTGCATGAACTTGACTAGATTATAATCAACAATGAACTAATCTGTACTACTGTGATTGTATTTTGTAAATATGTTTCAAAAAATTTACAGTTTATGAAGATAGGAAAAATGAGTTTAGATAATCTAGATAAGCCTGATTCAGTCAAATGAAAATTATTATGATGATGCAGTTTTTCTTAAAAGAGGGAGAGAGAGTGAGAGAGAGAAAGTGAGAAAAGAGAGAGAGAGAAAAATGAGACACAGAGAGAGAGGAGATACTGACCTATTCATACCAGTTTTAGCTCATCCCCATGGTGAGTTTATCTGAGAAAAGCTAGACTCCGAACTTGCAATTACTTAGCCAGATCCTGCAATCACAAAAGAAATTCCTCTACTGCATCTTTTAATATATAACTGGTTCTAATTTTTTTGCTATGGCTCTGAGAGTTAAATATCCTTCGTAGTGACCCTCTTAAATTCTTTAAGATTATTGGATCAGAAACACATAAATATTTTTCTTTTTTTATTTTAACATGCTAGATGTTTTGGTTTTATACAATTTATACTTACTGTTTATTGATGTCTTTTGGAGAGCATACTGGAGAATCAATAATTAACTCCATGATACAACTGAGTGTTTAGGTGCATGGCAGAGCTCTTCCTTTTGTATACGGAAAATGTGATCTGGTTTGATGTGTTTATGCACTGCAAAGACTGTCAATAGAAGTCTGCCTCCAGATTCTGGCTTTTCCTTTTCAGAAAGTCTTCTGCCTTCATTGGGTACTCAACAGATTCAAGCATTGCTACTTCTGTGCTTTCCACTTTAAGTTTATATCCTTAACTTATCACACTGTAGAGTTAAACTTTCAACATTATATTCTCTCCTGATATTACTTTTCTGTAACCTTCTTCTATTCAAATTCACACTTGGAAAATCATAAATATGCCACTAAAACCCAACTTGAGAATATATCTCTATTCTTCATATCTCATAGCCATGACTAGTAATCATGAGGGATCCTTCTGGCAACCTGCTTAGTTGCTATACAGTAGGACAAAAGCTTACTGGCTTCTCAGAAGAGAGAGAAAAAGTCCTAACAATTCCCCTTAAGACCAATTATTCTGAATTCCTATCATTGTTCAACATACATAACTGAATATGAATGTGTTGACAGCAATAAAAAAAAACAAAGGATTGGGTTAAAATATCAGGGCCAACTTGGAGTCTTTTGCAAATCCTGAAGAGATGTGTCAAATTAGGATAGGGGCTACTTTATACAATTCATGTTCAGCTGTGAGTCTTTAGCAAATTTTTCAAGTGATAGTGAAATTTGGGTTCTGTGTCTTTTTTATATGATTTAGTCCATAGCTACAGAGGAGGGGAATATTGGTTTGTACAACTATAAAAATTAATCTTAAAAAGTTATGTTATCTGAAATAAGAGAAACACAAGTGGTCATACTGCATAATTTAATCTACATGAAGTACCTAAAAGAGTTGAATTCAAACTAGCAGAAATTAGGCAGAAACTAACAAAGTGTCATCCAGGGTTTGAAGAATGAGGTTTAGGGAGTTATTGTAAATAAATAAAGCTTCAGCTTGGGGCAATCAAAAAGTTCTGTTTAAGGAATAATGGTGGCACTAAAATATGATTATATATAAGTCCATGATTATTTATATGCGTTAATGCCTAAAAAATAAAATTTATGTTATATATATATTTCACAAAAAAGAAGCAATGTGAGAAAGAAAAGGATAAAAACTCATCTTACTTTTACTCTTTGAAGTTTAAGATCTTTGTTCATGTGTTAAGAGTAATGTTAAACAAAACAAATTTCATAAAATTTTTATTGATTTTTGTACCTCTAGAAGAAATGATTATCATCGTGGGGAGGGGTAAGAAGGACAACATTTGAGGTATTAGAGATATTATATATGCATCTATATATTATATATACATGTGTATAATATATAGATGTTACATACGTATAAGTAACATCCATATATATGATTATATATACAGTATATATAGTACATATATAATTATATATATGTATATATAATATATAGATATGTGTGTATAGTGTACACATTGGAAACTTTTTTAAATCACATATTAATGACTTAGGGACTTAATGTTTGATGACATGTTAATTCTGGGCTATTATAAATTAACACCCAGAGTATCAGGAAAAATACAAATTTATTATCTCACAGTTCTGAAGGCCAAACTGTGACAGGGCTACAGTCCTAAGGTAGCTCTAGGGAACTCCAGAAAGATAAAGGGGACTCTGTTCCTTGCCTTACAGCTTCTGTACAGCCAGTTTTTCTTTTTATGAGCACAGCACCTTTGTTCTTTTTCTATTCTCTTTCTTTTACCTTTTTATTTTTTTTTGTCTTATGACCAAACCTAGAGATACTCAGGGCTTACTCCTCTCTATGAACTCAGGAATCACTCTTGATGGGTTCCGGGATTATATGGGTCTTGGGTTGGCTGTGCCTTACTCTCTGTACTCAGTCCGAACACCTGAAGAATCTGCCGTTGGTACGCATCAATACACTAGCTCTGCTCTTCACACGCTACCTGTCCGAATGCAAGGTGCCGTCCAAATGGAAAACCAGCAGGACAGTTCTACTGTTCAAGAAGGGAGGCATTCACAACATCGGCAGCTATAGCTCCATCTGCGTGTTGTCCTTCATCTACAAGCTGTTTACACTAGTCATCCTGAACAGGAGTAGCAGAACACTAGATGAAGGACAACCATGCGAGGAAGCAGGCTTCCGGAAAGGATTCAGCACAATCGACCATATCCACACAGTAACCAAGCTCATTGAGGTTTGTAGGGAGTACAAGATGCTGCTCTGTCTCACGTTCATTGATGTACAGAAAGCCTTTGTTTCTGTGGAGACTGAAGCAGTCATCGAAGCCCTAGCCAAACAGGGTGTTCAAACCCAATATATCAAGATCCTTCGTGAACTGTATTACGGATTCACCACCAGGATCTCACCATTCTACAAAGAAGTGATCATTAATGTCAAACAGGGGTTCGACAGGGTGATACCGTTTCACCAAAACTCTTCAGCGCCACCCTCAAGAACATCATGCAACAATTAGAATGGGAAGGAATGGGAGTGAAGATAGATGGTCGGCAACTACATCACCTCCGCTTTGCTGATGACATCGTTCTAATAACACCAAACATTAGCCAAGTGGCACAAATGCCGACTTTGATCGAGATGCACAAATGACTTCGACCGAGAATGTGGAAAGATAGGTCTACAGCTGAATCTAAAGAAAACCATGTTTATGAAGTATAAACTAGTTCCAGAGGCCCCACTCACTCTCAATGGAACAAATATCTCTGAATGCAGCAGTTATGTGTACCTAGGTCGAGAAATCAACGTGATGAACGACCTATAACATGAGCTGCGCAGGAGGCATGGAAGAAATAGCTAAAAGGACAAAGAACCTCCGGCTCCAGGCACATCTCTTTGACTCCACCTTTCTCCCTGCATTAACATACGCCTCAGAGACCTGAGCCCTATGAAAGCAGGATGAGAATGCTATTTGGGTCTCCCAGAGAGGAATCAAAAGAGCTATGCTTGGAATAGCACGCCTCACTCAAGTGAGAGAAGGAATCTGGAGTTCCAACCTCTGTCGATGATCCAGAGTCAGGGATGCTGTCTCGTTTGCCAAGGCATCGGAAATCAGATGGGCTGGACATGTAATGCGATTTGGAGTTGACCACTGGACTAGAGACGTTACCAACTGGATCCCACGGGATGTCAAAAGACAACATGGCCGCCCACCTACATGATCGTCAGACTTCCTTGTCAAGACCCTGAAGGAACTGTTTGAGGCTCTTCATATTCCTGAATCAACCAGATGCCATTGGGCTACATTGGCACGTGATAGGGTCCAATGGAAATGTTACTGGTGCCCGCTCGAGCAAATCGATGAATAATGGGATTCAAGTGATCAAATGATCAAAGTTTTCAATATATAAATATATTTCAAGGTGGAATTCATAATTAGAGACATAATTTTTATATTTAGTTTTATCAGCATTCTCAGTAATAAAAAGATACTTTATTAGACTGATTCCTTTATCGATTTAGCAAGTAGTTCAGAGTATGAAAGAGGAAGGTGACATGGTTATCATTGCTTAGACTTTCCCATATTTGTTCACTCTGCTCACCAAATTATTTTTATTAGATGAAGGTTTATAAAAAACATTGGTAATTTCATATATGATCAATATATCAAAGATCTCTTTAACAACTTTCACTGTTTTAAATATTTTGCTAAAGATTTAAATGGTCATAATTCTGTCTGAAAATATTTTACCATATTCATTTTAATATTGTTATTTATTAAATATATAATATAGGACCAATAATGCCTGTAAAATTAATAATCTATCATAGCTTTGGCATATTTAAAATCTCTCTTCTAGACATTTGTACAAATAAGGTAAGGCACTCCATTTTTTTTCTTTTTGGAGTCACACCCAGTATTCCTCAGGGTTTACACCTGCCTCTGCATTCAGTAATTACTCCTGGAGGTGTTTGGGGGACTATATGGGATGCCAGGTTGGCCTGATGCCAGCAAATACCTTACCCACTATACCATCATTCTAATTCAAGGCATTCCAGGCATATAAGAAACCTTGCTATTTGAATTTTATTTGTACTTTTATAAAGAATATTTTGTGCACATTTAAAAAATAGCTCTAAATGTAATCAGTATCTCGAGTTTGTTCAAGAGAAAGAAAAGTTAGAATTTCAGCTCAACTGTGTAAAGCTCAATAGTAAAACCATTATTTGTACAGTATTACACTATAATGATAATAATAACACCTAACATTAGCCAAGCGGCACAAATACTGGCTGACTTTGACCGAGAATGTGGAAAGATAGGTCCACAGCTGAATCTCAGCAAAATTATGTTCATGAAAAATGAACTAGTTCCAGAGGTCCCATTCACTCTCAGTGGAACAAACATCTCTGAATGCAGCAGTTATGTGTACCTAGGTCGAGAAGCCAATATGATGAAGACCTAAAACCTGAGCTGAGCAGGAGGAAGTGAGCAGCATGGAATGCCTTCAAAAGCATTGCAAAAAAAATAGATAGAAAAGACAAATAACCTCCAGCTCTGGGTACATGTCTTCAACTTCACTGTTTTCCCTGCAATAGCATACGCCTCAGAGACCTGGGCCCTACGAAAGCAGGATGAGAATGCTATTCGGGTCTCCCAAAGAGGAATCGAAAGAGCTATGCTTGGAATATCATGCCTCACTCAAGTGAAAGAAGGAATCTGGAGCTCCGACCTCCTTCGCTGTTCCAGAGTCAGGGACTCTTTCTCGTTTGCCAAGGCATTGAAAATCAGATGGGCTGGACATGTAATGCAATTTGGAGACAACCACTGAACTAGAGCCGTTACCGACTGGAATCCATGAGATGTCAAAATATCACGTGGCTGCCCACCTACAAGATGGTCAGACTTCTTTTTCAAGACCCTGAACTAACAGCTTGAGGCTCTTTGTATTCCTGAAGCAACCAGATGCCATTGGGCTACACTGGCATGTGATAGGGTCAAATAGAAACGTTACGGGCACCTGCTCGAGCAAATCGATGAATAACGGGATTCAAGTGATGAAGCAATCAAATGATCAAGTGACAATCCCCTAGGATTTCAGTCCTCTTAATATCACATCAAAATGATTTTTGACTCTTTGCTTAAAACTGCTGTTCCAAATCCATAATACTTTTTTCAGTTTTTAAACATTATAGTAATATCAGTTAGAATTTACTCAACAGTAGATTTTAATGTGGCAATTAGAAAGCCCATTTAAAACCACAAGGGCTGAACAAGGATAGGTCAAGGGATATTCTACAAAACATTTCATGCAAAATAGTAAAACACATACTCCCAGTAACTTACAAGATAGCTACATAAAATCTTAAGATTTGGTTTTTGGGGGGGGGTGAAGTTCTCTGAAGATGGTGATGGTGCCTGTTCAGTGTTAAATATTTTAAAATCTCCATTTTAAGCAGGTAAAAAACCTTTCACAAAAAAAATCAAGAGCAATATTTATAACACACCAAGGTAGTAAGAACCAGAAGCCCCAAGTCATATTTTGGTAAACACTGTCAGAGAAGGAAAACAAAAATAACAGTCCCTGGAAGATCTGAAAATATGACAACCAAAAATAGGCAATATGAATTCACAATACCCGGAACTAGAAAGTCACAGTTCAGGCCTATTATGATAAGTGCAAAGGCCCTAAGCAATGTTTTAAAATATAGCAGATTTAAAATATGAAAACTCCAAACAAACCAACCAGGAATGCTTTAAAGAAAAGAATAAAGGAGATTTCCTTCAGTAAAATCCACTTCCCTAAGGGAAATTTTGTGGACCTGGAATCAAAATTGAGTAGAAAGGAGTAACAGAAACAGATAGGCCAGATAAAACTGAGACAATAAAAGCAAGTGCATGTTGGAACACAAAAGATATCAGAAAGCTAAGTACAGATTTCAGACAAGCAGGCTCTTTGAAGTTAAAAGATATTTTCTTGTATGATTATTCCTTCTAAACTGTATTGAATATAGATTAAAAATAAAACATGCGTAAGAAAATATTACACTCAGAATTCAATGTAGAAGGGGGAATATAGAGCAAAATGTCATGCCTTAAATGAAAAATCGGAATAACCAAAAAAAAAAAAGAGAAAAATATGAGGTATGCTTTTTTTTCATCTAAAGAATGAAGGGGTTTGGAGATATGGATCAAAATGTGAGCACTTATGCTAGGCCCTAAATTCAATCTTGATCCTCCCATAAAACTGCAGTGGTTAAGTTGGACCTTGGAAACTTGGTAAACTCTGAACAGTACTGCATGTGGTACTAAGAGCCCAAATACTGAATCATCAGACCTGTCCAGCACTACCAGGAGAAAACTAGCATGATTAGTCCCTAGGCCCCCAAAGTACTGTTTGTGTATCACTGTATCACTGTCTTCGAGTGGGCACTAGTAAACATCTCCATAAGTCCTGTCACAAGCAAGTGTAACCCAAGGGCATCTGCTTGCTCCAGGACAGGAAGAGCTCAAAGTCATTCTTCAGGTCATGGAACTGAGGTCCATAATTGTTACTAGTTTTTGGCATAATAAGTAAATAAAACATGGGTAGCTTCCCAGGCTTTGCCATGTAGGTGGTATAGTCTCAGTAGAAGGCTCTCATCTCGAGCATTTACTGATGAAACTTAAAAGGGAAAGATGAGGTTTTCTCTTGGATGGAGCTCTGAGGAACTATGGAGTCTGGATGTTGAGAATGACTGCATGGTTTGCTCTGGCTTCTTGCGAGGCTTACTGGTATCAGTTATTCCCTGTCTAGAACTGTATACAATGTATAAATGTGAAAGATCTTGGGAAGGACCTTATCCTAAAATCAGCATTCTCTAAGAATATCCCTTGGCTATATAGTGTATATTCCTATAAAAGTAATGAATAATGAAAGAAATACTTAAGAGAAACTGAGAAATTGAAACATTTCAGAAATGGAAAATAAGCTAAAAGCATAAGAGAATGACAACTAGAGATGGAAGGAACAGTTTATTTTTTCTAAAATCAAAACAGAAAGAAGAAAATAATGAATTTGGAGAAAATAGCAGCAAAAATTCAACATATTTATAATACAGCAGTCTCGGAAGAAAAAAGACAAATAAAGATGAGAACCAAAAATAAAGAAAATAAAATGATCCAAGAAGCTTTCCTGAAATAAAATAAATGCAAAAATATACTGAAAGAGCATCTGACATCAAAGAAAATCAATCTGGAATGAGCAAAATTCAAGGCACAATCGGGCTAGGGAACAAGGGATTTATAAGAAAAGGTAAGTATATGCTAATTAAACTTGTGAAATTAATGTGCCTGTAATGAAATAATAAAGTAATATATTTAAGGGACACAAAAGAAAAGATACAATTCAGATAGTTTTTTTTATCCAGAAAATATGCCTTTTAAGTTCAAGGAGCAGATCTACTTCCATAGGTCTATCTGACGAATCTATTAGGAACAAGTTACAAACAATGGTATCAAAAACATTATGATATAAAGAGTAACAATGATGACTAATACAGGATTACCTATTTATCTAAAGACAACTGGAAGTTAAAATGACTAAAATGCCTGCACAATCACTTGATCACTTGACATCCCGTTATTCATCAATTTGCTCTAGCTGGTGCCAGTAACATTTCCATTTGACCCTATAATGTGCCAGTGTAGCCCAATGGCATCTGCTTGCTTCAGGAATATGAAGAGGCTCAAACTGTTTGTTCAGGATATTAACAAAGAAGTCTCACCATCTTGTAGGTGGGCTGCCACGTGATCTTTTGACATCCCGTGGGATCCAGTCAGTAATGACTCTTGTCCGGTGATTGTCTCCAAATCGCATTACATGTCCAGCCCATCTGATTTTCGATGCCTTGGTAAACGAGACAGTGTCCCTAACTCTGGAACAGCGACGGAGGTTGGAGCTACGGATTCCTTCTTTCACTTGAGTGAGGCGTGATATTCCAAGCATAGTTCTTTCTATTCCTCTTTGGGAGACCCAAATAGCATTCTCATCCTGCTTTTGTAGGGCCTAGGTCTCTGAAGCATATGTTAATGAAGGGAGAATAGTGGAGTCGAAAAGATGTGCCCGAGCCAGTGGTTCTTTGTCCTTTTAGCTATTTCTTTGATGCTGTTGAAGGTATTCCATGTCGCTGTCTTCCTCTTGCACAGCTCAGATTTTAGGTCGTTCATCAAGTTGACTTCTCTACGTAGCAACACATAACTGTTGCATTCAGAGATGTGTGTTCCATGAGAGTGAATGGGGCCTCTAGAACTAGTTCATTTTTCATGAACATTGTTTTGTTGAGATTCAGCTGTAGATCTACCTTTCACATTCACGGTCAAAGTCAGCCAGCATTTGTGCCACTTGGCTAATGTTTGGTGTTATTAGAACTATGTCATCAGCGAAGCAGAGGTGGTGTAGTTGCCGGGCCGTCTATCTTTACTCCTATTCCTTCCCACTCTAATTGTCACATAATTGTCACATGATGTTCTCGAGGGTGGCGCTGAAGAGTTGGTGAAATGGTATCACCATGCTGAACTCCTCTTTTGACATCAATGATCACTTCCTTGTAGAATGTTTAGATCCTGGTGGTGAATCCGTAATACAGCTCATGAAGGATCTAGATGTATTGGGTTTGAATGCCCTGTTTTTGCTAGGGCTTCGATGACCACTTCTGTCACCACAGAATCAAAGGCTTTCTTTAAATTAATGAACATGAGCTAGAGTGGCATCTTGAAATCCCTACAAACCTCAATGAGCTTGGTTACCATGTGGATAACGTCGATTGTGCTGAATCTTTTTCAGAAGCCAGCTTGCTCTCATGGTTGTCCTTCATATAATGTTCTGCCACTCCTGTTCAGGATGACTCGAGTGAACAGCTTGTAGATGACAGACAACAAGCAGATGGGGTGATAATTGCCAATGTTGTGAATGTCTCCCTTCTTGAACAGTAGAACTGTCCTGCTGGTTTTCTATTGGGAGGGCACATTGCATTCCAACAGGTAGCATGTGAAGAGCCGAGCCACTGTGTTGATTAGTACTGATGGCAGAATCTTCAGGTGTTCAGGTCTGACTTTGCCTGCACAATATAACTAAGCATTTAGGATTATAAATATCTATATACAATTAACATTTTTGCTGATATATTAACGATCCTTTTTAAGAAATAGCTGCTCCAGGAATCAGCAGAAAATGTCCAGTTCGTCATGCAACATTTTCACTGCAATAACTTCCAACTCATCAAAAATTATATTAGTGAAACATTTTTATTTTTTGACTTAGCTCTTTTCGGGACCACACATTGCTATGCTGATGGCTAACTCCTGGTTCTGTGCTCAGAATTCACTACAGTAAGGCTCAGGAAACCTTATGGGGTACAGGAAATTGAAGCCAGGACAATTCCATTCAAGGCAAGCACATTGCATGTGCTTTCTCTTGCTCCTATAAATATTTTTTGGACAATAAAGGAACCCATTCAATCCCCTTATAATTGAAAGAATCATGCATAAATATCCTATCTTTTATGAATGTAAAACCAAATAACAATTTAAGTGTACCACTGGAAAACCAAATAACAATCTCTATATTATACAAGATTTTAGAGTTGAAAAAATCAATAATTAAAGTATAGTTTTATCACTTATAAACCCCAAGTAATATCTGTAATCAGTGGCTATTCACAGTGCAACTGTGAATCCATTGTGCATCCATCTGACTTCTAAAGAAATGTCAACAGGAAAAGTCACAATCAGTGAGGTATAAACTAAGGTGATATCAACAGGATAATAGTTAAGAGTCTTTGAGATACATCTTGTCATTAATATGACATCTGAGCACTATAACAAAGTAAACCAAAGAGAAGAACCCAAGACAGGTTTGTGACTGATACAAACTTAGTTATGTAAAACCTTTTATGGAAGGCAGAAGTGGTATAATAGTTATTATAAATGAAATTCATTCTTTAAGGCATAAAAAATCCTTTTTTAGATTCTACCTCCAGACAAAACATGATTCATAATAAGCTTTCAATAAGTTTTATTTATTTGTGTATGGGATAATTTGCATTTATATTATTTTATTATTTGTGATAGTGGTTAACTTTTTCCTAAATAAATATCAGCCATATTGACAGAAAATATAAAACGAAAAAATCTCTTTTCTCTTCTCTTTCTCTGTCTCTCTCTCCCCCCTTTCACATGTATGTCTCTTGCTTTAGATAAAAAGTATTCACTATTTCTCATTGTGATAATTTTTCTCCATCTCATTCCCACATGTATTAATTTGCCTGGGCTATGGAAGAAATTGGGTCTCACTGGCTATCTTAAGACATAAAGTCTCACTAAACCATAGGTGCAAATTTAATGCTGTGATAAAAAGCATTACATAATAAAACATAATAAGAATAAAATGTTTCTGCTCAGAATGGATTATCATTAGGAAAATACCCTAAAAAGCTTATAGATATGTTCTCCCATTAATCCTCTATTTTGTATATTAGGAAAATGGAAAATTACTGTGACCTTTGAAAATGGTCATTCCATAAAAGATAGGAAAACCACTCATAAAACACCAAGATTCATTAATTTTCTGATTCCATTTAAATTACTTGAATAAATAATATTTCTGAGAGCTCTCATAATAATTTTCTATATATTTATGATAGGCCCCCATCATTAGTAAATAATCACTAATAACTAGTTAGTATCTTCAATAACCACTAAACAGCTATGTCTACTTCCTGCTCAATGAGTTTTGAGAAGTGCAAAAAAATTGACACCATGTAATTATTTTAGCAGACAATACCTAGAGGCTGCATTTAAAAAAATATGAGGACTGGTCAAAAGAACTTTGAACTGGTAGAAAAAATATAGACTGGTCCAAAAATTGCATCAGAAATTACCAAACAAGCAATTATTTGAAATGTCTAAACTATGAGGTCCGATGATTGAGCATTTTGCTCAGGACAGAGTTACTTACTAATTATATTTATTCAGGCAAGAACTGTTCAAGTTAGCATTAATGAAAATTTTTTAACCATTCACCTCATTTTTTCATTCAATAAAAACCAACCGTTTTCTTTACAGGGACATGAAAGTGGGCTTTTCAGAAAGAGTGTATCCTAACTTGCAATATTTTATATAAAAATAAACAGATTATATAGGTTTAATATCTCCTGAATGTTTTGATTAAAGTGATAATAGAACAATGATATTTTTACATCAGTTTATAATTAGTGTGTGTGCTCTGGGTAAGATTGGACTGGAAAATTCTCCACAAGTTCCTAAAAGTGAACATAAGATCCAGCCAACCTCACTAAGTCCCCCACCAAATTGCCCCTTATACCCACTTAATATACATGTCTTTGGAATTGATTCCTTCCACCAAAATTTTAAGGGATATGTGAGTTTCATGCTGAGGTTAGACTATGTTTTTCTTTAAAATAAAAATAAAATTCAAAGATAAAACATAAAGATAGTCCCAACTTTCACTTAAGGTACAAGAACTTTCATTTATTTCAGAAAATATTTTCAGAAGACAAATGGTAAATCAGAGCAAAATAATTTTATTAAAGAAGGGCATGATATTTTGCAGAGGTAGAGAGAGAGAGAGAGAGAGAGAGAGAGAGAGAGAGAATTAAATGAAAAAACTGATGCTCCCAATAAAGGAAATGAACTAGAATGGAGTTTGCTGAGTTGCTTTGGAACACTGAAAAGAGTTTGAAAGCTCCTTTCCATTCTGACTTTCTGTTAGGTGTCATCAGAGAAAAGGACTTTTGGCTCCGGTGGTGTGTTCATGATCTCAGTCCTATTAGACATCATGCTAACTTTAAATTACCTATTGATTATTTCTGGACAAATTCCGGCCTTATTCTTGAGCTGAATCTGGAATCCATTTCAGAATAGATCTTATCTCTCCAGAAGTTTCTGTGAGTCACACTTCCTAAAATTAATTGCTAAGATGCCCCTACCCAGCTACCTGTCTCAATTATTTATAATGTCATTAGTAGATTATGAAAACACCTAATTGATACAGTTAATAGCACTTTCACAAAATTGATAATGAAATAAATGTTTGATTTCATTTAGATATTAGTGAAAATAAAGAAATACTCTTTATCCAGTCATCACATCACCATTTGCTCCATAAACAATTTGGGGATAATTTGCATTCAGAGCAAAATCCCCTGAATTAAGCAATGTTGTGTTTATTTGAGAGGAAATAAATTACCTTACATCTCTTCTCCCAGAGTTTATGTATTACATATGTAATAATGCAATATTTGGTGTGCTATAAAATTAAGAGTATGCATTAAAAAAGAAAATCCACTGGTTGGGTTTGCAAAGTTTAATTTTAAAAGATCTGTCTCTTCTTCGAATAATTTATCCATATTTTGATTTTATTACATTTCTAGGTACTTACTTTTCTAAAACCGAAATAATACCTGTGGGTCTTACAAGTACTGGAGTATTGTAAAACTGCCCACAACCATATAATAATCAATTTGCAATCCTTTTCTGTTCATTTCCTCAACAGGCTCAATAAGAACTAAACACCCTCTGGAAAAAAACAAAGTGCCAGTGATAAACTTGGAAAAGACTGTGTGATACTGAGATTGAACAGGAGCTACGTATGGAGTCTACCACTGTCAATCCCCATTTCTCTTTGCTTATCACATCAAAGGAGAGGCTAAGCATGTACTTTTGAGCAGTGTATCTTACAGGATTAAACTAGACTAAACCAGGAATGTCTACCTAAATCCCAGTACTGAGCCCTCGCTAACATTTTCTGTCATTTATTACTAAAAGTTACTCCCAAAGAGGAAGTTTTTAACATGCTAAAATTTGTTCAACACATTTGAAATCATGTTTTTTTTTTTGTACTGAGCTCCTTCTGTCTCCCATCCCTTCATGCTTAGATGTTATTCCTTTATTTGGCTACACATCTTTAAATATTTCCTATGGACTATGTGTCAGGAAGTACATTTTGTCGGGGAGTACAAAGCAATGAACCCTTCCGTGCAGTGTGCTTGTGCCTGCGCTGAAGTGCTGATAAATAAATGAACCCCAATCTTTCCTTGCCTTGTGACAACTTTTATTAATACAGAATCAAATATCTAGGAGTTTATAACAGTATTGTATTTAAATTTTAGGTTTCCATATGAAGACTAGAATTATACTTAAGCCATCTATGGATGTATTATATATCAGAGAAGATGAAATCATCAGATGGTTCTTTTAAAGAAGATACTTAGTGATCTCAAGCAGGCAAATAACAACCTGTCTGGAGTTCAGTTTTCTCTGCTACAAAGTAGAAGCAATAAACGCCATCCTGCAATTTTATTATAAAGATCAATTAGAAACCCTCAGCACTAAATCACCTTATTGCATGCCCAACAGAGCTAAGGTAGCATAGAAGCTAATACATACTCTAGCAGCTTTTACAGCTTATTTTGATTTTAGAGCTATAGCCTGTAATACTCAGGCCATATTCTTGACTGTGCTCAGGCAACATTTCTGGAGGGCCCAGTGAACAATATATAGTTCTGGGTATCAGACCTGGGTGGGCTGCTAACAAAGTACTGTATTTGCTGTACTATATCTCTGGCCTCCTAAAAGAAACGAATTTCCAGAGCACTCCTTTTCCTCTTCCTTGCCTAGAAATTTAAGTGGATTTTTCTCTAAATTTTACTGTGGCAAACTACTGAAGGCAAACGCACAATATTGTGAATGCTCCCTAGTGACTTGTATCCCTGAAGTTTTTACTCACAGAATCGTCCACATGGCTACTACTGCTGGTTCAAGCCCAGTACTGCTATCACACATATTTCTGGATCCAAGAATTATTAACTTTTTTATCTTTTTACTTCTAGTGGGGGGGAAATTTTCCAAAGATATATCTAGTAACAAAATCTGCTATCTTGTTATTGTACAATATAAATTAGCAACTCAATAAAATAATATATTTTATTTTTATTCTGTAGTAGATAATGTATATATGTGTAGGATCTTTATTGCCCTGGAGTTTGTTATAATATAGTATTAATTACATGTCAATATTACAGTAAACTCTAATATTTCACTTCATGCAGTTTAAATTATTGCTTACTCATTGATTTTATCACCTGCTAGTATACACTACCAGGTTAGAGGTATCTGGTACTAGAAGATTAAGAAAAAATAATAAAAAAATGTTATATTTTATTTGATCCCCAAATTCCTATAAAACCAAAACAACTCTATCAATTCCAACAGAATTGTTATTTCCTTCAGAGGGGAACAGTTTCTTCTGGAAGTACTGTGTGAATATTTGCTCATTCTTCTTAGCTTCCAACTCCCACTACTCGGGAGGCAGATAAAATCAAGACTCATATTTTAAAAAAATCAGTTAAGTGGTAAAGCAATATCTAAATTGTGTATTTCTTTCTCTCTCTCTTTTTTTTTTTTTGCTTTTTGGGTCACTCCTGGCGATGCTCAGGGGGTTACTTCTGTCTCTTTGCTCAGGAATTATTACTGGGGAGCTCAGAGGACCATATGGAAAGGTGAAGATCAAACCCGGGCTGGCCGCATGCAAGGCAAACGCCCTACCCACTGTGCTATTAATTCAGCCCCTAAACTGTGTATCTTTTAAATCCAATACCCTGTGGTTGTTGTTTTTATCATGCTTTGAGAGCTATACAGTACTGGGGATAAAACATGGGACTTCACACATGAAAGCATGTGCTCTACCTCATGAACCAAATCCCTGGACCCCAAAACCCTTTATAACTGCCTGTCCAGAAGGGACAAGAAATTAGAGTATCTAATTAATGTTTATTATTATCTAACATATGATTAAGTATCTGCATAAACTACATAAAATACTTTTACAAAAATGTATTTATTCCAGACACTGAAATTCTGTATTCAAATTAGCTTATCATTCAGCTTGCAAATAATATAGTTGGCAGTCATCTGCTTTTCCCCCAAAGACATGCATCCAACATCAGCACATAGAAATAAGATAAATTCCTTTGGATGTGAAATTATTAGATCTCAGTATATCTTGACAGAATTAATGTTCTCAAGTTTCAAGAAATTCTTTGCAAAATTTTATATATATATATAAATGAACTGATTTTTGCTTTTGTTAAAAAAGTTCTATTTTAGTTAGATAAATTAAAATGTATCTCATCCTTGCAATGTATATTTGGTTTAATTATTCTCAAATGTACAGGCAGGAAGCAATAGCATGGAACTGGTCATTACACGAGCAGGCAATTGTTTAACATCTCTAGATCCAAATATCGTTATATCTTCCTACAGTGAAAAATTAGAAAAGATTAATTAATGTCTCTAAATTAAATAATGTAAATTAAGACATTCTATAGGTATAAATGAGAAAACTAAATATATTTGATGCTGATTATCAAACAATGGCCATTTATTTAGTTTATTTTACCTCATTTAATCAAGACCTTTAACGTACAGTCCATAAGATCTTATTTTACAATCTAGTAGAAACCGAAAATTTCACAAGCAAATAGAATATTCACAGTTCTACTCAGTACGGTTTTTTCTAAATTCCTAGTTGATCAGTAAGGCATTTGAAAACAGAGTGAATGGATGTTAAACAATTGTTTAAGTCATATAGAATCAACGTGGTAGAAGGTAGATTTAATATAGGATCAGCCTGGTAGTCCCTACTGCATCCTCCAGAAACATGCACAAATATGCACATTAAAGGTAGAAAATTCTGAAAACTCCCAGTGCAGAAAAACATAACTGACAGAGAGCCAATTGTACGACCTGGGAAGGACTGTCTTAGTCAAAAGCCCGAGATATCTGCATTGAAATATAAAATTTCTTCTCTTTGCCACAGAACACTTGTCTGACTTCCTAAAAGTAAAGAAGGAGTTTCTTTCAGATTGCAACTCTCATTAAAAAACTAATAAAAACAGAGAATAAAAAAAAACAGAGAATGAATTAAAGGTCAATGTCTGAAGAATATTGGGAAGCTATTTTTTGCACTGGTACTGTGTCTTAAAACTCTGAAAAGCTAATCCTCAATTAACCTTCAATACACTGTTTTTCTTTGTGGCTGTTGTTGTTGTTATTGCTATTGTTGTTGTTGTTTAATTCAAAGGTACAAGGCAATAATACCCAGAAGTTTAGCGAACATGAGCATGAGTGATGAAAAATAAACCATTTCAATCTGGAAGACAAATTCCTTTCAATTTCAAGCAAAATTATCTCAGAAACCCTGAAATTATAGATTGTTTTTCTCTTTGCAAAGATTCTAATTTCTGTCTATCTGAGTTGGGACCAGAGGAACACTAGGTCACAAGCAATGGTTCAACATCCTGTGTACAATGAAATGACTTAAGACTCATGATTGATATTAAAAAAATGTAATTTGGGGCCGGAGCGATAGTTCAGCGGGTAGGGCGTTTGCCTTGCACGTGGCCAACCCAGGTTTGATACCCACCCCGCACTGCCAGGAGTAATTTCTGAGTGCAGAGTCAGGAGTAACCCCTGAGCATCACCAGATGTGACCTGAAAAGCAAAAAAAAAATGTAATTTTCCTTGACTATTTTGTAGTTTGAAATTATGATACCATTTTCTATTGTGTTTTCCATTTATGTTCTAGCAGTTACTTTTCATAAGGTGGAAATTAGGCAAAACTAGAAGTAGCAGTCCCCCTAAAACTTTGTCTACTTCATCATTAAAATATTTTTCAAGACAGCTGGAAAGTATATCAATACTGTTTTAACAAAGTTGGAATATCTTATTTTCTGCATGGATGAAAGTCACACCACAATTTAAAAATGATAGCTAGACAAGATTTGACACCCTGAGTCACCTTAGTAAAAACTCTGAGTTGTTTTAAAATGACCTAATTATGTGTGAGAAGACTCCCCCACTGAGCATCATTAAGAGTGCCATTTTGAAAACTCTATATGAAGGAGCATGATAATTCACTACTCATTATACAAGATGTAATGAAACACCTCCCACTCCCAAATACTACAGTCACCCAAGTTCCAGTTTTTTATTACTGAGAATGCCTACATTGCTTTTTTTTTAAGAAACAGTGCATTGAGAGTCATCTTTTTATCACCTTGCATGTTAACAGGCTATAAATCTTTTATTTCTATAATTTCTTGGGTCTACTATTTGGTTAATATATTCCAAGAATTGACCACTCGTTCTTGCTTTCATGAATACCATAATTCTTTGATGTCTTATTTGCATTTTCTATTTAATTTTAACCCAATTTTAGCTTTCAAATATAATCTTTTCCATATAAGTATATTTCTGTTGTCATGCATTACTACCTTCCTCTAGTTAAACATTTTGTTTGATTTTGGATCACCCCCGGCAATAATCAGGGATTACTCCTAGTTCTTTAGTAAGGTATTACTTCTTGTGGTGCTGGTGGTACTTGGCGTACCATTCGGGATACCTGGGATCAAACCCTGACTGGCCACATGCAAGGCAAGTACTCTACAGGCTATACAAATCTTGCCAGCTCTTCTTAAAATATTTTTAATAAGATAATTATTTATATTATGTGTTGCAATATTTTTAACATGAGCAAATATCAGTAAAACATATAAAACTTCTTAACATTCTTCTGATAAACAATACTTTTCACTTTATTATCATACTCTCCATTTGATTAGGCAAATTTTCGGTTTTTCCAAGATTCTTTTAGGATGCTTCCTTTGAGAAAAGGATTGCAATAATAGGTATTCATTGAATAAGAACAGAAGTTGGGCGGCCCTAGAGACATTCAAACCCTTCCCCACCCACTTCAGGTGCATTTTGAAAAACACCGCAGAGAGATTTGGCCCTTGTCAGCAACCCGGAAGGTCAGAGATAAAAGTAGAACTAGGGGTAAGCAGTCTCCATCTGGACCCCATGCACATCCACCCTGTGGCCCTTCAAACTCCATGCTAGCCCACCTCACATCTCACACCCCAAATTTAAAAAACGTGCAAGGCAAGTGCATCAGTGCAAAGAACCTAGTCAACAAATAGTCTACATAGAGGTACAAGGTAACATAGCATTCAACATTCATACACATAACGAAAACTCCACAAACAGTCTAAACATATCAAACTGTCCATCCTATCCACACAAAAACACACAATCTGCCACATTAAAGATAGTAATGGTAAATCAACGCAGAATTCCACCAAGGTCCATGAGTGAATTCACTAGACCAGTTGAGCCAAACAATTACGATGAGCTATATAACCCTCCTGACAAGAAATTTTGCAAGGAACTGTTAAGAAAGCACAAGGAGCTCAAAGAAACAACGGATCATAGTCAATAAAATAGAGGAGGAAATGAGAGCAGAGATGTGTAAAATATCAATGTGTTGGAGGACATGTTTAGCTAATCTGGGAGTTTTGTTGTTTTGCTCACTCCCAGCTTAATCTTATTTAAGCCAAGGTTCATTCTAATGAGATCTCTCATCTATGTAAACACTGCTAGAGGGTGTGGCAGTTACAGAAGTCACCTTGATTGAATAACTTCTGACTTATACATCTACTAAGACTTCTATGTTTTCTAGATTGGGCACAGCTCCTCTTTATACCCACTGCACCCAATGTGGGACAGTTAGAATTTACCAGGTGACTACCACCCTGGCTACGCTGAGACTAAAGGAAGACTATAGGAAGGATCATACTAGTTTGCTCTAAGCAGGCGAGTATGACCCTTTCAGTACATGAGAACAAGATACGCAGAATCACCCTGGTGCAGATAATAAGATGGACCTTGTGGGTACCATCTAGATTACATGAAGCTCATGAAGTTAAGATGTATTACTTTATATCAGCCCCTCTCTCTCCAGTGTTTTACATAAGAGATAATCTCGGGATTAGTCCTTGGTGTAATCCTTGTTTATACCTGCAATAGGGTGTGGCACTACACTCTGTTTAGGGTTCTTTGTTGACATGACAACCTCCCGATTGGATTACTTTGGTGTATATAAGGGGCTGACTTGAGGCCCCTTCACCTTTTGCCTTTTGGTTCCTCAACCTTCAGCTTTTGGCTCCCACGGCTTTTGGCTTTTGGCTTTGGCCTTTTGCTCTTTGGCATTTGCTCCTTCTTCTGGGTAGGACTCAGCTCGGGTGAGATCCTCTCTCTTTTGGTGGGAGACTTAGGCTCTTTTGTATGGTCTAAGTTCGGACCAGAGCTAGAGTTTGTTCATTATATTGGATTGCTGTGGAAGAGCTTTTGTACTATTAAAAGCCATTTTTGGAACTGCACCCGACTCGTGAGTTTTCATCTTTCTCCCGGCGCCCTCGGAGTTAGAAGACAACCTCTGTCCTGACACTGTCGGGGACCCCGCGCGGCGTTCCCCAACACCAATGAAAATGAAAACAGAAATGACAAATATTAAAAATGTGATATGAAAACTCACTAGACAGCCTCCGTAGCAGAGTAATAACTGATGAAGAATTAGTGATATCAAAGATGATGTGCAGAAACTCTCTAGACAACATCAGAAATGGAAAAAAGGATGCACAACTAATGAACAGACAAGAGATAATTGGAATGAAGTAAAAAAGAACAACATAAGAATCATTGGGGTCCCAGAGGGGCAGGAATAAAAGTCAGATGAAGAAGCAACTGTCAAAGCCATCATTACTGAGAAGTTCCCAGAATTAAAATTGCTAGTTCCCAGATTCAGGAGGCCCAAAGGATACCAACTAAAAGAAATCCAAATATGAATAATCCAGGACATATCCTAATTAGAGTAACAAAAACCATAGATAGAGCTGGAATACTGAAAGCAGCAACATCAAAGAAGGAAATCACATACAAAGGAGCATCCCTAAGAGTCACAGAAGACATTTCAGATGAAATGCTCTGAGCACAAAGACAATGGTGGGATATCTTGAAAAGATTCAATGAAATGAACGCCTCAAAAGGAATTTATTACTTGGCTAGACTCACATTCATATTTGAAGAAAAGATACACAACTTCATGGACAAGCAACAGCTTGGGAACTTCATAGACTCAAAACGCCCTACCTGCTGGGCTATCGCCCCGGCCCGACTCAAAACCAACTTTTAAAAGAAGAATTGAAAGAACTATCGTAAGAAAAGACAAACCCCCTAAAGCACAACAACCTTTTTCAGGAACATGGCACAAAAATGCCATGACAATAATCTCTCCAATGTCAATGACCTAAATGAACCAATTAAGAGACAAAGAGTGGCAAGATGGATTAAAAAACTGAATCCAACATTCTGCTGCCTACAGGAACGAATCTGAATAATCAGAGCAAACACAGACTCGAAGTAAAAGGCTGGAAAACAATTCTTCAAGCAAACAACACCTCTAAAAAGGCTGATGTCGCCATGCTAGTATCTGACAACATAGATTTCAGACTGAAAACGATCAGAAGAGACAGTGAAGGCCACTTCTTAGTAATTAAGGGATATATATATATGTATATATATATATATATATATATTTATATACCAGGAAGAAATCACAGTCCTAAATATATATGTACCTAAAGAGTGGCAAGCAAAATACTTAAAAAACTGCTAATAGACTTCTAAGACATTGATAGCAATACAATTGTAGTTGGAGACTTCAATACTGCTCTGTCACCTCTTGATAGAATGAGAATACTGAAACTCACCAAGGAAATACTGGAACTGAAGGAAGAAATGGAGGAAAGAAAGCTGGTAGATATATGTAGGGATTTTCATATCAAAAAAGCCGAATAAACATTCTTCTTCAGTGCACATGGAACGTTCTCCAAATGAACCACATGCTGAGTCACAAAACAAACCTCCATAAAATAAAGAAGGTAGAAATTGAGTCAGCTATCTTTTCAAACCTGAGCTGCGCAGGGAGAAGAGAGTGGCATGGAACTCCTTCAAGAGCATCGAAGAAATACTTAAAAGGGCAAAGAACCTCCAGCTCCAGGCACATTTCTTCGACTCCACCGTTCTCCCTGCACTAACATACACCTCAGAGATCTGCACCCTATAAAACCAGGATGAGAATGCTATTTTGGACTTATAAAGAGGAATCAAAAGAGCTTTTCTTGAATATCATGCCTCACTGAAGTGAGAGAAGGAATCTGGAGTTTCAACCTCCGTCGATGATCAGAGTCCTATTAGGATACCCATATAAAGATAACATATAACAATACCCTATAAGGATACCCATGACATTCTTTAAAGAAATTGACCAAACACTCCTGAAATTTGTATGGAATAATAAACCCCCATGGAGGGCTAAAGCAATCCTTGGGGAAAAGATGGGAGGTATCACCATTCCCAACTTTAAATTGTACTACAAATCTGTAGTAGTTAAAACAGCATGGTATTATAATAAAAACAGACCTTTGGACCTTTGGAATAGAGTTGAGTATCTCAATATCAAACCTGAATCCATAAAGTATATTGAAGAAAATATAGGAAAAACCCCTACGTCACTGAAGCTAAAGGCATCTTCAAAGACGAAACATCACTAACAAAGCAATTGGAATCAAAGATAAACATATGGAACTATATGAAACTCAAAAAGCTTCTGTACCTCAAAAGAAACAGTGAACAAGATAAAAAAAAGAGTCCACAGAATGGGAAAGAATATTCATTCACCCAATACCCATAAGGGGTTAATATTCAGGATATATCAGGCACTGGTAGAACTTTACAAAAAAGAAAAAAGCCAACCCCAACAAAAAATGGGAGAAGAAATGAACAGAATCTTCAATAAGAAAGAAATTTGAATGGCCAAAAACATGAAAAATGCTCAACATCACTAATTGTCATGAGATGCAAATCAAAACAACAATGAGATATCATCTCACACCACAGAGATGGGCACATATCCAAAAGAGCAAGAACAACAAGTGCTGGCATGGATATGGGGAGAAAAGGACTCTCATCCATTGTTGATGAGAATTTCAACTGTTACAACCTTTATCAGAAAACAATATGGATATTCCTCCAAAGACTAGAAATTGACCCTCCCATTTGACCCAGACATACACTCCTGGGAATATATCCTGGGAATCCCAAAACACACAGCAGCAACACCATCTGCACTTTTATTTTTATAGCAGCACTATTCACAATGACCAGAGTCTGAAAACAACCAGAGTGCCCGAGAATCGATGACTGGATAAAGAAGCTTTGGTACATCTACACAATGGAATACTATGCAGCTGTTAGGAAAGATGAAGTCATGAAATTTACCTGTAAATGGATGGACTTGAAGAGGATCATGTTGAGTGAAATTAGCCAAAAGGAAAAAGACAGATATAGAATGACTGGCTTTATTTGCATTATATATGTATGTATATTATATATAATTCTCTTATATATATATTTAAAGATAAACTCAGAGGATGGGAGTGTTGGCGTGGGATTGGGTGTGCCCCTAGGAGCCTTAACCTGGTGTAACCCAGTTAACCTAAGCTCCCTGCTGGAGGAGAAAGGAAAACCCAATGTTAAAATTTTTTGGAACTGTAATCCAACACTCCTCATAGTGGACCTCTAGATCTTTTGCTCCACTTCTGTTACTCTACTACTCAGAATGTCAGTTTAACTTTTGTGTCATTTACTGTGTTCATTTCTATCAGTTCTGATTGTGTTTACATTTTCCTTTCCTTTCTTATTCTTTCATGAACTTTGCTGACTACCCGTGCCATCATTTCTTTGAGTTCATTGACGCCCTCTGGGCATTGAGAATTTGCTGGTGTTTGTGTCTTCAGTGTATTTCCATACATTGATCTAGGTGGGCTTCTGCATGTTTTCCCCATTGTTTTTCTAGTGTTCTAGATTAGTTAGATCCCCGTGGGAGATGCTGAGGGGCTTGGTTGGAAATGCTCTTTTTACCTCGTGCCTCTTCATCAAGTGACAGGAAGAATAACTGAGCAGCATGTTGAGCAGCTCTGTTGCCTGACCCTGTGGCATCTGCTGCCACAGCTCTGGAAGCAAAGGTTCTGCCTCTTGTTGCATGCCAGGCATACTGATGTCAACTGGAGGCCAGCCTCACCTGAAGTGGTGGGCAGCTTGCTAAAATATTTTTGTTATATATGAGAGAATATTCCTGCCACCCGCCCCTTGAGGTATTACAGGTGTGGCTGTGGTGCCCAGCTGCATCAGCAGGTGACAGACAGGAGACATGTCTACAGCCAGGGCTCTGCCCTGTGGTGCCTGGGTGGTTGATAGTCTGACAAAGAAAAAAGACTGGGTCCCCTAGACTGAACCCAGAGCCACAGCAGAACCTGGCAAGCTACCCGTGGTGTATTCAATATGACAAAAACAGTAACAAAATAATGGACCTCATTCCCAAAGAATGGAGATGTTATTCGCGCCTGCTCAAGCAAATCGATGAGCAACAGGAAGACAAGTGAAACAAGTGATATATATA
Organism: Cryptotis parvus; assembly: GCA_021461705.1. Lineage (NCBI taxonomy): Eukaryota > Metazoa > Chordata > Mammalia > Eulipotyphla > Soricidae > Cryptotis > Cryptotis parvus. The sequence continues at coordinate 46,234 of JAJIBD010002128.1, read as the reverse complement.
TATATATATATATATATATATATATATATATATATGAGGTGGAATCTACCACAAAATGTGGGAGTCAGAGGTTAGGTAAGATAGAGAAGGGAACAGTGTGCTAATAATTTTCAAAAATGGTAATATCAACCTAGAATTGAACATTGAATATAAAAAGATACACATGATAAACTCTAAATGTATTACAATCCACAATGTGTAAGAGAGGGAAAAGAGAAGGAGAAAGAGAACAAGAACGAGAATGAGAACGAGAACGAGAATGACAACGCGAAAGAGAAAGAAAGAAAAAGAAAAAGAGAATGAGAAAGAGAAACAGAAAGGGAAAGGGAAAGAGAAAGAGAAAGAGAAAGAGAAAAGAGGCAGGCTTGGGGAAGGAGGAGAGAATTGGGGTCATTGGTGGTGGGAAATAAGCACTGGTGGAGGGATGGGTGCTGGAACACTGTATGACCCAGACATGAACATCTTTTAATTCTATATCTCATGGTGTCACAATATATATAAATATAAAATATTTAAAATATATATGTTTATATAAAGAGGAATATATATATATTTATATAAAGAGAAACAGAAGTTGGGGAATTCTTTTTTTTCTTTTTTGAGTCACACCTAGCAATGCTCAGGGGTTGCTCCTGGCTCTTCGCTCAGGAATTACTCCTGGTGGTGTTGGGGTACCATATGGGATGCTGAGGATCGAACCCAGGTTGGCCCCCCATAAGGCAAACACCCTACCCACTGTGCTATTGCTTGGCCCCAGAAGTTGGGGAATTCTGAATTTAGTATTTATTTGGAAAAGGAAATTTCAATTATCCTAAGTCAACCTGTCACAGGAAGACTATGCCTATTGGCTTTTATCATGGAAAGATCTTTTCTATAAAATCAAATTAAACTTGTGATAGAATTATAAGAGGCCAGTGTTTTTTATGTTGGATCATAATTTCCACTGTAACATTGAAGAAATGTAAAAACATAATAACAACTAACTTTTCAAGCATAACTTAATGAAAACAATGTTCAATAATAGCATAAAATAGTGTCATAATCTCAGAAAGACAAACTTATATGACTGAATATCTCAATAACATGCTTATGGTAGGATGAGATGACTTCTAAATCTAGATAGAAAAGGTTTGCTTTGGTATTAAAGTTAATAAGTTATCAACTGAGGGCTGGAGCGATAGCCCAGTGGGTAGGGCGCTTGCCTTGCACGCGGCTGGCCTGTGTCGGCCTGGGTTCGATTCCCAGCATCCCATATGGTCCCCTGAGCACCGCCAGGATTGATTCCTGAGAGCAGAGCCAGGAGTCACCCCTGAGAATTGCTGGGTGTGACCCAAAAAGCAAAAAAAAAATAAGTTATCAATTGATAACTATTATATATAAATAAATACACACTTTTAATATATGTCAAGACAGCTCTTAATACTAATGTCATTACATAATACTTTAAAAAATTCAGTGAAAACACTTGAAAGAAATGCCATGTGTTATATATCTGGTTATGTGAGATTGTGATTTATGTAAATGTAGTTTATCAAATATAATAATTTTACCAATATTTGAATATATATTTGAATTTATTTATGTAAGGAGACTACTTATGTATTTTAATATATATAATACTACTCAAAATATTAAGGTATCATCTACTTGGGAATTGATCCTGTGCCTATAGCACACATTTTTAAATATCAATCAGATTGAAAAATATATGTCCCTTAAGTACTGATTTAATTTTACAAACATCTAAAAATCATCTGGAGGCAAGCATTAAGAATAAAACTGATGGTTAGCTGAATATTAGAGGGGGGTAAGGAATAAATCTAAACTAATGAAAAGTAATTTGATTGCACAGTTTATGATTTGCCTTCATGAAAATTGCCTTCAAAAATGTATAAAATAAAATTTTTTGAAATAGCCACATTTTAGAAAAAAGCATACATACACCCAAAGATAAGATTTCATTGAATATAGAAATGTAGTTACTTGAAAAACAGCAGATGATACTCTAAAATCCCTGTATCCTAAAGCAGAAATTAAATCTCCTATCTGAAATAGTTCCTCCCTGTACCAGTAACACATAGGTACCAAAATCTGTATCTCCTGTGTAAACTACGAAAAATTCCTCTTTTATTAATATCTGAATTATGATTTTTAATTGCCACTTTTAATTTCTCACAGAATTATTGCTTTTTGTTGTAAAAGTATATAGCTAACAGATCTTAGTCATTTTATTTCTGTCTCATTTTTAAGATCAAAATATGTGTGCACAGACATTAAATTTATCTTTTAATGTTATTATGTCTTTTCCCCATTTAATTATTTTCCTGAAGTGACAGCTGTTCTTAAAGGGTATAAGGAATCTCTCCCACAAAAATATAAAATCCCACAAAAATATAAACTCTTGCAAAAAACATAAAACAATACTTGCGTTACTTTACTTCCGATGCTTTCTTTCAGAAAAGTAGGGAGCCAAATTAGTTTTAGTAAGTGTGTTAACAGCCCTGTGCTTTAATGAAAAAGATTTTTTCTTTCAAATAAAATTTGCAGAAGGGCAGAGATTGGCATGGCCACACCGGCAGTGCTTTGGATTTACTCCTGACTCTGTGCTCAGGTGCTTGTACACCTTGGAGAACAGGAGCAGTTCCAGGAATTGAATTATGATCAGCATCATGAATAGTAATTGATTTAACCCCTGTACTGTCTCTCTGACCCCATAATTTTTCTTTTAATCAGTGGGTTTCTCTGAGAACTTCCCTTTTCAAAAAGGGACGTTATTTTAAAATTGCTGACAGCAATATTTTCCATCTTCTTTATTTAAAATATTTTCTTTGCATTATCATAATCTGTATTCAAATTTATAGAAGGGGTAAGCATTATTCTACTGAGACATATTTTTTCATATAAAATAATTTTTTAAACTTTATTATTATACCACCATGAGATATACAATTGCAAAAATGTTCATGTTTGGATTTCAGTCATACAGTGTTCCAGCACCCATCCTTCCACCAGTGCCCATTTTCAACCATCAGTGTCCCCCGATTCTCTCACCTCTCACCCAGCCTGCCTTTATGGGAGGGATTTTGCCTTTGCTCTCACTCTATCTGTCTCTCTGTCTCTCTTTCTCTCTCCTCTATCTATCTCTCTCTATCTCTCTCGCCCTCTCTAACACATTGTGAATTGCAATACATACATTTAGAGGTTATCATGTATATTTTGCCTACATTCAATGCTCAGTTCCAGGCTGGTATTACCATATCCAAAAAACTATTAGCACACTGTTCCCTTTCTGTCTTACCAAACCTTTGATTCCCACAAACTAGCTGTAGATTCCACTCACTGACAAGACCTTCTGATCTATGTTTTTCCTGTCCTTGGATATTGTTCTCATACTATGTTTTTAAACATTTTATTATGCCATGTATCATACTATTTTTATAGCCCACAAATAAATGCAGTCATTCTATATCTGTTATTTTTTCTCTTACTAATTTCACTCAGCATGATCCTCTCCAATGTCCATTCATTTATAGGTAAATTTCATGACATCATTTTTCCTAACTGCTGCATAGTGTCCCATTGTGTAGATATACCACAGTTTCTTTATTCAGTCATCTGTTCTTGGGTACTCTGGCTGTTTCCAGATTCTGGTGAATGTGTATAGTGCTGCTATGAAAATAGAAGTGCAATGGGGATTCTGCTGTGTGCTTTTGACCTCGAGGGTATATTCCCAGGAGTGGTATTGTTAGTCAAATGGAAATGTCCATATTGTTTTCCAAAAAGGCTGTACCAGTAGGCATTCCCACCAACAATGAGAGTATTTATCCCCATATCCATGCCAGCACTTGTTGTTCTTATACTTTTGGATATGTGCCAGTCTCTGTGCTATGAGAGGGTATATCATTGTTGTTTTGATTTGCATATCCCTTAATGATTAGTGATGATGAGCATCTTTCAGATGCTCTTTGGCTATTCAAATTTCTTCTTTTGGAAGTTTATGTTCATTTCATGTCCCCATTTTTTTGATTAGTTGACTGTTTTCTTCTTGTAAAGTTGTAACAGTGCCTGATATATCCTGGATATTAACCCTTATTAGATGGATATAAGGAGGAGCTTTAGGGGGTGGAACACGAGGCCGAAACATGCCTCGTAGCCGGGTGCCAGTGCCTCCTGGCCTCTCTCTGCCCATTTCGACGTGGGCCTGTTCAGGGATTTCGATTTGATTAAACAGAATCAGAAGAATAGGAAGATAGAGACCAGGGTCCAGAGGAGAACAACAGGCATTTTTCTCTGCACACAGCCCCCAGGAAACACAGGAGCTGCTACTGGCTCTCCCTGTGACCAGCCGCTCACGAGGAGCCCGGGAGGGATGGTGGGTTCTAGCCCTGGCCCACCATCCCAGCAGAGCCTCGCAACAAGCCAGACGACCCCCCCCACTCCATGAGGGCCTCCATTTTCCACATCCGGACTTCTCTCCGTCAGACCTCCACCAAGCAGACCAGCCTATCAGTGCCGGCTCGCGCCGCCAAATGCTGGACTTAGAGATGCCTACAAGAGTATGCTACCTGCACGGCAGAGCCTGGCAAGCTACCCGTGTTGTATTTGATATATATGCCAAATACCAGTAACAGTTATAGACCTCATTCCGGAATGGATTGAGGCTCTTTATGTTCCTGGAGCAAGCAGATGCCTTGGGCTCTACCAGCATGAGACAGGACATATGGAGATGTTACTGGGGCCCGCTCGAGCAAATCGATGATGAACGGGAAGATAGATGGATATTGGGTGAATATTCTTTCCCACTATGTGGACTGTCTTTGTATCTTGGTCACCATTTTCTTTGAAGTGAAGAAGCTTTTCAGTTTCATGCAGTCCCATATGTTTATTTTTACTTCCAATTGCATTGCTAGTGATGTTTCTTCTTTGGAGATGACTTTAGCTTCAATGTCATAGAGTATATTTTCTATATTTTCATCGGTGTACTTTATGGAGTAAGGTCTAATATTAAAATCTTTAATCCTTTTAGATCTGACTTTTGTGCATGGTGTTAGACTGAGGTCCAAATTCATTTTTTACATGTAGCTGTCCAGTTTTTCCAACACTTGTTGAAGAGGCTTTCATTGCTCCATGTTGTACTCTTTGCACCTTTATCAAAGATTAAATGATCATATGTTTGAGGCTGGGTGTCAGGATACTCAACTCTATTCCATAAATCCACAGGTCTATTTATAACTCCAATACCATGCTGTTTTAATGACTACTCCTTTTAATATGGCTTGAAGTTAGGAAATGTGATGCCTTCCATCTTCTTCTTCCTAGGATTTCTTTAGCTGTTCACGGAGTTTATTATTCCATACAAATTTCAGGAGTGTTTAGTCAATTTCTTTGAAGAATGCCATGGGTATCCTTATAGGGACTGCATTGAACTTGTATAAAGCTCTAGAAAGTATTACCGTTTTGACAATGTTAATTCTCTCTATTAATGAGCAGGGATATGTCTCCATTTCCTTCTGTCCTCTTTTATTTCTTGAAGCAGAGTTTTGTAGTTTTCTTTGTACAGGTCCTTTTCATTCTTAGTTAAACTAATTCTTAATATTTGATTTTTTGTGGCAATATTGTGGAGGGGTTCGTTTTCTTAATATCCCTTTCTTCTCTTCATTATTTGTATATAGGAAAGCCATTGAATTTTGGGTATTTTTGTACCCTCCAAACTACTATAGCTATCTATTGTTTCTAGGAGCTTTCGGCAGAGAGTTTAGGGTTTCCTAGGTATAAAATCATGTCATCTGCAAATAGTGATAGCTTGACTACTTCCTTAATTGTCATGGGGTGTCCTTAATTCTTTTCTTCTCTGATTGATATGGCAAGTACTTCCAGTGCTATATTGAATAGAAGTGATGAGAGTGGGCAGCCTGTCTTGTCCCTTAATTAGGGGAGGCTTACATAGTTTTACCTACTGAGAACGATGTTCTCTTTGGGCTTTTGGTAGATAGCTTTAACTATAATGTGGAAGATTTCTTCAATTCCCATTTTATGGAGAGTTTTTATCAAGAATAGTTGTTGGATCTTGTCAAATGCTTTCTCCGAGTCTATTGATATGAATATATGGTTTTATTTTTTTATCTTATAGGTGTGATATATTATGTTGGTAAATTTGCGAATGTTGAATTATCCTTTCATCTAGCAATGAATCCTACTTGTTCATGATCTGTAATCTTTTTGATGAGTCTTTGGATTCTGTTGGCTAGTATTTTGTTGAAGATCTTGTATTCTGTGTTCATCAAGGAAATTAGTCTGTAATTTTATTTTTTTTGTGATATCTCTGACTGCTTTGGGTATCAGGTGGTAAGTGCCTTATAGAAGCTATTTGGGAGTTTTTTCTGTTTCTTATATTTCCTGGAAGAGCTTGAAAAGGAATGGCAGTAGGTACTCCTTAAATGTTTGGAAGAATTCAGTAGGAAATCTGTCTGGACCTGGGCTTTTGTTTTTGATAGACTTTTAATTACTGTTTCAATTTCCTTAATGGTGGTAGGCTTATTCAGATAATCCAAGGCTTCTTGTTTCAGACTTGGGAAGCTATAAGCATTCAGGAATTTGTCCATTTCTGCCAGAGTCTCTTGTTTTGTGGCATACAGACTCTCAAAGTAATCTCTGATGATCTTTTGAATTTCTGTGGTTTGTTATGATTTCCATCTTTTCATTTCTGATTCTATTTATTTGAGTTCTCTGCTTCCCTTTTCCTTACAAGTGTTGCAAGTGCTGTGTCCATTTTTTATTTCTTTTTCAAAGAACCAGCTCTTGGATTTATTAATCTCTGAATATTTTTTTGGGATTCCAGCTCACTAATATCTGCTCTAGTTTTATTATTTCCTTCTTTCTGCATAGGTTGGGCTACTTTCATTGGCCTTTTTCTAAAATTTTGAGCTGTGAAGTCAGGATATTTATGTGGTTCCTTTCTTCTCTCCTGATGAATGCTTGCAGAGCTATGAGTTTTCCTCTTGCCACTGCGCTTAACGTCTCCCACAAGTTCTGATAGTTTGCTTCACATTTTCATTTGTTTCCAGGAATCTTGGATTTCCTCTTTGATTTCTTCTATGACCCACTGGTTTTTCAGGACTTGGCTGTTCATTTTCCAGTTGTTTGGTTTGACTCTGTTTCTGGGTCTCACTAACTTCCATTTTCAGTGCATCATGGTATAAAAAAATAGTTGACACAATTTCTATCTTTTTTTTTGCTTTTTTTTGGGGGTCACACCCAGCAATGGTCAGGGGTTTCTCCTGGCTCTGCACTCAGGTATTACTCCTGGTGGTGCTCGGGTACCATATGGGATCGAACCCAGGCCGGCACAACCCCTCGCAAGGCAAACACTCTACCCGCTGGACTGTCGCTCCTACCCTAACTTTTTATTTTATCAAGGTGTGTTTTGTGACTCAGCATGTAATCTCTCTTGGAGAATGTTCCAGGTACACTTGAGAAGAATGTGTTTTCAGAGGTTTTGGGATGGAAAGCCCTGGATAGATAGATAGATAGATAGATAGATAGATAGATAGATAGATAGATAGATAGATAGATAGATAGATAGATAGATAGATAGATAGATAGATAGATAGATAGATAGATAGATAGATAGATAGATAGATAGATAGATAGATAGATAGATAGATAGATAGATAGATAGATAGAGAGAGAGAGAGGGAGAGAGATAGATAGATAGATAGATAGATAGATAGATAGATAGATAGATAGATAGAGAGAGAGAGAGATAGATAGATAGATAGATAGAGAGAGAGAGATAGATAGATAGATAGATAGATAGATAGAGAGATAGATAGATAGAGAGAGATAGATAGATAGAGATAGAGATAGAGATAGAGATAGAGATAGATAGAGATAGATATAGATATAGATATAGATATAGATATAGATATAGATATAGATATAGATATAGATATAGATATAGATATAGATATAGATATAGATATAGATATAAATAGAGAGCAGCCCTGTTTCTTCTATTTCTTCCTTCATGGCCAGTATTTACCTGGTGAATTTCAGTCTCATAAATCTATCAAGAGTTGATAGAGCAGTGTGAAGTCTCCTACTACAAATTGTTACTGTAAATACCTTCTCTGAAGTCTATTAGCAGCTGTTTTAATTATTTTGCTGACCCCTCATTGGGTGCATATATGCTTAGGAGTGTAATTTTTCATATATATATATATATATATAATGTATGTATCCCTTAACTATTAAGAAATGACCTCACTGCCTAACCTTTTTTAGCTTAAAGTCTATGCTGTCAGATACTAAGTATGGCCACCTTGGCCTTTTAGGAGGAGTTGTTCGTGTAGAGAGTTGTCTTCCAGCTTTTGACTTTGAGTCTATGTTTACTTTGGTTATTCAGATGTGTTTCTTGTAGGAAGCAGAATGTTGAATTCCATTGTTTTAGTCCATTTTGCTACACTGTGCCTCTTAATTGGTGCATTTTGGTCAGTGACATTGTGAGAGTTTATTGACAAGGGATTTTGTGCCATCTTTTTGAATAAGCTTGTTATACTTTTGGGGTTTGTCTTATCTGTCTTTCTTTTAAAGTTGGTTTTGAGTCTGTGAAATTTCTGCGCTGTTGCTTATCCATGAAGTTGTGTAACTTTCCTTCAACTTTGAATGTGAGTCTATCCAGGTAAAGAATTCTTGATGAGGCCTTCAGTTCACTGAGTCTCTTCAAGAAATCCCACCATTGTCTTCGGGCTCTGGAATGTTTCATCTGAAAAAGTCTGTGAAACCTAGGAATGCTCCTTTATATGTGATTTCCTTCTATCTTGCTGCTTTCAGTATTCTCTCTCTTTCTATGTTTTTGTCTTTCTAATTGGGATGTGGATTGGAGTATTCTTATTTAGATTCCTTTTATATGGTACCCAATGGGCCTCATAAATGTGGGAGCAAATGCTCTTTAGTTCTGGGAACTTCTCAGCAATGATGGCTTTGACAGTTGCTTCTTCATCTGGATTTTCTTCCTGCCCCTCTGGGACCCCAATGATCCTTAAGTTATTCCTTTGACTTCATCCCGATTATCTCCTGTTATCTGCTTGCTAATTGTGAGTCTTCTTTCCATTTTATGTTGTTTAGAGGGTCTCTGTACCTCATATTGTAGCTCAATAATTATATCTTCAGCAGTTGTTACTTTGTGGCAAAGGCCTTCCAAAGAGTTTTTCATTTCACCTACCACATTTTTAATATGTCTGTCATTTCTGCTTGTATTTTCATTTGAATTTTATTCATTTCTGCTCTCTTGTCCTCTTGTATTTTACTGACATTTTGCTCCATTTGCTTCTTTGAGCTCTTTATGCATTCTTATTAGTTCCATGTGAAAATTCCTTGTCAGAAAGTTTATATAGCTCATCGTAATTTCTTGGCTCATCTGGGCTAGTGACTTCACTCCTGGTGCTTTGTGGAATTCTGCATTGCTTTACCATTACTATTACTACTTTTGCAGATTGCAAATTGTGTGTTCGTGTGTGGATAGCTGTACAGATAAGGGTTTTTAGGCAGTTTGCAGGGTTTTGTGAGGTGTAAGGAATGTTAAGGGCTATGTTGGTAACCTCTGGTACCTCTATGTCCCTGGCACCTCTATGGAGGATGTTTCCTAGCTAAGTACTTGATATGGACACACTAACATCTGCATGGTTTTGAAATTTCGGTGTGAGACCTGTGATAATCAATGTGATAATCAGACAGACACCTGATTTGGGGATGAAGGGGAATTGTAGGGCACAGAATACAGGGTGGGGGTGAGGGGTCCGAATGCCGAGTCTGCTCCAGGCATCTGACTGCTCTCTCTGGAGATACATTATTTTTAACATAGAATATGTTCCCTAGGAAAGTAATTCTTCTACTTGGAATTTGTAGTATTAGTGATAAATTTCTTTCAATGGTATTATGCAATGTGACTAATACACATTCATATACCTATTAAATTGAATCATTCAAAACTGTTCACTAACATTCCATTTTACAAGAGCTGTCTTCATGGATTCAGAACAGCCATCGCATAATAAGAGAAACAGGTTAAAAAGAAAAATTTATAAGACAGAATTCAGAAATAATGAAAGAGGGTATAATCAATAATAGTAAAGAAGAGATAATGAGCAGAAATACCCAGGTGTGAAGAGCCATATAAAGAGCATACATTCCAGGCCTGAGTGGTGATACAGTTGGTAGGGTACTTGTCTTGCCCATAGCCTATGTGAGTTTATCATTGGCACCACATATGATCCCTCATAACACTTACTGTCTCCAGAGCCCCTCTGAGGGTAATGCCTGAGCACAGAGACACGAGTAAATCCTAAGCACCAGGGGTGTATCAAAAATTTTAATAAGAGCAGGTATTTTAATGGAAATATTCTGTAATCTATTCCAGTAACTTTGAAACATTTTGTAATAGAGTTTCCTCTATTATTATACTTGGAGAAAAAATTTAAAAAGGCTTGTTAGGGAAGAGAACAGCTCATTATATTGTGAATCTTTATGGGAGAGCTGATAGAACTAAAATATATTGAATGCCTGTCACAGGCCAGGCATTTCCTGAAATGCTCTTACTATCTTTCATAAAAAAGGATATAATTTGCTCCATTGAAATTTCTTTACTGAGTACAAAATTTCTAGTAGTCATTCTTACAAATCTATGTTAATCTCCTCTCTAATTTTACAGTATATATAAGACTACCTTTAGATAAAAAGTTTATAATTTGTAAGCAGTAAGTAAAAGCAATAATCAAAAATACATAGTCTCACTTACAGGAAATTTGACTTTTGCCAAATCATATACACAATCTCAGTTATTTTCATCTTCTTAGCATTGCTAAAATGTCTGTACCTGCTTTACAGATGAGAAAACTGAAATCAATAACTGATTATGAGTTTGATTCTAGTAGGAATGGAGTCAATGTCTGTCATTCATATTTTAAAAGTATTACCAGTTTTGTTTTTAAATATCTTTTATATTTTACATATGGTGGAACTATTGTTTTGCATCTTAGTACTATTTTATTACAGAAGAATGTATACTGCAACAAGATGTTTTGCCATACAATTTTGAAAGTTAAATAAAATGACTTTCAATGGCAGAGACTGGCAAACAATATGTCATATTTGATATACCAAATACAAGTAACAATTATAAACCTCAATCCCATGACCAGAACACTTTGAGACTCTTTATGTGCCTGGAGCTAGCAGATGCCCCTCGGGCTACACTAGCATGTGACAGGACATATGGAGATGTTATTGGTGCCAGGCTCGAGCAATTTGATGATCAATGGGAAGACAAGTGATACAAGTGGTAATAAAATAAATTTTGAAATAATCATATAATGGTACATATATATATATATATATATATATATGTTGACTCTAAAGATGTTGGGACAGAGAATGTTGGCATAATTTATTTATAAATTCTACCATTTGGCATGCTATGTGATCAGGGATTGTTCTAGGTACTTGATGTTTCTCAATTAACAAAAAATATCTATAATCCCATGTAGTGATATTTTAGTAGAGAAAGGAAGTTGCAGTACTTACTATGCTATTTAGTTAGAGAAAAACAATTGGAAGAGTGAATGCTAACAAAGAGGCTCCAAGAAAATAGATCTTCCTGGTTTCAAGTATGCTGCTTGAAAAGGAAGAAAGCCCATAAATAGGAGAATCATGCTGTTTAAAATGAGTCAGAAGAGGAATAGATGTAGACCTATTGGACTCATTTGTGGTATGTAAAAAATATGAGACTAATACCCAAGGACAGTAGAAACAAGTGCCAGGTAGGAAGGCTGCATCAAGTTCTCTGGACAAAGGCAGCTGGGATAGAGAAGAGACCACTATGACAAACATAAGTGGAAATGATTACTCTCTATAAGAATTGTGTGCTGAAAATAGGTTAAGGAACGAACATTATATTCTGTCAGTATCTATGTTGCAAACCATAATGCCCAAAAGGAGAAGAGAGAGTGAGAGAAAGAGAAGGAAGGAAGGAAGGAAGGAAGGAAGGAAGGAAGGAAGGAAGGAAGGAAGGAAGGAAGGAAGGAAGGAAGGAAGGAAGGAAGGAAGGAAGGAAGGAAGGAAGGAAGGAAGGAAGGAAGGAAGGAAGGAAGGAAGGAAGGAAGGAAGGAAGGATGGAAGGAAGGAAGGAAGGATGGAAGGAAGGATGGAAGGAAGGAAGGAAGGTAGGACGGACGTAAGGAAGGACAGAAGGAAGGAAGGAGAATGCCTTCCATAATGACAGGCTGCAGTGAAGGGTGGTGAGAGGGAAAATGGGCACAATGTTAGTGGAATATATACACTGGTGGAGGGACAGGTGTTGGAACACTGTAAGACTGAAACTGACCATGAATAACTTTGTAAGTCTGTATCTCATGGTGATTCAATTAAAAAAAAATCCAAAATAAAGAGCCTGTGGAGTGTAAATGTAAGTTCTCTGTTACTAGAGCAAAGTTATACAGAGAAGAAAAAATGAGCATAAGTTTAAAGTGTGAGATGGAGATAAAGAAAATAAATAATCTGCTGTTTTCATTTCTTTATTGGAACTTTGACACTTACTAGGATGAAAATCCTCTGCAGAATATAGAGCAGAAAAAGGACACGAGAGAATATTTGTATGAAGGATTGAGGGAGTAAAAACAGCAAGACATGTTGGAACCGAATCAGAGTAATTCCTGTGAGAAATGAATTAAAACATGTGTTAGGATAGAAACAATGGAGATATTAAAATGTGGTGAGATTCAAGCCTTACAAATATGTCACCCCACTCTTAAAAAGTTACTTTTCTTATAATTTAATAATAATTTTGAATTATTAAACAGCTATATAGTGAGATATAATAACTAAAATATACAACACAGTATTTAAGTCTTTACAGGTCATGGGCATGATTAAAAAAAGACTTGGTTTGTCACTAATTTCACTGGTTAGCACTGCAAAAATCTGAAGGATCATTTTTTGGTTGGCAATCTTTTAAAATGTCTCCACATGATTCTGACATTTTATAAATTATATTTGGAATGTATTCAAGATTTTTTGCACATATCACTTTAGTAAAATGTTACTTGAAAAGTGTTGTGTTAAAATATTTGTTAACATATTGTTTGTAAATGCTAAACACTATAATGAAGTGGAAATGGGAGAATTATGCATAATTTTCCTTACATAAAATTTATCTGCAAAAATATTTTACATCATTTTTTAGAATTACGTATATTTCCAAAATTTTGAAATGAAAATAAAAAATAATTTTCTTTGTGAAAATGATAGCCAAGTAAATGTTATATATAACTATATAAATTGTTAACGTTTATGTATTCATATGTGTATATATGAATAACATATATACATTTTATTATTTTATATATTATTATATATAAAACAATATATATATAAAGAGTGCTTTTTTTAATTTTTTATTATACCACCGTGAGACATACAATTACAAAGGTGTTCATAATTGGTTCTTGGTAATACAGTATTCCAGCACCCTCCCCCTCCACCAGTGCCCCATTTCCACCACCAATGTACCCCACCCCTTCCCACCCACCCCCAGGCTGCCTCAATAGCAGGTAGCCCCCGTTTCCTCTCTTTCTCTCTCTGTCTCTCTCCTCCTCTGTCTCTGCATCTCTCTCCCTCTTAGTTTTACACATTGTGGCTAGCCCTGCAGATATTTAGAGTTTAAAACTTAAGTCTCTTTGTGTATATTCAATGGTGAGTTTTAATCTGCCATTACCATTTCACACATTTAGTAAAACACTGGTAACTATTTATATCCTATTAATGACTGCAGTCATTCTATATCTGTCCTTTTCCTTCTGACTAATTTCACTCAGCATGATAGTCTCCATGTCCATCCATTTGCAGGTAAATTTCATAATTTCATCCTTTCTGACAGCTGCATAGTATTCCATAGTGTAGATGAACCACAGTTTCTTTAGCCAGTCCTCTGTTCTCGGGTATTTAGATTGTTTCCAGATTCTAGCTATAGTGAATAGCGCAGAGATGAACAAAGAAGTACAGATAGTGTTTCTGCTATGTTTCTGCTATGTGTTTTTCGGTCTCTCGGGTATATTCCCAGGAGTGCTATTGCTGGATCAAATGGGAGCTCATTATCTAGTTTTCGGGATATACATGATATACATGATAACTCTTCAGTGTCTGTATTGCAAACCACAAAGCACAAAAGAGAGAGAGAGAGAGAGAGAGAGAAGAGAGAGAGTGAAAGAGAGAGAGGTGCCTGCCATAGAGGCAGGTTGCAGTAGGGGTTGGTGGGAAGGGGGGAGGGAAACTGAGCATACTGGGCATGTTGGTTTTTGGAAATACATTGGTGAGGGATGGGTGTTGAAAACTGTTGCAGGGCAACCTAAGAGCTTCTGTATCTGCCCGGGATTGCCTCCTGCAGGTCACTTCGCAGATAGGGGGATAGTTTAAATGTTGCAGTTTATCAGACCATGTATTCTGTACTGGCTGGTATAAATATTCTCTCATGCTACCACAATCATTGTGGGACTAGCTAGATCTTACCAGCATATTTGTCTGGCCACATTGGATCTCTAAGTAATTAGACCAGAGAGAAATGCTGTTTGCCTCCAAGCAAGCAAGCATGGCTCCCTGATAATTCAAAAGCAACTAAAATACAAAACTACCGTGAAGTAGGCCAGACTCTTGTGAAGGCTTGAAGAAATATTTAACAGGCATTAGTATTAGTCTTTGGTACAGAGACTTGCCATCTCAGAAACCCCTTCTCTACCCTATAAAGGCATTTCCAGGCAGATCTTGGCTTAAGACATAGGTGATGTGCTGGGAGAAATTACCTGAGGGCATTTGACTCTCCCTGACTGGGAAAGTTACATTATAGCTCCTCCCGGCTCTGCTAAGGAGGCTTTGAATGAGCTCTGGGTTCTTGTAAATAGCCAGAAGTCCTCCTGAAGTTGCTACATTTCTATAGAGCTGTTTTCCTGTTTTCATCTCTAGATAGCCCAGCCCAGATTGAGCCTAGATGGGAAGTTTGGGCGGATTTCTAGCTATAAAATAAGCTGCAAGAAGAAAGAAGCTCTCTTTTGCCCCTTTTTTGCCATTTCAGCTTCCCTTGGCGTTTTGCTTCTCCATCCTCTCCATTCTCTGTTGGGCCTCAACACGTGGTGGCAGCCATCTTGGCCTACACCTGGCTGGGGCCTAGCTGGGAACCCAGAGTCTGGAGGTTTTCCACGCTCTTGGATTTTATATCGGAACCTGTGATAGTAAAGCCCTTTTATAACTGCATCAGATTCCTGAGTTTTCATCCATTCCCCACTGACTTCGGAGGTAGAAGGGAACTTCGCTTCCCGGCACTGTTGGGGACTAGGACTGAAACCTGATCATGAGCAACTTTGTAATGGTCTTTCTCACACTGATTCAATGAAGTTATGTGCTATATTGCTAGTAAGTGTCATTTCAAACATCATATTTTCCTCTTTTGTTCCTCAGGAATTCTGCTGCTTTTACTTTTATACCTCATTGTAAAACATGAATTATCTTTAAATTCTCAGTTTCACATAGCATTATGCTTTTTATTTATTGTGTATGTGAATTATCCTGCTAAGAAAAAAAATAAACATCACAAATAATGTATGACCTCATTGATGGAAATACTCAGATAAAGTTATTCGATGCACATAAAGTGGACAAAAGATGTGAGTTAATCTTAGCTATTGTTATCATTTTATGTTTTGTTTATTGTTCATTAGTAGTAATATAGGTCAAACAGAGAAAACGGAAGGACATAGATTTATTACAGTGACATAATTTCCTAGCTGTTAGGTACAGTGGGGGTGGAAAGGAAATTTCCTTCTTTTTTTGCTAACGTTGTTAAAATCAGACAGCATAGCAAAACAGAAGTAACTTAGTCATGTATATATGGATATATGTAATTAAATATGCATGAATGTATATCTTAAAGCAACTGGGCAAAACTGATTATATTTATCCTTTGATAAGGAATGGAATAGTGCTGGGGTACAATGAGGGAAAGTGACTCATGTGATGACACTGCCACGATTCCATCACTACACTCACAAAAAGCGATGTTATTAAACTTACCAATTTTGCAGATAAAGTAACAAAAGTTTACATGGAGTAATTGGATGGTATGGGCCATATCTGACTCATTTCAGTGCTTGCTTCTGGCTTTTTACTCAGGAGGTACTTGGGGTACCAATATGTGGTACCATGGATCTGATTTGGAATCCCAAAGATACATATTTGTATAAATCTACCATGTATTTATATATGTAAGAAGCTATATATATGGTATTTTTTTGGGGGAAGGTTTTATTTCAAAGTACAATAGAATTTGACACTGTCAAATTTTATAGTAACTATATTAAAAGCATAAAATCCATTATTTTCTAGTAAAATAAGCAAAACCATTAGGCTTAAAAAGGGTCCTATCTAAAAATAAATTAAACTGTAAACTCTATACTAAAATATTAAAACTCCTCCGTCTCTATAGTGCACATTTCATATCTATTGAGCACTCTAATGAGCTCTTCATTAATCCCCTTCTATGCTTCTTGTTGCTTGGAGGTCTTTCCTATAAATAATAACCAGATGTAAGTCTGTTCAGGATCAAAGTTAATCTATTATTCAAAATACCCAAATCCTTACTCAATTCTACAATTTTTGGCCAAGTTCAAAACTAGTAAAATGCATTCTACCACATGCTTGTACACATTCTTTTAAGCACTGTGTAAAAGCACCTGACAATTTAGGTATGTATGCTTTTTGTTTTAGACATTACATTTCAGTCAAATTGTTAATCAAGTACAGAGTCATCCTCTACACATTTAAATTGATGTGCCATCTCTACCCTAACTTACATGTATAGGAGCTAATCAAAACAGGGAGTTTGTTCATGCAAAATTCTTAACCTGTGACCATTTACAAATACCATACATTGTATATACAAATATAAGAATATTCATGGGTTTTGCATGATATTTTTCAGAACTAATGCAAATTGGGCATCTGTGAAAGAAGCCCATTATTTGCATGCAATATTCAGTCAAAGAAACACATAATTTGGCCTTTCCTTATCTATTGTAGTTACCATTTTCAAAATGTGATGCCATTGTCAAAGGTAAGATAAGAAAATAAAAGCCATGCCTAGCAATTCTGTATTCACAGTTTTCTCTCATTAGTATTCTAAAGACTTTTTTTCTACTTGAAGAATCGCTGTCACTTTTCACATTTTAACACCCAGCCATCAACTTTTTCATAAATGCAATCACACCAGAAACTTCTTCATCTGCATGTGTCAAAATGAAAATGTAAAAGATGTATATTTCATGACACAATAACATTCTACAAATTTCATAATGGAATTCTGCAACCTCTGGAGGTATTTATTCAGACTGATCCTATAGCTGGGCAATTCGTATAACCAGCTTTACAGCTTTCTGTTTCATTTTCAGTTTTACATTTCTGGTCAAATTTTCTCTTATCATATCAAGCTACCCAGTAACTGCAATATGAGGTGTTATCTATTTCATTGTATATAGGAAAATACATTTTATTTGGAACTGTAATTTCTTAAATTATTACAAAAAATAATGAAAAGTTCAACATGGCTAAAATATAACTTACCTAGCGTAAAATAAAACCCCTGTTTGAATGAATCTTAAAGGCGATACTTTTGAATGAGGAATATAGCTCCCAAAAATAACTGCTTTAGAGCCTAGAATTGGTAATCAGATGTGGTGTGAACACTTCATAACCCACAAGGGTACACTGGATCAGTATATGAGCAAGTTGTACTACATCTGAGCCAGAAATCCATAGGCTCCTTTGTGCATGGAAATTAGGCATACTAAGCTTATAGCCCATGTCTTCAAACATAGTTTGCCATGCTGCAAACATAGTTTGCTATCACTACTATAATGAGTTAACATAAAAATGCATATTTTCTAAGACTATAAAACATTTTTAACAGTTCTTGAGGTCAGAAGTTCAAAAATCAGTTTCACTGGGATAAAGTCAAGGTGTCATAGGGCTGAGTTCTTTGAGTCTCTAAAGGAAAACTCCTTTTCCTTGTCTTGAATGGTTTAGTTATGTGCCTTCTGCTCCATGGTTCAAATGTTTTATTCTATCTTCAAAGCTAATAAAAAAAAACACCCTTAGATCTCCCTGTTCCCATTGCCACTTTGACTTTTGTCATCTGATCTCTTTCTTTCTTGTTTGTTTCCCTGTGTCTGTAGCTAACCAACCATACCACCCAGCTGATAGTCCATTCTTACTCATAACTATAAAGTTTCTTTTGCCCTATTATAACATAGTCATGCATTTAGAGACAAAGATATCTTAATGATTACATTTTTAGTCTCTGTCAGTGGACAAGAAAGGATAAGATCTTTCTCAGCATCAGTAGATAAACAGAATCGTAATATGGTAGTGGTGGTGGAGATGAAGGTAGTGGTAATAGTGCTAGTAGCAACAGTAGTTGCAGCAACTATATTAGTAGTAAATAGGTATGTTTAGTAACCATGTACAAGTAATTGTTTTAAGTGATAACACTTCCCTTAAAATATCTTTTTTGGCCAGTCAAAATTCAGAAATGAAGTGTTAAAACTGAATTTCAGTAACTTGACTTGAGCATATCTTAAGTGCTGTAAAATAATGAATCAAAAAAATTTCCACAGAGAGAGAGAGAGAGAAGAGAGAAGAGAAAGAGAAAAGGAGATAACCTGCCATAGAGGCAGGCTAGGGGAAGGGGAGGGAATTGGGGTCATTGGTGTTGGGATATGGTACTGATGGAGGGTGGGTGTTGGAACACTGTATGACCAAAACCCAAACATGAACATCTTTATAATTTTATATCTCATCGGTGGTTTAACAAAATATTAGTAAAACGTTTAAAAGAAAAAGAAGCAAACTGTGAAGGCACAGGATGAAGTGTCACAGACTGGTGCTGTGCATGTTGGCCGTGGAATCAATTTCCTTCCCTGCATGTGCCTTCAGTGCCATTGGGGATCTTATATAACCTCAGGACTATGTTCCCAGAGTCCTGAGTACCACCAGGTGTGACCCAAACACCAAAATAATAGTAATGAAAAGCCTCAAAGTTGGCTTAACATCTTTGTTGTATAAATATTTCAAAATTGTGCAGGTGACAAAAATAAAGAACAATTACATTTGAAAAACAAAAAAAATTTTTTTTTCTACATAGTTTACTAGAGTTAAACAGTGGTAGTTGAAACCTTTTTATATTTCTGCAGCACAGTAAATCCTTGTAGTGAGGCATAAAATGAATCCATTTTTATAGAGTTGAAAAATTAAAATAGATTGTCAACAGGCCAAGAGATAGTACAAATGCTATGGTGCATGCTTAGCAAACACCCAAGCTGGGTTTGTTTTCTCACACAGCAGAAACTCTCATGTGTTTCACGGCCTGAGTAGCATCAGAATTGGGTCCTTGTTCTGAAGAATCACAATGGGGCTCAGATCTCATGAGAATCACTTACGAGGGTTCTCTCAAATAATTGAAAAGTTAAGGACTATGTTAAATAGTAAGGTACAGAAAAACAAAGAAAAAAAGAGGAAGTAGAAGAGAGAAGAGAAGGAAGAGAAGGTGGATATTCTTTAAATTCTTACAATGTCTGAGAATTTAAAAAAATTATTGCACTTACATTTATTTATCCCTAATCATTACTATCTGAAAAAGGAACTGTTACTGTTCCCTTTTTGTATATAAAATAACTTAAAGAATATGGTAATTAGTAAAGAATCTGGTAAATACTCCTAATACACTGGCTTTAGAGTCCAGATTTTATTTTTCCCAGCCAGGATCACATCCAGGTGTGCTTGGGGGGCTCAAGTGCTCCTGTGTGGCAGGAACTATGCAGTGCTGATGGCGGGCTGGTTGGGTTGAACTCAGAGCCTTGTATGCTACACATATGCTCGATATTTGATCTATGTCCCCAGACCCTCCTCTTGTCCAGGAAGAACCAGTATGAACTGTGGCTTCTCAAGATTCTATTGCTTTGAAATGGGACACCAAAAGATCTATTTTACTAAACAGTATTTTAAAATATATTCTTTAGAAAGTAATATAATATACATTGTATTTGCTTATGTTTATCCGGAAGTTATAAGAAAAAAAGTAAACTTAAGAAAATGGTATCTCTCATTTGTTCAATAACTTTCTTAAAATGTGGCATTTTGTATTAAACCATAATCAATGTTCCACGTAATAAGGGAAGAAAACATAGAAAAAGTGAACAAAATAAAAACAGTAAATACTTCCTAATGAGTGATAATGTTTAAAGCTTATTTCGATTTTATTTTTAATGAAAAAATTGTGGCTGTTTCAGAAAAAATAACATATTTTCAGGGCAGTCACTGTTCTCAACATTTCACAGGTGTCAACACACTTTATTTCCCTAACATATTAGACATTTCTTGTTTCAAGGCACACATCAAAAATCACAGAGACTTCAAGAAATATCTCAGGCTCATAAGACCTGTACTGGGGCAAAGATTTGAAATTATCTTGTTTAGGAATAAGCTCCTTAAAATACTAAGTCATGTATGGCTGTTGAATATTTTTTAAGCAGGGAAGCCAAAGGACAGTAAAATGTCACAGAAATCATAGCTGACTTTTCAAAAAGTCATTGATAGCAAAATAATCCACAAAGTACACAAACTAAGAAGCAGGAAGATAGAAAAAAGTGACATCTTGTGAGTTTGGGGATCTATGAGAAAATTTGATTTCAGTGACTGAGGCAAATGCCAGGCTGAAGATGGGATGAAGGATGAGAGTTTCATGAGTAAGCACTCACAGGGGTAATGATTTGAACATGAGATTTTTGTCAAGATAAGCAATGGAAGCTGAAACTAACATCATAGCATTAGGGATTGCAAAAGAGCACTGAGAATTGTGAATAGAATTGGAGTGTGCTAAAGAAAATAACAAAATATTTTTCTCCCCTTGAGCCACATCTTATGATGCTCAGGAGTTAATACTTATCAGTGCCTGGAGTCACTTAAGTTGGTGCTCAGAGGACAGGTATTATGAGGATCAAAGCTGGGAGTCTGGCATACAAAGCATGTACACAGCCCTGCACATTGGGCTCTCTCTCTCTAGCCCAATAAATGAGTAATTTATTTAGTTTTCTTAATGACCACAGCAAACCTAGAAGACATGTGATATTTTATGTTGCTAGTTTGTTTAGGGGGCCTCAAAATCCCCACTCAGGAGGTGGTAGAGATACACTCATTGTAATAGTGATCAGAGGTAAGGACACTTTAATACTTGGGCTTTTATACCCAGGGGGTCTGCAGGAACCTGGTAGTTCCAAGAATTTAATGCAAGTCCCTCTCATAGCATCCAGAGTTATTTCCTAATGCAGATCTTCTTGTTTTTTCATCCTTGCTTTAGTGACAGGCAAATAAATAGTAAGAGAGGTTATTAGTCTTATACTAGTCTCTCAGATAATGAAGGGCTGATAAGCATTTTAATCTTTCTACAAATCTAGACTTCTAAATACTAAAATATTAATGTTAATCCAAAACTGGAATTATAAAAAATAATTGGAGCATGTTCCTTAATCAAATTAAAAATGCAGATTCAATCATATATATCACAATAACTCCTAAATTTCATCTACGAATTCATGAATTAAAAACAGTGCTTAGTCTTGGGCATTAAAATGGTACTTTTTTCCTAAAGAAAGGCATTTGAATATTTTACAATTTAGTTATATTACCCTGTAAAAATTATTGAAATAATAGAATCAGGAAGAGAACGGGATATTGGCTGTCACTGTTGGAAATTCTTTCCAGAGGTATAATATAACTAGATTTAGCTTAAGGGATTTTATAAAGGTCATTTGTGACTGCCGAATATTTAATAAATTGTATGGTTCTGAGTCTCCTTAATAACAGATAGCACCTAAATTGTTTAATTCTAAGTTTATAGCCTGTTTTATCATTGGCTATAAGAATTTTAGATTAGTTCTTTATAATTCATGCATCATATTTAGAGGCATGCATATTTCTAAGAAAGATTATGAATTTAATTTAATTTTTAGAAAATAATTTCCCATGTCAGTATTTAAAGGTTGTGGGGACGCTCCCAGAAGTGCTTACTCCCAGTGGTTCTAGTGTCTGCTGGTTTAAAGGTGCCATTAGGGTCACTCCTAGCAGTTCTCTGTGTCCAAGTGGTTCAGGAACAAACATAAAGTCTAGATTTTTTTTTTTTTGCCTTTTTTGGTCCACACCCGCGATGCTCACGGGTTACTCCTGGCTCTGCACTTGGGAATTATTCCTGGTGGTGCTCGGGGGACTATAGATCTTACATGTTATAAACTCTGTATCTGAAGACACATTTGTGGCTTCTGATTTATTATAAAAGCACAAAAAAATTAGGAACTAGAGAGCCTGCATAGTGGGCAGGGCACTTGCCTTTCATGCAGCTGACCAGGGTTCAATCTTTGCAACTCCGTATGTTGTCCAGAGTCCACCAGGTGTGACCCTGAATGCAGAGCCAGCAATACCTTTAGTAAACCATGACTATTGCATGGCATGGGCCCAAACAAAACAAAACAAAACAAAAAGCTAAGATGAGGAATACTGCTCTTGTCTTCTTATTTAGTTGTCATTGCAATGGAAAACATACATAGTGGTATCTGTCATTATAGTCTAAATACATTTAAATGTAATTTGGATTATGTTGCAAACTTTATATAGTATTTGCGGTCAATATTCCTCATCAAAAACTGTTTAAATATTCAATAAAGCTTAAGGTCAATTTTATTGGTATTAACTCTTTGGTTATTTATGTATGAAATACAATGGAATTGATAAATTATTAATTGAACTACTGCATTCACCATAAGGGGTATACTTCTTATCTTCAACAATACGAGTTGAGCTTCTAAAGGATTTGAAAATGCATTTATTTCCTATTTACAACACTTGAAATTGTAAAGGATGTTTAGTTTCCAGTGGAGGGCGAATGCAAACATTTGTAGTCATTTTATTTATCCAGTTAGGCACCGATAAGAGTAAAGACTTTTGGCATAAGAAGGCACTGGGGACATTAAAACACCAAAGTGTTTGTGTGTAATTTTATTTCTCTATTAACTTCAACTTAAGTCATAGCAATTAATCCTTAGACAGATTCCCTCTGGTCCTTCTTAAAGGTTTATGTTGTTTTTTGCTCTTTATTTTAGTTCTTTGTCTTTAATTTTGAAAAACAAGAAGAGTTTACGTTCTCAGTTACTTAGTGCAAAAATGAGCAGGAAGCACTTTGTATGTGGCCACTGTAACCCAAACATCTGTATTTTTGCCTCGCCTCTATCACCCACAAGGCATTTGGCTCCTCTGAATCTCAGTTTTAGCATCAGAAAAAGGAAGTGCACAACCTACCACTGTAAGAAAATTATTTGAGTGAAGAGTACAGTGATAAACAAGATGTTTCTCACAAAGTAAATGAGTGATAGAATTTTTGTCAATTCTGAGTCCATATGGGCCTAAATCAGAGTGTATTCTTCACTGAAAAGTTTATTCAAGGTTTCTAGGAGCCATCGACTCAGCTGTGGGATGATTCACTCTGCAGATGAAGTTACACAGGTTTATTAGCTGAAGTTGGAATGAGGGCTGATGAAACTGATTATTAGTGGAAATGTATTCCTAAGGAATAATACGTTATTATATATTATAAAAATTATATTCTGAGAATTATTGCTGAAAAATGGAAGCACTCCATTCCTCAAGAAAGTATATGAAACTCTATCAAAGACAGCATTTGTCATAATATTATATGACCAGATTAGTAGGGAAACAATTACTTCACTTGTAGTCTTCTCAGCATGCTTGTAAAAGATTTATTTCAATATTTTGAATATGTGAGGTATACATGAGTGTGTGCTTGTGTGTGTGTGTGTGTGTGTGTGTGGTGTGTATCCCCTCATAAGGAATGTACTGAGCAATAGTAAGTCACAAAAGTCACACTCAGTTCCTAAGGTGAGACCGGGAACAAATGAACTGTGATAGCAGAAGAGGTGAGAGATTGGTCTCAAACATTCTCTCACAGGTGCTAAGACAACCCAAACTGCACAATGATTGAAGTAAATAAAGATGGTCTCTCTAAGACTTGGTAAAGAGACTTTTTAAAGCTTTGTATTGCCTCCTGTACTGAGAAACCTTATTAAAAAAGTCTTCTGGTTACAATTGATTTTAAAAGCAAGATATGGGACACTCTTTTCAGATTAATTGGCCACAGCAAAATGCACACATGCTAGAAAAAGTGGTGCAGTATGGTTGGGGGCCTCAACTGATATTGTTTTCTGATATATCAGAGTGTTTCCCTTTGCCTTTCATAATGAAGTCCACTAAAACACAGAGTGCTCATTCATGTGCCTCAAAATTCTTGCCTAGCTCTGCCCTCAAACACCCATAATGTTATTTCCAAATGCCTTAGCTTTAGCCTTTATGTCCTTTCTGATCAGAAATTCATTCTTTGCAGTAGAATTCACTCACTATAGAATATCTACATTTTACACAAAGATTTTTTTTTTTAGAGTTAACTCATAATGTGATAACAAAAAATTTTCAAAACAGGGGAATAAAAAACTTTAACTTAATAAAGTCTAATAAAAAGAAATATTAGGTGTCTCCCAGCATTGTTTTTTTATAATAGGACAGGATATAAGCAGTGAAATGCTCAATAGGCTGAAAATGTTTTTTCAGAAGTGTATTGCAAAAAAGGGGAAAAAACATTGAAGGTGACATTTCACCAAATCATTTAGCTAGCACCTTTTATGTTTGCTTCAAAACTCAGTGAACAAACTTATAAATTGCAAAATACAGTTACAGATAAAGCGCCTCCCTCTTCCCATGCCATGGTTTACACTGCAAAGAATTCAAATGAGCCCTGTTTAATAGCTCCTTTCTTGCCTTAATAAGAATTTGGTATCAGAAGAACCCCTAATTGGTTCATTTTCTGATTCTCTCCGTCCTAGTTTCAGATATATTTCCTATTTCATTTCACACTGAGGAAAGCATGCCTATGGGGAAGAAGGATATACAAACCTTTGGGAAGCCTGACAGCTTGTCAGAAATAGAGCTTGTGTTGAAAGACAGAATGAGAACAACAAAGTTTGTCTGACACTCTCCATACCGGCAGCTAAAGGAAGATATAACTTTTTCTATTGGGGCTGTTATTTCCCAGGGTACAGAAAACGTTTCTTATTGCATCTAAGATGCTATCTAAATATCATGCAAAGTATATTGTTAGAAAATGAAAAATCAGTTTTAAAGGCATTTGCTATGGCTCCAATTTTGCTTATTGAGTAAACTAGACTTATAGTGTACTGAGGCTTTTTACGTGTGCGCAGCCTCTCTACAGAAATCCAGTGTATGATTTTACATTTTCTCATTCCTTTTTTCTCTTCCCTCTCTTTAGAATCCAAATATCTTAAATATCTTCATGCCAAATACAATTCATCAAGTACAGTACAAGTAGAAAATATTGATATTTAAATGATTAAACATTTACTGAAAAGCCACCAAAAACTTCTTACAATAAGACCAACTATTTACAAGATGATAATAAATAGGAAATTGGAGAGAGAACATGGTCTGCCAATATTTAGAGTGTTCAGTTTGATATTAGAGCACACATATTTTATAAAACACTTTGATTTACATATCATAAATTGGGACAATTTGCAAATCTGTAAGATGAAATTTTTCTTTACCTAAGGTTTAAATAGAGTGAAAATAAGTAAAGATTATGTTTTTTTTCTTACTTATTACTAACACCAGCTGATGCATTACTGCTTGTTAGTTATGGTGTGAAGCGTTAAATAAAGGCTTGTCATTTATACTATCCAGAGATCAATTTTATTATCTTTATTTCAAGTATATGCTAATATGATAAATATAAAATTAAGATTCATTATCTAATTTCATGAAAATTTCCCTGGAAACAGACCTAGTTTTTCATTTGTTATCTCCTCAATTATCATACCTACTTTACTTGGATTAGCATTTTTTAGCCTTTTTTCTCTAGCAGGTCATTTAAAAACAATTTTTAAAAGTGCCCTGAAATTCTAATTGTCACACATATAAATGAGAAATATAATGCCAACATATGGGTGCACACTTTAAGAACAATTTTGACAATTCTTGTTTATTGAATATTTATTGTTGAGAATATATTTGCAGAAGATATTCTAAACTGTATGGATGACCACCTCATGTTCTTTAAATGTTTTCTAAAAAGGACATATGCATTTTGTTAAATGAAAGTCAATTGCCTCACACATAAAGGTGAAAAGGAGACTAATAATGAGTGGCTTACTGAATATAACTTAGTTAATGATTGGAAAGCTCTCTAAAACACATTAAAAGAGAAGGAAAGAGTTTGTCAGAATATCTGTGGTGTGTTTTGCTCAGCATCTTAATTGATTTTTCACTTCAGAAAGCAAATGTGCAAAAAAAAAGACAAAAAGCAAAGAGCTACACCTCCGACATTATGCATCATTAGCTGAGCATTGCTCCATCCTAATGTTCCTATAATTGATTTTGCAGCCCCAGACACAAATAAAGAGCAGTAAATATGAGTGCAAGTAGCTTGATGGCTAGAAAAAGCATGTGCCCTATGAGTACTTTGGTTTAAAATAAAAACATTTCATTTCTGTTGTTACTATGAGTAAACTCCTTACTGATACCAATTTGGCTTTCTTGGTCATTAGGTTAAATCCATGGTTATTACATGACGTGTCCAATCCCCTTAAAGTTTTGAAATCTTTAGAAAAGGGAAGGGCAAAAATATTTTCAATGGTTAGGCTCATTTTATAGTCTTCATATTTCACACATTCTTTTCCTTATATTTTATATGTATTTTAATTGGGTGTGCTGGTGTAAAACAGTTTTACACAGGGGAAAAATACAACAGAAAAAACACAGCAAAAACATTACCTATTTAAGGGTTGTTTTAATACTAGCATTATCGCAACATCTGCTACAGTTTGAATGGTTGTTCTTCAGATAAAATTTGTGTTCAGGCTACCAATTTATAAACGTTTATTATTTTCCAGAGTTTTAGCTATGGCAGAAGTAGAGAGTGCTTCAGTCAGATTAGGTTCAATGTGATTTTAAGTCATAATAGCAAATTTAGCTTTCCAAGTCCATTGTTTAACGGATTATAAGTTGTGCACTTTTGTATTCTCTGAATTTCTCACGTGGGTTTATCTTTTTGACAGCCCGCCTTTCCTTTTGGCATTTGTCTAGTCAGTTTAACAGTTTCAGTAAACTGATGATTTCAGCTTCCTTATTATTCCACATTACACTGCTGCACAATGCCAGTCAAGCATTATGATTTTTTCACCCCAGCTGTGTTGAACCACAAGCAGATATGAAGCAATTGACCTTGTTGTTCATTGACTTGTATGATGCTTTACTACCTGCTGTTTTGTGCCACTCACTTTGCTTCACGCATCTTTTAAAGTCATGACCTTTATAGGAGATATTACCCTCCAAGATAGTTTGAGAAAAGCAAAACGTTAAATAAAATATGGCCAGCATTATGAAAATAGTGAAGATGAGCAGTGTTTTATAAGGTGAAGATAAGCGGTGAATATAAGCAATGTTTTCTTATATAGGACCCTGAGAACTATTAACCCCTGATTTCCAAACGAAAAACAAAGGAAAAATTATAGGCCACTTGAAAAATCTTGCTGCAGATAGAAATTTAAAATCTAAGTATAAGTTCGCGTTTTGTTTACTGCAAACATAATTCTGTTTTAGTGAATCTTATAATGGATAGTTAAATAAGTGGTAGTAGGGTAAATTCAAACATTCATGAGAACTTGAGGCTGGAGACAGATCACCAAGTTGTTGTATATGATTTGCATGCACAGGCCAGGTTCAAACTCTAACTGGGAACTAGGAGGTTTAGAGCAAGGAGTAGCCCCTTAACACTTATAGGTGTGTCTCCAAAAGTGAAAAAACAAAAGGAAGTAGAAGTAAGAATATTGTCATGGGATTTCGTGCCATCTTCCTCTATAAAGTTGTTATTCTTTTTGGGGTTTGTCTCATTATTCCAAAGACTAGAAACTGAGCTCCCATTTATCCCAGTCATACCACTCCCGGAAATAAACCCTAGGAAGCCAAAAACACAGAGCAGCAACACCATCTGCACTTTCATTTTCATAGCAGCACTATTCACAATAGCCAGAATTTGGAAACAACCAAAGAGCCCAAGAATTGATGACTGAATAAAGGAACTTTGGTACATCTACACAATGGAATACTATGCAGCTGTTAGGAAAAAATAAAGTTATTAAATTTGCCTATAAATGGATATACACGGAGAGGCTCATGTTGAGTGAAATTAGCCAGAAAGAAAAAGACAGATACAGAATGACTGCATTTATTTGCATGACATAAACATATAGACATGTATATTATGATCACATATATATTATTTATATATATCTATGATATGCCATGCCATAGATATAGATAGATATAGATAGATATCATATATATATATGATAACAGCCCTGCTCATCAGTGACCCACCCTACAGCAGTCTTTCAAGCCTAGCCCACGTATGCCATTCCAGAGACACAAACACACACACACACACACACACACACACACAACACATGAGGCTAATCTGCTACTTGCTCTCCCTGTGTCCAGCTGATCATGAGACACTCAGGAGGGATGGCAGGTTCTAGCCCTGGCCTTCAACCGCAGCAGAGCCTCACAGGAAGCCAGGGGAATGCCCACACCATAAGGGCAGCCATTTTCCACATCCAGAGTCCCCTCTCCTCAGTGCTCCACCCAGCAGAAGAGCTGATCACAGTCCAGCTTGCACAGTCACTTTGCTGCCTTGGGGTTCAATAAGTGCTCGAATTTTGAGGTGACTACTAGAGTATCCCACCCAAACAGCAGAGCCTGGCAAGCTACCCATGTCATATTTGGCATGCCAAATACCAATAACAATTATAGACCTCATTCCCATGACCTGATGAAATGGTTTGAGGCTCTTCATGTTCCTGGAGCGGTCTGATGCCCTTGGGCTATCTTTCATGTGACAGGGCGTATTGAGATGCCACTGGTGCCCGCTTCGAGCAAATTGATGATCTACGGTAAGTCAAGTGATCAAGTGAACAGTAGTAATGTATTTATTCTAACCAAAGTACTCATAGGATACAAACATTTTTTCCAACATCGAGCTACATTATACCCATGTATTTGTGTCTATGGTGATGTTGAACTTGGTGGGCTACATGTTCCCTGCACAGTTTTTCTTATAATCTTGCTGTGTTCGAGTAATACCCCTGAAAGATGCTAACGGATAAGACTGGGGGTGATCTCTTTTCTTCTCTGCCAATCTTAATTGAAGGCAGGAAACATAACTGGCAACAGAATACAATTTACTGTGTAAGTCTGTGTTATATGTGATCATGAACTTCAGGAGCTGTTACCTGGATCAGTTAATATGATGTGCATTGGCAAATTCAAAGCTAGAAATTCATGGCATTTAGCAGCAAATACTAACTGAGTTCATCACTTACTATGTGGTCAATGTGGAAACTTCTGAGACCATGCAGGAAGAGAGGGGCTCTGCCTTCTATTTCATATTAGGACCAGTGACAGCAAGCCTGGGACTGGGGTCACCTGGAATGGCAGAGAGCACCAAGAACAAGTCTAGACCTAAATTTTTGTAGGTGGTTATGATATTTTGTGTGACATCCTGTTAAGTAACACCTAAATATCACTTCATTGCTAATGGTAAATATGCTAATAACTTCGTGTTATTTATTATTATAGATGCTATGGTTCTGATATTCCTATGCAAGAGTATATACATTTGTCTGTAAAGCGTAAAAGAATTATTTCCAAGATTGTGAATCATGATATAATTTAGTATTGATTTCATTGATGTATAGCTTTTAGTCTTACACTTTTAAAAATATTTTATTATGCCACCATGAGATGTACAATTACAAAGATGTTCATGTTTGGGCTTCAGTCATACAGTGTTTCAGAACCATCCCCCCACAAACATCTTTGGGCATTAGTGCTAAATCCATGATAAATATGTCAAGCATCCAATGCCCTTAAATACTCTGAAATCTTTGGGAAAGGAATGGACAATATCTCACTTGACAAATTGTTAATTTTAAGAAAATCAAATTAGGAATAGAAGTTGAAAATCAATAATATCTACATTAAATTCTATCATGATCAACTTCATATTGAGACTGAGGATCAACCATTGTAAATGAACATTTTAGTAAATGAAAGATAACATGAGACAAAAGATTAAACATTTTCCAAATCATTCTAAAATCTTTAAAATTAGAGTCTGGGTACTAGAGAAAGAAAAAATAAAAACCATATGATCCTTTCAATAGATGCGGAGAAAAAGGATTTGACAAGATCCAGCACCCGTTCATGATTAAAAACCTCCAGAAAATGTGAATTGAAGGGACTTTCCTCAAGATAGTTACAGCCATCTACCAAAAGCCCACAGCAAGCATCATTCTAAATGGGGAAAAGTTGAAAGCCTTCCCCCTGAGATCAGGGACAAGACAAGGTTGCCAACTCTCACCTCTTTTATTCAATATAGTACTGGAAGTACTTGCCATAGCAATCAGAGAAGAAAAGGACATCAAGGGCATCCAGATAGGCAAGGAAGAAGTCAAGCTATCATTATTTGCAGATGACATGATATTATACCTAGAGAACCCTAATCTCTCTACCAAAAAACTCCTAGAAACAATAGATGCATACAATAGAGTGGCAGGATACAAAATCAACACCCAAAAGTCAGTGGCTTTCCTATATACAAATAACAAAAGAAAAGAAAGGGATATTAAGGAAACTATTCTATTCACAATTGTGCCACAGAAAATCAAATGCCTAGGAATCAACTTACCCAAGTATGTAAAGGACCTGTACAAAGAAAACTACAAGACACTGCTCCAAGAGATAAAAGAGGACACAAGGAAATGGAAACACATTCCCTGTTCATGGATGGGGAGAATCAACATTGTCAAAATGGTAATACTCCCTAGAGCTCTGTACAGATTCAATGCAGTCCCTATGAGGATACCGATGACATTCTTCAAAGAAATTGACCAAACGCTCCTGAAATTTGTATGGAACAATAAACCCCCAAGGATAGCTAAAGCAATCCTCGGGAAAAAGCAGATGGGAGGCATCACCTTTCCCAACTTCAAACTGTACTACAAGGCAGTAGTAATTAAAACAGCATGGTATTGGAATAAAAACAGACCTGTGGACCTATGGAATAGAATTGAGTATCCTGACACCCAACCTCAAACACATGATCATTTAATCTTTGATAAAGGTGCAATGAGTCTAAAATGGAGTAAGGAAAGCCTCTTCAATAAGTGGTGTTGGGAAAACTGAGCAGCGACATGTAAAAAATGAATTTGGACCTGTGTCTAACACCATGCACAAAAAACAGATCAAAATGGATTAAAGATCTCAATACCATACTTGAATCCATAAAGTACATTGAAGAAAATATAGGAAAAACCCTCCACGACATTGAAGCTAAAGGCATCTTCAAAGGTGAAACATCACTAACAAAGCAACTAGAAGAAAAGATAAACATATGGGACTACATGAAACTAAAAAGCTTCTGCACCTCAAAAGACACAGTGACTAAGATACAAAAGCAGTCCACAGAATGGGAAAGAATATTCACCCAATACCCATCTGATAAGGGGTTAATATCCAGGATATATCAGGCACTGGTAGAACGTTACAAGAAGAAAACAAACAACCCCATCAAAAAATGGGGGAGAAGAAATGAACAGAAACTTCAGCAAGGAAGAAATTCGAATGGCCAAAAAACATATGAAAAAATGCTCAGCATCTATGTTTCTAGGAGTTTTTTAGAGAGTTTAGGGTCTCTAGGTATAATATCATGCATCTGCAAATAATGATAATTGACTTTCCTGCTATGGCCTGAGTCTTTTTCTCGTCATGGCAAGTACTCAGTACATTGAATAAAAAGGGAGAGGGCAACTTGTCGTCCTGATCTAGGGAAGGCCAATTTCCCCATTTAGAATGATGCTTGTGGGGCTTTGGTAGATGGCTGTAACTATCTGAGGAAAGTCCCCAATTATTTTGGAGGGTTTTAACAGGTCTGGATCTTGTAAATGCTTTCGCGAGGACAAGGTTTTTTTTTATTAATGTATTATTTGATTGACGAATGTTGAACCATCCTTGCATACCGGGATGAATCCACGTTAACTTCATGTTTTGCTATGTTTGTGTATTTTGTTGAAGATCTTAGACGTGTCACAAAGGTTGTGTTGTTGTCTTTGTAGGTGTATGGCGTTTTGGGAGTGTTTTGAAGAGCGAAGATGGGTCAATTGGTAGGAAGCTTGTGTCATTACTTATGGTAAGGCTTATTAGGTTTGGAGGTTTCTTGGCGTGATATATAGGACCAGGAATTATCCATTTGTAAAAAAAAATATGAGGTCTGTAAGGTGGTTATCAATGGAGTAGAGGTTAGACACTAAATGAAAGAGTCTAAAATGGGTACTAATGCAACCTAGAACAGATAAAAGAGGCAAAAGATTACATATGACAACCTTTTAATCTATGTTCTGTAATCCATAGTCTGGAAGGGAAGGAAAGAGAAAGAGAGAAGGAAAGAAATAAGAACCGCCATGGAGGTGGGCTGGGGAATGGGGAGGGAACCGGGGTGGGTGGTGGGAGATGCACTGGTGGAGGGACGGGTGCTGGAAAACTTATGACCAAACCCAAACATGAACTTTTTAATTGTATATCTTTTATTTGTATATCTCACGGTGGTATAATAAAAACTTAAAAATGCTCATCATCACTAATCATCAGAGAGATGCAAATCAAAACAACAATGAGATACCACTTTACACCACAGAGACTGGCACATATTCAAAAGAGCAAGAACAACAAGAGCTGGCGTGGATGTGGGGAAAAGGGGACACTCATCCATTGTTGGTGGGAATGCCGGCTGGTACAACCTTTCTGGAAAACAATATGGACATTCCTCCAAAGACTAGAAATTGAACTGCCATTTGACCCAGCCATACCACTCCTGGGAATCTACTCTGGGAAACCAAAAATATGCAGCGGAAACACCATCCCTACGTTTAAGTTCATAGCAGCATTATTCACAATAGCCAGAATCTGGAAGCAACGAGAGTGCCCGAAAATCGATGACTGGATAAAGAAGCTTTGGTACATCTACACAATGCAATACTATGCAGCTGTTAGGAAAAATGAAGATACAAAATTTGCCTATAAATGGATGGACATGGAGAAGATTATGTTGAGCGAAATTAGCCAGAAGGAGAGAGACAGATACAGAATGACTGCATTTATTTGCATGGCATAAAAATATATGTACATATTATGATACCAATATCCAAGGTCAAGTGAAACATATATCAGGAGGTCTTGTCAAAGGTGGAAATTATAACAAACGTGTGGGAGTCAGAGGTTAGGTAAGACAGAAAATGGAACAGTGTGCTAATAATTGTCGAGGGTACTAATGCCAACCTAGAACTGAGCATTAAATAGAGGCAAAAGGATACACATGACAACCTTTTAATGTATGTTCTGTAATCCATAGTCTGGAAGGGAAGGAAAAGAGAAAGAGAGAGAAAGGGAAAGAAATAAAGAACCTGCCATGGAGGTGGGCTGGGGAAGGGGGAGGGAACCGGGGGCGTTGGTGGTGGGAGATGGGCACTGGTAGAGGGACGGGTGCTAGAACACTGTATGACCAAAACCCAAATATGAACTTTTTAATTGTATATCTTTTTATTTCTATATCTCACGGTGGTATAATAAAATACTTAAAAAAATAAAAAAAAAATAAAAACCTGATCTTACATTAAAAAAAAGACACTGAAAAAAATAAAAAATAAAAATAAAATTGGAGTCTGGGTACTAGGAAGAGGCCATGTTGTAGATCATTTTAAATTTTATGAATTTAACTAATTGAGTCTAGAACTTCCATTTAAGAGTACTCAAAACAGTGAATGCAACATAAAAACATTACATTCAAATTTTATCAACTTTAAGATATAATTTCAAATATATTTATCTTCAGCTGAAAAAGTTTTCAATTCTTTTTATTATAGAATAACTCTTGATATGACACAGTATAACCAAACTCCTTACATAACGCATTTCTGTGTTTAGTTCTAGAAGCAATAGATATTTTATGAGTATACCTAGGAAGTATAATATTCTTCTATTTATCTCTCAAGATGTTTGTTAATAATGTCAAAAATATTTGGGATTAAAACAAAACAGGAATGTTTTCTCATAGTTCTATAAGTCAGATGTCCAAATCATTCTTCACATCTAAAATCAAAATGCCCTATTTCCTCCTTAGCTTATCAAGAATACATTCTTAACTTTTTTTTTCTGGTATCTGTTGCTATTATGTTCTTGTGGCTACAAAACCCTAGTCTTTATTTCTATACCATTCTATTTTCTCATTTTTTTCTGTGTGGTATCTCCTTGTCTTATAATAACGTGTGAATGAACTGCATTTAAAAGTCATTATATAATTTCTCTATATAGTTACTCATTTTAGCAACCTTAACAATCACATTTATGAAGGCATTTTTTTCTTTTTATAATAAGGTAGTACCAATTAGGAATTGATATAATTGCAGGATTTTTCAGTGTAATTAATAAATTTAACAAACATTTATTTTTAGCAATTAATCCTCAATAAAAGCTAAATAAGAGTCAGTGTGTTTCTCAGGAAAAAGTACATTAACAGAGAAGGTTTTTATTTTATTTTGTTTTTAAGGTTTTGGAATATCATGTCTTACTATTCCCCAAGCCCATATTTGGAATGTTATTGTCTCATAGTATATACACTGAGCATAGCATTAATCCCTGTATATCTGCAATTTTAACTGACATTGTAACTTAGCTCTCCTTAGGAAGATATTTTGACTTACTTTTCAAAAAATAGTAATTGCCATTTTTTTCAGGAGAAGTAGAAATTTTCTAATTCATTGCATGGATCTTGAACCAAGAATATAATGTTCTGGTAAAACATTTGTATTCCTTTCAGTTTTGTAAGTCAGTTGAAGGAAGTCACCTCCACACTCTCTATGCTCTACATCTTCACTATAATTTTCCATAGCGGTAGCAATGCTGTCAACCAAAGTCGTTCCTTCAATAAGCACTTGATTTCAGATAATTGAAAGTGATGAACTCAGTTACTATTTTCTGCTAAATTCCATGGATTTCTGGCTTTGCATTTGCCATTGCACAGGGACTCAATATCTTTAATTCTAACCTGATCAAAAAACCAATTGCAAAACCACAGCCATGTGGTTCTGTACTTCTAAAGCTGATAAAATCCCTCATCAGTTAGAACTCAGTCAGGGACCAGAACCATGAACAATATTGATGTCAGTTTGCCAACAAACTGTAATGCATGCAAAATAAGAGGAAATGTATAAGTTCAGTACTTGAAAAGAATGTCAAAAGACCATAGTCACTAACAATGACTTGTGAAATACCAGTCTGTGTACACAGGTTGGTGCTAACAAGAAAACAACAGAAGAAATGAATATCTTTCTGCAAAAGTGATAGCATGAAGATGGTAGAGAAAATATAGCTATATAAAGATATATATTTAGAAGAATTTTTCTTCTTGAAAAATGCAGTCATGCTCTTGATAATTTAATTAAGAGATGATATTGAGTAGAGTAACCAGGGCCAGAAGCTGGAAAAACAAGTTAGAGGATGTAACTTGTATCTGATGACCATTTTCTAAGAGCACGGATTCCACCTCAATTTTTTTCAGTTAATGTATAAAATGAATTTTTGTCTAATTAAGAGAATTTTAGTACTATAATTTCAAATCATGAACAAAGTATAATATTAAATTAACAAAGTAAACCTCTAGAATACTAAACTTATTAGAAGTAAGGCAAGAATTAATGTGGGGGGATTAGTGGAAGGTTTATACCTTCTACTAAAGAGAATATAGAATTAGAAAAAATAGCTCTCTCTCTCCTTCTTCTCTCTCCAATTCTCTCCCTCTCTCTCCTTCTGCCGCCCCCCTTCCTTCCCTCTACAAAAAAGGAAAAAATAGAAAAAAAATGAAATATATATATATGTATGTATATATATATATACATACATATATATATTAGGTAGCTCTTTATATGTTTTGTCATGTTTTATCTATTTACAAATCAACCATTCAAATTTTTTTTTCAAAGTGGAGACAAAATTCTGCACAGAAAAAAGAGTTGGCCAAACAACAATGAGCATACTACCATAAAAACTACAGAAGGATTACATGAGAATCACTATATGAATGTAATGTCACTCCACTTTAAATTGGAACTTAAAAGGCTCATGTAACTTCCTATGATTGTATTTTTCTGAATAGTATCATAAATGAAACAATCTCATGGATGCACATTGTATTTTGGGCAGAAATACCAGGTTTTCTTCTGTCTACTGAATTGAACCATAATATAAATCATAATATAAAAATTCCAAGAATTCTCATTTTGACCTATTATTTTTTGCATTGTTTTAATATGGTTCCTACTTGTCCTCATATGCATTGAACTTACAAAAAAATTAATTTCTCATTGTCAAAAATGAAAAACAGATTTCCCATAATTTTTTATTTAAAATAAATACTATTTCTAAATGGTCTCTTTTTCTCCTCAGAGAGAAGGGAAGATATTTGGCACATAGTGGCTTTTTAAATTATATTTCCTTTCTTGTTTTATGTCAGAATTTTTTCTATAAGCGGATAGGAAGGAAGGCTGTAAACAGAAGGAAAAATTCAAATAGTAAAGATTAACTATGTTGGAATACAGCTATAAACACAGCTGGTCCTAATTTTATGCTTCCAGTTTAATATTAGCAAATTAGAAAATAGAAATTAAGTCTGTTTTCCTTTAATTTTAACACCACCCCTAAACTTTCTAAGACTGAGAAATACCATAAATTAAAAACATGCAAGGACTATTTCTATAGTTATTCTATTTAGTATGAATAACTCTTGATATGACACAGTATAACCATTCCTTATAACCTCTGTGTTAGTTCTAGAGCAATAGATATTTTATGAGTATACCTAGAAGTATAATATTCTTCTATTAATTTCTCAAGATGTTTGTTAATAATGTCAAAAATATTTGGGATTAAAACAAAACAGGATTGTTTTCCATAGTTCTATAAGCTCACACTTCACCCACCACTTTTCTTCTTTAATATTATATACTGCCTCAAGATTTTTTTTTCTACAAAGAGTACTTAGCAATAAAAAGTGGCAAACATTAGTAAGTAATGCAGAAGGTGATTTTTTCAATGAAATAAATATAAGATATAATTTCTAAGTTATAAGAACTTAGAAATTATTTCTAAGAAACTAATAATTATTAGCTAATAACTAATAAGAATAATAAGATTTATTATTAACTAATAACTAATTTCTAAGAAACTAATAATAATTATACTGAGTTTGTAATCTTAAACACCTTCTATGCTCCTAAAAATACACGGCTGTTAGCAGTCAATCAAAGGATGTCCTTTTAGAGCAATAAAAAAATTTAATATCAATCATTTCTTTTTTTTTCCTCTGGTAGGCCACGATAAAAGCAATGTCTTTGAAATCTTGAGGTGTTAGTCTTTGTGCCCTCTGCAATTTTCCCCCTTTGTTCACCATGTCTGAGGCCTTGATCTCTACCACCCGCTTATTCTCACACTGCAGTGGTCCACCTTTCATTTGTACCCAGGTCACCTTCTATTCAGGTTTGCAGCGTCTCTATCTTACCTCTGAACTAAAGCAGCTTTTGAAAGCCATATATCTTCCAAGGCCCATAGGGAAGAAAAGTGGATGGAAGTTGACTTAAAATCCACCATAGTATTTTTCAGATAAAGTTCAACAGGAGTCTTTTTGGATTGTTTAGTCCATCTTTGAGAACAGTTTTTAAAAGTAGTACAGAATACTCATTCCTGTTTTCTAATTTCAGGACAGGAAATGTCATATGCTAACTGTTGTGATTAGGCAAACAATAGAGAAATGCAAACAAATCGGGAGATTAGGACTGTTTAAGAGAATAGTTAACAGCAATGTAATGGTTTAGATTATCTTTTAAACTACCTTATTTTGAATAAGGTAAGAGTTTTAGGCAGTGATCATAACAATTTTATTCAGTAATATCACTCCCACTCTAAAGTTTAGTCAACAGTCTACTTAAAGATAAAGTGACCTAGTATTCTCAAAACCGGTTTAAGTCTCTACATATTAGCAATATTAAACATAAGAATGTTCTCCAAGATATCACTTTTTATCTTGTATAATATAGACTTATATGACATCTCAATTGAGCAGTTGTAGGTTTACTGGTTTGTGCCAAACTTTAATTGAAATACTAGTGTTGATTTAGTTTTTAGGGGTGGGGGGGAGCAGGGCTTGTTTGGTTTTAGAACATACCTGGTAGTGCTCAGGGCGTACTCTTGGCTCGGCACTCCAAGATCATTTCTTAGCAGTCTTTAGGAGATCATATATGATAGTGAGGATCATATCAGGGTAGCCTGTATTTAAGGCAAACATCTTACCCCTTTATATTATTGCTCCAGGCCCTACTTTAGATTTTTCATGATAAAACTCTAATATGACTAAGAGAACAAAGATGATTAATATCAACACTGACGCAGTTAAAATGCTAAGAAAATGTGAGAAAATAGTACCTCCTTTCATGTGTGATTGATTAGTTAGAAATCACGATTTTTTTAATTTGGGGGTCAGGAAATTTTATATTGCTCGTTATTACTCTTTTGTGTGCTTGGAAATATACCTTAGGTTTCTTAAAGTAATTCTTCTTCAAAATTCTTCTTGAACAAGAGAGGGAAATATACAATGTTCTACATATATTTTTAGTTGCATATCCTTAAATATTCCATGCTGCTCCTCAGAGTCTGTGAAAGATGGCTACATCTTTCATCTGAATTTTTATGAAATCAAATACAAACAACAATATCTCAGCTAATTTTAAACTAGTATTTTATTTCCTTTAGTGTTGCTTAAATGCAATTGATCTTCCATTATAATCTCCCTAAGTTCTGATTTTGTGAGCTTGCTCTCCCTAACTAGTTTTGTTCTCCCACTCAACGTAATTTTCACCTCTAACCTAAGGTTGGAATGCAGAGTTATATCATTTTCTTAGGGAGTGAAATCACTGGAAGAAAGAGAAATTACAAGGTTACAAAATAAATGCATATACACTGCTGGGCTTTAGAGATAGGGTGTGGGCATGGCAATGTGTATGCTGTACACGTGTACTATGAATAAGAGATAAGCGGTGCTGTGTTGTACTACTCCGGGTTTAAAAGATAAGTGTGCTTAGGTTTGGGACAGAGGTAGAAATCTGTCCATAGACAAGTGTTAATACTGGTAAAATGAAAATAACAAAGAGGTCTCATTTCATATTTCAGTTATTCAGTGGGGGCAATACCGTATCACATCATGGACTAAGGTTGTATTGACATTAAGATATATGAATAAATGTATTCATTGCCTTGAGTTGTACTTTTCCTTTGTAGTTTAATGTTAACTGGACGATTGACTAGATCACTTATTAAATGGGTAACTGATATGAAAGTTCCTAAATGATAAGCCTTATGATAATACATGCTTGCAATATTTCAATCTTTACAAAGTCTTTTATAATAAAATTCAGGCTTCTTTAAAGTCACATTGTGTCCTCAAAGCTTCTGAAAACCTCTCTAGTTTTACTCTAGATGGTAGACACAATGTACCTGCACTTACAACTCCCACACAATGCACCATCACAAACACACACACACACACACACACACGGACGCACGCACACACACGCATAGAACAAAATACCTAAATGCATTTTGTCATAAAAAAAATTTAATGCGGGGGAGCGGTGCGATAGCACAGCAGTTAGGGCATTTGTCTTGCACGCTGGCTACCTGCGTTCAAACCCGCGCATCCCATATGATCCCCGAGCACCGCCAGGAGTAATTCCTGAACGAAGAGTCAGGAGTAACCCCTGAGCATTGTCGGGTGTGACCCCAAAAAGGAAAAAAAATGTCTAAGTGAATTAAATAAATATACCTGCTTATTGATATCATACAGTAGATTGATAATCATATTATGATTTGGCAGTACGTCTCTTTCGAAAATTTTTTTTTTTGGCTGTTTGGGTCACACCCGGCGATGCTCAGGAGTTTCCCTGGCTCTGCACTCAGGAGTTACTCCTGGCAGTGCTCGGGAATATGGATGCCGGATCGAACCGGGCGGTATGGGCCGACCCGTCAAGGCAACGCCCTACCCGCTGGGTGTCGCCCGCCCGGAAAATTTTAGTGTTGTGGAGATCGCACAGCAGGAAGGGTACTTGCCTTGCATGCTGCTAATCCGGCTTCCACCTTCGGCACCCATACTGTCTCCTGCCAAGAGTGGTTTATGGCAGAGGAATAGCTCTGAACACAGGTGAGTATGCCCTATCAAAAAAATAATTTAAAAAGTCCATGAAATAAAGTCCACATGTCAAAAATCACTTTTTTTTCTCACTATACATAAAAGTTATAATTTTACTTTTATTTCCTGAATTCATCACATACCCATACTTTTTATTTGCTTTTTGCTTTTTGGGTATACCCGGCAATGCTAAGGAGTTACTCCTGGCTCTGTACTCAGGATTTACTCCTTACTGTGCTCAGGGGACCATATGGGATGCTGGGGAATAGAAACCGGGTTGGCTATGTGCAAAGCAAATGCCCTATCCGCTGGTCTATTGCTCAGGCACCATCCAATATCCATACATCTTTTTCATTTAAAATAAGAACAGGACATTCTAAACTACAATTTGGGGTATTACTTATAAAAGGGCTGGACATGTAAAGCAATTCTGGAGATCGCAGGACTAGAGCCAGTTACCGACTGGATCCCACGGGATATCAAAAGATCACATGGCCACCCACCTACAAGATGGTCAGACTTCTTCCTCAAGACCCTGAACAAACGGTTTGAGGCTCTTCATTCCTGAAGCAACCAGATGCCATTGGGCTACCCTGGCACGTGATAGGGTCAAACGGAAAAGTTACTGGCAACCTGCTCGAGCAAATTGATGAATAACAGGGATGTCAAGTGACCAAGCATATATTATTATATTCCATCATAAAAAGTAATGCAATGGTAATTTTTTTTAATAAGCTGAGAGCCTTTGAAATTCCAGGAGTGTAGCAGGCTTTTGTTATTGAATCACCATGAGATACACAGTAACAAAATTATTCATGATTGGATTTCTGTCATACAATGTTCCAACAACCATCCTAAACCAGTTTGCAAATCTTATCACACTGAACCCCAGTTTCCTTCTGACCAATATCCCCAGTTTGTCTCTCTGGCAACTACTTCTCTCTCTCTCTCACTCTCTCTCACTCTCTCTCTCTCTCTCTCTCTCTCTCTCTCTCTCTCTCACTGTCCTCCAAGCCCTTTGGGCATTATGGTTTGTAGCAGGGTATTTTTTTAAAAATACTTTTTGTTCATTTAGAAGAAAAAAACAATGGTTATTTAAGCTATTATGAAGAGGGGTTAGATTCACTGTATCATGTATCACTGTCTTCCCGTTTATCATCGATTTGCTCAAGCAGGCACCAGTAACATCTCCATATGTCCTATCTCATGCAAGTAGAGCCCAAGGACACCTGCTTGCTCCAGGAACATAAAGAGTCTCAAACCATTCTATCAAGTCATGGGAATTAGGTCTATAATTGTTACTGGTATTTGGTATATCAAATACGACACAGATAACTTGCCAGGCTCTGTCGTGCGGGTAGCATACTCTTGTAGTCATCTCTAAATCCAGCATTTATTGATGAACCGCGGGAGCTGGGCTGTAATAGGCTGGTGTCGGGGCGCTCCGCCGGGGTCCCCGACAGTGCCGGGAAGCGAGTTCCCTTCTACCTCCGAAGCCGGCAGGAATGGATGAACACTCAGAAATCCGATGAGGTTTTAAAGCTTTACTTATCACAGGTTCAGGCATACAAATCAGCAAAAGGAAAACCCGATGCTTAGGATTCCAGGCTAGAACCCCAGCCACGTGTAGGCCAAGATGGCGACCACCACGTGTGAAACTTCCAAGGGGAATAAACGCTCACAAGGCGAGATCCCACCGGGAAGAAGAAGCCTGGGAGAGCGGGAACCCCCCGCAACTCAGACCTTCCTCCCATTGTTATGGAAAGCAGGGAGGGTCCAATGCCCTCAGGTAACCCCTCCCTGCATCTCACCTAGGGCCTTTACTGTGCTAATGTTTTGAGCCGGGAAGGCCTTTGAAATGTAGAGAAGGGGGTTTCTGAGATGGCATGTCACTGTACCAAGGACCAACACCAATGCCAGTTAAATATTTCTCCAAGCCTTCACAAGTCTCCCTCTACTTCATTGTAGTTTTATATTTTTATCAGGGAGCCATGCTTGTTTGTTTGGAAGCAAACAGCATTTCTCTCTGGTCTAATTACTTAGGTGTCCTTACGTTGGCCAGGCTAATATGCTGGTAAGATCTAGCTAGTCCCACGATGATTGTGATAGCATGGGAGAATATTTATACCAGCTAGTACAGCATACATGGTCGGATAAACTGCCACATTTAGACTACCCCCTTATCTACGGAGTGATTTTCGGGAGGCAATCCAGAGCAGATGCAGCGGCCCTTAGGAGTCCTGCAACAGGCTGGTCTGCTGGGTGGAGTTCTGACAAGGGGAAAGTCCGGATGTGGAAAAATGGAGGCCCCTCATGGAGTGGGGAGTCATCTGGCTTGTGCGAGGCTCTGCTGGGGTGGCCGGCCAGGGCTAGAACCCACATCCCTCCCAGGTGCCTCGTGAGGGGGCTGGGCACAGGCAGAGCCAGAGCAGCTCTGCCCCATGTCTGTGAGTCTCGGGGTTAGATTAAAGAGTAAAAAAAAATAGAGTTAATTTGTTCAATGAAATAATAGAGACCTCTCTTCTCACATAATGATAGAATTGCTGATTTTTCAACTAGACAATTGGTTAATTTACTTAAAAAATATTTGCATACTTTTCTGTAATGTCAGTGAGGATTACAGAGTAAGGCATACAATAAAATGTCGTGCAGCTCTCTCTAAAAAGACACCTGTCCACATTCTTTGTCCCTTCATTCATTCCTTCACTCTGTTTCTTAGCATGCAGAATAATGACTGGAAACTATTTACATATAAACAATTCTATTCTGACTTTTCGTAAACATTATTCTATTACACATCTCTGCTTTATAGGGAGGAATTCCTAGAAATGGAATACATGTTTTATGCATTAGACCAAACATATTCAAATTGCAGTCTGGGTAGAATGCAGCAAAAATATAATCACACAGAAAATGAATGACTGTTCCTATTCTATATATTCTAAATGCCCCTGTTAACTTTCATGTTCGAAAGTAGGATCATTTTTAAACAAACGCTATTTCATTGATATGCTTATGATCATATACTTAATAGGCCAAATCTAATCATGACCATGCCTTTCATATTCTTTATTTTTTTAATCCAAGTATTATTATTAACTCATTGATACTAGCTTACTGCATTTTCTTAATAAGTAAAAAGACTATTTAAATTTTAATTCTGTTTGCCATTAAAAATAACGACTTTTTTTGGTAAAGTTTGTTTTTAATCCTAAAATATATTTCAAGGGACTGGAAAGATAATACAGCATTTAGAGTGCTTGGCAAACTCAGATTCTATTGGTGAAAATACAGATGATCTCCTTAGCCTGCCTAGAGTGATCCTCTGAAAGCAGAGCCCTGAGCAATTCTTAAGATTTTGGCCAAAAACCAGGAACAAAAAAAAAGGTCAAGGCAAATTAGGTGGGTATTAATATCATATATATGAGAATATTAGTTGTAGAACTGACTCATTTAGGACAAAGAAGAACCAGGTTTCAAAGAGTGGGTGCTGCAGCAATGCCTAGATTAACTTGATCACTAGATTATAAAACTGAGGAAAATAAACAGTTGTGCAAGAAGAGGAGGATGGAAGGTAAGTAACAAGAGGCAGGGGACTCGGAAGCATTGCTGGTATAGGCTTGTAGTTTATTTGAACCACAGAACCAAGAAATCTGGAAGCATGAGGTCCACACTACAACAGCCAAGCTTAACAACATGCTTGTTGATACTGATGATGGTGTTAGTTTTAGAATAATGTATGCCTGAAATGCAAGTGTACTTGTAGAACATGATGTCTTAAAATTTTTTTAAAAATATCTTTATATTTAGGGGCCG
Organism: Cryptotis parvus; assembly: GCA_021461705.1. NCBI lineage: Eukaryota > Metazoa > Chordata > Mammalia > Eulipotyphla > Soricidae > Cryptotis > Cryptotis parvus. Next base: position 1,848 of record JAJIBD010002128.1, on the reverse strand, counting down.
GAGAGATAATCCAGTGGGTAAGGCGGTTCGCGGCCAGACCTGGGTTCGATCCCCGGCATCCTATATGGTCTCTTGAGCACCACCAGGAGTAATTCCTGAATGCAGAACCAGCAGTAACCCCTGAGCATTGCTGGGTGTGACCCAAAAAAGCAAAAAAAAAAGAAATCTTTATATTTATACATGGCTACACAAAGCAAGTAGAAAATAATTCCTGTTACAGACCTTAAATTTAATGCACTAGCATAATTTGTGTTGAAATCACCTTACCTACTTCCCACAAAAATTAATAGAGTCAAGAACTATTTGAGCAATCAGCATTAGCAATGCCTAACTCGTCAAAGAATTTCTAGATCAGTCAGATAAAACTATGAGTAGTTTTTTATTATCTAATGATTTATTTTAAACAAAGTCTTCTAAATAAAATACTGTTTAGGTGTCTCTCACAGAATAATAGGTTTCACCTTTTTATAAATAACCCTTTTATTAGGACAACAAAATCAGTGAAATAAGCAAATTGTCACCTATCAATGTACTTTACTCTTCAAATCCTTGCCTTAATGTGTCCATCAATTTAAGTACTTATATCATGAACTTCTTCCAATACTAAAAATATTTCCTTATTAACAAGCCTAGACATTCTTAATGCCAGATCTCCAAATATTTTAAATAATATGGTCTTGACAATCTCAATGTACATACACATTTTAAAAACAGTATTTTTATCAAGGTGACAAGATTAAGTGTATCTTACATAGCAGGCATAGTAGTCCAGGCTTGGTTTAGATAAATGATAGTCTATTGGCAGTTTATTTGGTATGGGTTTTAAAGTGTTGGAAACCAGCTCCTCTCATAGCAAATACAGGAGTGTTGGATTACCCTTTGTCCATAGCCCTCTGTTTCATACTTGTCTCCCCTGGGTTTTGTATTGTAAATTAAATGTTTTTCTCTTTTCTGTGTGTATTTTGATATTCTTATGCTACAGCAAAAGGCCTTTTGTATAGATAGAGGGAAGACAGTTAAAGCTATGGATTTGTGAAATAGAAGTTAATTAACACTGAAATAGTTATTCCTGTGCATCTGTCATTTTTCCTAATTTAAAACCTCAGTTGTCCTTAGATTTATTCTGGCTCCTTAGACCCAAAAAGGAAGGTCTGGATGGACTCAGGATTGAATGGACAAGGGGGCAAGTTGTGAGTAAGCTAACCTGGCCTCAACATGGGACGTATTAAGTGTCCTAGGCTATATGATAAGCATATTTTTAAAAAATAATTGATTTATATTTATCTCTAGATAAAACCAAATGTTCTGCTCAGGTATCTCTATCATCTGTATGGCTATTTCAATTCAGAGTCATAGGAAGTTATCATTACTCTGTTTTGTTTGGGGTGTTTTTAGTTACTTTTCTGCAGAAAACACATAGATCTATGCAGGCTACTTCAGTCATAACTTTGCATGTCACATGGCAAAGATAAGGTAGCCACAGATGCAGAGGCCTTCCCTCTGAAAATTCCACAAAAAATCTAGGGAAATAAAAACTTTTCCGTGGAATGGTATCTGACCAGATGTCCCTCGGTGAAAAACGGGAAAACTTGACAATTTTTAAGCAGGAGAATATCATGAAACAGAACTGAACACTGAACTGAAAACAATTTGGCAAGACTGTCAAATTTATATCAAAAGGAAATATAAATCATTTAAATACACCAAGTGTAAAGTAAAATCTATCAGAAATAAACATCAAAAAGTCGAAGTCTAGATTTAAGAGGAAGCATTAGAATGCACAAGGTACAGCAACTAATTGGATTAAGAGAGGTAGTAAGGAAAGAAGAAATAAATCTTCAGTTCTTG